>CM069147.1:55248046-55360312 GCA_035221665.1 Okamejei kenojei
GATGATGGGGTGGAAAATTGGATAAGTAAGTATGCAGATGATACTAAGATAGGTGGTGTTGTGAATGAAGTAGATTTTCAAAGTCTACAGAGAGATTTGGGTCATTTGGAAAAGTGGGCTGAAAGATGGCAGATGGAGTTTAATGCTGTTAAGTGTGAAGTGCTACATCTTGGCAGGACAAATCAAAATAGGAAGTACATGGTAAATGGTAGGGAATTGAGGAATGCTGTGGAACAGAGGGATCTAGGAATAACTGTGCATAGTTCACTGAAGGTGGAATTGCATGTAGATAGGGTGGTAAAGAAAGCCTTTGGTGTGCTGGCCTTTATAAATCAGAGCATTGAATATAGGAGTAGGGAAGTAATGTTAAAATTGTACAAGGCATTGGTAAGACCAATTCTGGAGTATGGTGTACAATTTTGGTCGCCTAGTTATAGGAAGGATGTCAACAAAATAGAGAGAGTACAGAGGAGATTTACTAGAATGTTGCCAGGGTTCCAGCAACTATGTTACAGAGAAAGGTTGAACAAGTTAGGTCTTTATTCTTTGGAGCGCAGAAGGTTAAGGGGGGACTTGATTGAGGTCTTTAAAATGATGAAAGGGATAGACAGAGTTGACGTGGATACGTTTTTCCCATTGAGGGTAGGGAAGATGCAAACAAGAGGGCATGACATGAGAATTAAGGGACAGAAGTTTCGGGGTAACATGAGGGGAAACTTCTTTACTCAGAGGGTGGTGGCTGTGTGGAACGAGCTTCCAGCAGAAGTGGTGGAGGCAGAATCGATTTTAACATTTAAGACTAAAGTGGATAGGTATATGGACGTGAAGGGAATGGAGGGGTATGGTCTGAGTGCAGGTAGATGGGACTAGGGGAAAACAAATGGTCGGCACGGACTGGAAGGGCCGAGAGGGCCTGTTTCCGTGCTGTAATTATTATATGGTTATATGGTCTATCTGAAGATGGGTCTCGACCCGAAACGTCACCTATTCCTTCGCTCCATAGATGCTGCCTCACGCAGCGAGTTTCACCAGCATTTTTGTCTACCTCCGATTTTTCCAGCATCTGCAGTTCTTTCTTAAACATCGTATTTTTGCAGCTGGTTTGCATCTTGCAGTGTAGCCTCAGTATTTATGTTCATTAAGTCTTCTGTGGAGGTCTTCCTTGGCCTGCCAGTCCTTTTGCGATTAGTAAGCTCGCCAGTGCTCTTTTTCTTCTTAATGAGGTTCCCAACAGTTGATTTTGGTAAGCCGAAGGTTTGGCTGATGTCTCTAACAGGTTTATTCTTGTTTCTCCGTCTCATAATGGCTTCTTTGACTTTCATTGGCACAACTTTGGTCCTCATGTTGATAAACAGCAATAAAAGTTTCCAAAGGGGATGGAAAGAATGGAGGAAAGACTAGGTGCTGAAATCTCTCTGCATTAAGGAGGCAATTAAACACTCCTGAGCAATTACAAACGCCTGTGAAGCTATGTGTCCCAAACATTATGGTGCACTGAAATGGGAGGACTATGTATAAACACAGCTGTAATTTCTACATGGTGAAACCAAAATACATCTTGGAAAATAGACAAGGGCCAGTGGATGTAGTGTACCTGGACTTTCAGAAATCATTTGTTAAAGTCCCACATAGCAGATTAGTGGGCACATGGCATTGGGGTTAGAGTGCTGACATAGATAGAGAAGTGGTTGGCACACAGGAAACAAAGAGTAGGGATTAACGGGTCCCTTTCAGAATGGCAGGCAGTGACTAGTGGGGTATTGCAAGGCTCGGTGCTGGGACCGTAGCTATTTACAATATACATCAATGATTTGGATGAAGGGATTCAAAGAAACATTAGTAAATTTGCAGATAACACAAAGCTGGGTGGCATTGTGAACTGTGAGGAGGATGCTAGGAGAATGCAGGGTGACTTGGACAGGTTGGGGGAGTGGGCAGATGCATGGCAGATTAAGTTGGGAAATGGGGTAGTACAACTGGATCAGGGGGTCCTTGTACATCAGTCTATGAAAGTAAGCATGCAGATACAGCAGGCAGTGAAGAAAGCAAATGGCATGTTGACCTTTATAACAAGAGGAGTCGAGTATCAAAGCAAAGAGGTCCTTCTGCAGTTGTACAGAACCCAAGTACGACCACACCTGGAGTTTTGTGTGCAGTTTTGGTCCCCTAATTTGAGGAAGGACATTCTTGCTATTGAGGGAGTGCAGCGTAGGTTTACAAGGTTAATTCCCGGGATGGCGGGACTGTCATATGCTGAGAGAATGGAGCAGCTGGGCTTGTACACTCTGGAGTTTAGAAGGATGAGAGGCAATCTCATTGAAACATATAAGATTGTTAAGGGCTTGGACACGCTAGAGGCAGGAAACATGTTCCCGATGTTGGGGGAGACCAGAACCAGGGGCCAGTTTAAGAATAAGGAGTAAGCCATTTAGAATGGAGAAGAGGACATACTTTGCAAATCTATTACAAATCTCAAATTGTGGAACACAGAGGCAAATAAATAAATGATGGGTCTTTGTCCCAAACATTATGGAGGGCACTTTGAAATAGCACTACTAAATTATTCCACGTATCTTGCATTTACATGCCTTTAAAATAGAGAAACATCGCGAATGTTTCGCAGGAAGGATAACAAATAAAAGATTCAGAAGCCTATTATTTAGAGTATTATTTAGGCCACATTTAGAGTATTGTGCTCAGTTCTGAGCAACGTTAGAGGAAAGATGTCAAGCTGAGAAGCGTGCAGAGAAGATTTACGAGGATGTTGCCAGGACTAATGGGTCTGAGCTATAGGGAGAGATTGAGTAGATTGGGACTCTATTTGGAGCACAGTAGGATAAGGGGTGATCTTATAGAGGTGTATAAAATCATGAGAGGAATAGATCAGGTAGATGCAGAGTCTCTTGCCCAGAGTAGGCGAATCAAGGACAAGAGGACATAGGTTTCAGGTGAAGGAGAAAAGTTTTAACAGGATGCTGAGGAGTAGCTTTTTCACACAAAGGGTGGCAGATGCATGGAACAAGCTATCAGAGGAGGTAGTTGAGGCAGGAACTATCCCAACTAGGAAACAGTTTGACAGGTACATGTATAGGACAGGTTTGGTGTATAGACCAAACAAGGGCAAGTGGGACTAGTGTTACTGGGAATATGTTGGTGGGCAAGTTGGGCCGAACGGCCTGTTTCCACACTGTATCACTCTATGACTCTATCGCAAGAGGTGAAGAATCTGGACTCTGTCTACTGATTGTGCCGAGAATGAACTATGGGATGGATCATGTTCAGCTATGTATTGAAGATGCACATGATTGAAAATCATGTTTGTGTACTTTCGTCAGCAAGATTGCTAATCATTTCTAAATAGACCTCATCAAAGGAACTAATTGAAACATACACAAGAGGACACAAAGTGCTGGAGTAACTCAGCAGTTCAGGCAGCAACTCTGGAGAACAAGGACAGGTTCTAGACCCTTCTCTACTAATTGGAACATAGCAGCTTTTCTACTTCTCCACACAAGATAATTCCTTAATGTCTGGTACTATCCCAATAAACTGCTGCCTACAATAAAATTCCAGTAATCCAACACTCTGTGTTCCAGATCATTGGCTGTTACTCCTATTGTAAACTCCTATTGCTACTCCTAGTGTAAACCCACTTTTATTTCTTTACTTTTATGTTACACGCTAATATAAAACTTTTTCCAGTGAACCCAAGATTAAAAGAAGTGGGAAATATACAAACACTCCAGAGACTAGTTCACTGCTGGCCGCACTCTCCATTTGTACTCTGGACCCCTACCTCACAAACCAGACTAATGAGTGGGTTAGAAACAGCACAGAAACAGGCCCTTTGGCCCACCAAGACCATGCTGACCAGCAATGCCTGCACACTAACACTGTCCTACACACACTAGGGACAATTTACAATTTTACCAATCCAACCACCTTACAAACCTGCACGTCTTTGGAGTGTGGGTGGATTTCTAAGTAACCAGATGCCAGATTATCAGTGCTTTACCGGTACACTTTTCTAAAGTGTTGTGTTATAAATTTAACACAATATTCAATGGCCTATGTCCATTTTTGCTTTGATGGAACTAGGTAATGCATATATATTCTTAATCTTGCTATTTCCTGCCATTTTCAGGCCATCTTTAACTGTAATATATCTGGAAGAGCTTTGTAAAAGCAAAATCAAATACCAAACTGATGTGTGAAAGGGTGGTTTACTGAAAGCTCGGTACATTTGTAGAGGTACATTTGAAGGAATGTCACAAAGGAAGATAGAAAGTGGGAAAGGTAGTAAGAGGTAGATAAAAATGCTGGAGAAACTCAGCGGGTGAGGCAGCAACTATGGAGCAGTAGTAGGATGTCAGGAGAGAACTGCAGAACTCAATGCTTCAGCAATTAAACATTATCACCAACAAATGGTGAATGCAGTTTACAAAGACAGGACCAGGGCAAATTTACTTTATCTGTCCATTAGAAAGAATTTAAGACAGCAATCCTCTTTTGCTGATATTAGGCAACAATATTGTGAGTTGAGCTTCACTTTATGACCTGCAGTATCTTATGTAACAGCAAGCATGATCGAGAACTATTCCCACCCACAGATCATCAACACAGCGATGACAAAGATCCAAGCGTAGCTAAATTATATCTTTGGATAATTATAATCTTATATTTTTATTTCTTACAAAAGCAAGTACTCAGATTAGTGCATACATAATAAAGTCCATTGGTTATCGTTGAACAGTAGCATACAGTCAAATGAATGATTTGAGTACCTGCTAGCCTTTTGTCCATGTTGTACTGCAGCTACTGGTGAAGTATTCACTTTTTGAATGAAGTTTTTCAAGATAGCCCAACACTTATAAAACTGAGCGTGACAGTTCCTACAGATATACTGTGGCAAAGTGGAATCCTGCCTCACCACAACACCAACTAGCTTCTGGAAATCACCACAGAAAGTCTGTTGTGCTCTGCGCTGCCTCTCTGGACTCGTCTCAATCAGAGGAACTTCTGCAAAAACATTACGAAGGCTCCTGGAGGAAAACTTTCCATGGCATAGACGGCAGTGGCTGGTGGTCATAACAAGCGATGCAGCTAATGAGAAATAGAAACAAATATAGTGTCAGTTAATGTAGGGTGGGAAACAAATATTTATATTTTAAAATATATTTCACTTAGTATAACGAGATATAAGGCCAGAAACATTTATGAAACTTATTATTGCTACTTCACAAAGACAAATAAAATTGTGACATTGATTTTTAGAAAGCACATGATTTAATTCTGGGATAAAAGGACGATTGATCATGCTACTGGTGCAGAAAGAATGGAAACTGGTACAGCAAATCAAGAATGTTTTGGAAAAGGACATCAACTAATTCTCATTAGTTGTTAACTTATTAAAATAAGAATATTTCTATTTGGAGCCTATATGAAAAATATGAGAGACATATTATTCTTAATAAAAACAGAAAATGCTAGAAGTACTTAACAATTCAGGTCACACCTGTGGGAAGAGTAACAGGGTTAACATTTCAAGTCAAAGACTCTTCCTCGAAATTAGGAAGGAGACCAAACAAGCTCTTTAAACTACAGGGATGGTGGAGGAAGGGGGTCATCTCCAAAAGGTTAAAATGAGCTTAACTATGGGGATAAACCGTAAAATAAAGAATCTGGTTAATGAATGAATGGGAGCAATTAGAGTAAGAGCATATGCAAAAGATCATAGGCCAAAGAATGTGGGTTACACAAAGCAGAGCAGGTATGCGTGCCTGCTGATTCACACTGAGAATACTCTCAAATCCAAGATGGGAAAAAAAAGTTATATACAAACCAACGGAACCTTTTTTCCCCCTTACCTGCCAGGATGCCTCTCTGCTCTGCCTTTTGTAACTCCTATAGTCTCTTGTCTATGTTATTTTGTCTGTTCTCATTCTCTAACTGCGCCCATTCATTCACTAACCAGATTACTGTTTATAGCTTCTTTACACGGTCACCCCGGTTTTACCCTGCCAGAGACACCGCCATCCTCCACCCTCATTGCAGTTTAATGTTCACCTACACAGTTCCAGAAACATTAACTCAGCTTCAGATCCCGCAGCTGCGACCTAATCTACTGAATATTTCCAGCATTTTGCTTAATTTTAGATTACTAGCAGCTACAGTTTAAAAAAAAAAATCACTATTATTCTCAATGTCCAGGATATTGAACAATAGTATAAAAGCACAATACTAATCATTTCAATGTGCCTGCCTTTTCTGATATGTATTGACTTAAGATGTTCATTATCCCTATGGAATCATCCTAATATTTACAATTTATTTTGATTGTGAGGGGGAACTTCTTTACTCAGAGGGTGGTGGCTGTGTGGAATGAGCTTCCAGCAGTAGTGGTGGAGGCAGGATCGATTTTAACATTTAAAAGTAAAGTGGATAGGTATATGGACGTGAAGGGAATGGAGGGAGGGGTATGGTCTGAGTGCAGGTAGATGGGACTAGGGGAAAACAAATGGTCGGCACGGACTGGAAGGGCCGAGAGGGCCTGTTTCCGTGCTGTAATTGTTATATGGTTATATGGTTATATGGTTATATTGTACAGAAGTTTGATGAATGAAAACGATACAATAGAACCTTATTTATCCCAGGAGGGAATTTAATCTGCAAAATTACAAAAGGATGTCATTTTGTAATTTACTTATCTGTAGTAATTTTACAATAATTTTATTTAGCTCAAAATTTTAATGAATAATCCTGAAATAAGAAATAAAGAACATAAGGATGTTGATGCAACTTTTATTAATTAGGACTGCCATTTTACACCTTTTTTTGTGTTGTCAGTTTAATTGATTGTTGGTCCTTTCAGCATTGACATTCTAAATATCGTGTTTCCCGGCAATGAAGACGCTATTTTTAATCCAAAAATAAGGCACAAATATTTACCTGCGTCTTGGAGGCCGAAAGTTAGGTTGTTAGCCCAGAAAGATTGACTTGGCTATCCCTGAGTACAGCAACATCAAGAACGATTTTGCTGTACTGAGGGATAGCCAAGTCTATCCCTCATTGCCGGCAGCTGATGGGAAGCGGCTGTAAAGTTGGAAGAGGCTGTAAAAGGACAGCGCTGCTGTGGTGGTGGGGGGCGAGGAGTGGTCCTTTCACAGCGTGTTGGGAGTCTGGCCCGGGGAGGGAAGTAGCTCGGGTGACTGCGACCGGCCCCTGGGACAGTGGAAGCGGCCGCCACCTTCTGCCGGCCGGCCCGCCAGCCAGCCACGCTGTCCTTCGGCACAGGCGCAACCGGTGGAGGTAGTGGTTAACGGGAAGGCTGGCTGCTCTATCCCAGGCTTGCAATCTATCTATCTATCTCTCTCTCTCTCTCCCTCTCCCTCTCTCTCTTCCTCTCTCCCTCTCCCTCCCCCCCTCCCCCCCCCTCCCCCCCTCCCCCCCCCTCCCTCCCTCCCCCCCCCCCCCCCCCCCCCCCCCCCCCCCCCCCCCCTCCCTCCCCCCCCCCCCTCCCCCCCCCCCCCCCCCCCCCCCCCCCCCCCCTCCCCCCCCCCCCCCACCCTCCCTCCCCCCCCCCCCCCCCCCCCCCCCCCTCCCCCCCCCCCCCACCCTCCCCCTGTCCCGGGGCAGGCGACCTGGGCGCTACAGCCAGTCTCGGGGCAGGCGACCTGGGAACTGCAGCTAGTCCCGGGGACACGAGGGATCTGGGAACTGCAGCCAGTTCCGGGGCACAGGCGATGTTGCCGACCCCTGGACTAAACCAAACCCTTGATCCTGTCCCACCATCCTTTTCTCAAAATTTAGCAACTTAAATTGTGTGTGCATCTTCTACGCAGGTGTGTCTTCAATGCCGGGAAATATGGTAAATCAAGTACAAGACATTGTAATATGACTGGAAAATGAAAATCCCAACCCATGCACAGCGAGTCTGACTCAGGGACGAAGTACCAGCTTCCGACCATCTTTTCATTGATCACTTTCTCTTTGCAAAAGTGCTAGAAGAGACTTTGATCGGCCAAAAGTGGATACTGAACATCAGAGTTCCAAGGTAACAAAGCATGCAGTAATCATTTATTTTTTAAGGTTTAGTTTGTTGAAAATACATTGCAAGTTTAAGGCGGAGTTATGATGTTGTTTTCTTAATTTAGTTTTGGTCCGTTGAAAATGCAATTGGGAGGTTGAGCTCTTAGCAAGACCGTTTTATTTTTATTTTTATTATTTTTGTAAACGCAATTGAGAGATTGAGCTCATTGCAAGTTTAAGGTGGAGTTTGACTCAGTTTGGTCTTATTTTATCTTACTCAATCAAGATCACAATGCTGCTGCACCCGCTGAGTTTCTCCAGCCTTTAGTGTATCACAATTGACAGGTTGACTAATTGCGTCACTTATCCTATGTCATTGAAAATCCACGTGAGAGGTTGAGCTCATTCCATGCTTTGGTAAAGTTAGTTTTTATTTTTTCGTAAAGTTCGTTGTTTATTTTTATTTTGATTCATGTCCCTTCAATGGTACCTAGTAGTTTTTTTTAATTGAGAAATTTAGGAATAAGTTTAAAATTTGATTATAGAGTGTAAGGCCTTAGCTTAGAATCGCGACACATAAGCTGAGTATTTTTATTTGGGAACGGTCCCAAATTATAGAGTATAAGAATAAGTTTAAAATTGATTGTAGTATAAGGCCCTTTCTGGACCTTTCAACACCGCCACCGCCCGATCCCCTACAATGGACCCATGAGACCCACCAGACATTCACTGATCTCAAAGCCAGCCTCCCCCCCACACTGGACCCCCATCAGTTTGCCTACCGGACCAATAGGTCAACAGAAGACGCCATATCTGCGACCCTACACTCTGCCCTGACCCACCTGGACAGCAATAACACCTACATCAGGCTGCTGTTCATCAACTTCAGTTCCGCCTTTAACACTGTCATACCCGCTAGCTTGATCACCAAACTCAGCGGTCTTGGCATCTCCACTTCCCTCTGCAATTGGACACTGGATTTCCTCACTAACAGACCCCAGTCTGTTAGGATCAACAACCTCACCTCCTCCACTATAACACTGAACACTGGCGTGCCACAGGGCTGTGTGCTCAGTCCTCATAAAATTTCCTCTACTCTCCTGACAACCTGGTGTGCCAATAACAACCTCGTCCTCAACTCCCAAAAGACGAAGGAGATCATTGTCGACTTCAGGAAGAACAGAGGGGGCAGACACACCCCCATCCATATAAACGGGACTGAGGTGGAGCGGGTCTCCAACTACAAATTCCTCGGGGTACACATCTCGGAGGATCTGTCCTGGTCCCTCAACACCTCCAAGCTGGTCAAAAAGGCGCAGCAGCGCCTTTACTTCCTGAGGAGGCTCAAAAAAGCCCACCTGTCCCCCCAGATCCTGACCAACTTCTACCGCTGTACCATCGAAAGCATCCTGACCACCTGCTTTACGGTATGGTACAACAGTTGCACCGTAGCAGACAGGAAGGCACTACAACGGG
The DNA here is from genome assembly GCA_035221665.1 of Okamejei kenojei. Taxonomy (NCBI): domain Eukaryota; kingdom Metazoa; phylum Chordata; class Chondrichthyes; order Rajiformes; family Rajidae; genus Okamejei; species Okamejei kenojei. The sequence continues at coordinate 55,257,551 of CM069147.1, forward strand.
TGGTGAAAACCGCCCAGCACATCATCGGTGCCCCGCTCCCTGCTTTGGATGCCCTCCACCGAAAACGGTGTCTGAGACGGGCTGGGAAGATCATCAAGGACCCCTCCCACCCTAACCATGGACTGTTTGCCCTCCTACCATCGGGGAGGCGGTACAGGAGCCTCAGGTCCCGCACCAGCAGGATGAGGAGTAGCTTCTACAATAACACCATCGCACTGCTGAACTCGGAGTCCCGCCGATAGATTCCCACATCTGTATTTATTTATCTGTATTTATCTAAACATTGCTATCACTACGTACTGACACTAAACTGCATTTCGTTGTACCCATACTTGTATCTGTGCAATGACATTAAATTTGAATTGAATTGAATCTGAAACGAGCCCTGTCTCGGGCACCAGCCCTGGGTCTGCCTGACTTCGAGAAGCCGTTCAACCTTTTTGTGCATCACAAGTCAGGTTTCGCGCTGTCTGTCCTCACTCAGCTTCATGGAAACCACCAACGTCCAGTCCCCTAATGCAGCACCCAGCTCGACCCAGTCGCCAAATCCTTACCTGGATGTCTTCCATTGCTAGCTACAGCTTACTATTCAGTGAACCAAGCACAATGTCCCCCTTTCTCCTCACAAAATGCGCCACCCAGCCTCTGACGACTGCCCGCCTTTCAAAGTACGAGGTGGAACTTCTGTCCAACCCCAACATCACCATCTGGCGGTGCACCACCATCAAACCTGCTACCTTCTTACCCAACGAAGATGACGGCGACCCCCACTGCTGCGAGACCTTTACACTCGCAGTCAGCAAACCTTGTGTCCACCTCACTGACATTCCACTGCCTCACCCAGACCTGATTCTCTTCATTGACGGCTCGGAACTATGAAACAGCTACTATGCCAGATATACAATGTCATCATCATTCCTCGTTATAGAGGCTGCTGCACTGCCCCATCCCTTCTCTGTATAACCGGCTAAGCTATTCGCACTTATAAGAGCATGCATCGTCGCCAGGGCTTCCATTCACAGGTAAAGGAGGCACATCTTCACCCAGCAGACAGGAGGTGCCACGCTGTGGAACCTTGCGATTTTGTTTATACCAAGACCTTCAAGCGAAAAACTAATCTGCACCGCCACTTTGAGGAACCCTTCTAAGTCCTTCTAACTACAAATACAGCGGTCAAACTCAAAGAACGTCCTACGTGGGTCCACGAGTCACACTACAAAAAGGCCACAACTCAACAGTAAAGTCATCGCATAGAAGAAGCCTTATCTCCAAGAATATGAATTTTGTACATTCTTGCCATTATGGTGACACTACTGAACTAAATCGAAATACCTTCTTATACATGACGCATACATATGCCAAAACTACTAACAAATCTGCATGCTGGGTTTGTACATATGCCCCCACTAACAGTTAAAGTGGTACCAACCATCCATTGTTGCCAAGACCTCCTCACACCACTTCCCAACACATCAGGTATTGGAAGGCGGACAGGGTTTATCTGCTTGACCAGTAACAGTGTTGGAGGTCACCACATCGGCATTAGTAACTGACCTATGAAGTGGAAACTAGGAGGGGACCCGGGAATGAAGGGGTGGTGAACCATTGTTGCACAAGGCCTGACGTGTGGTCAGGATTTTAATGACATCGGGCTGCCTGGAGAAAATCCTTGGTCACTGCCAGCCCTAATTGCCTACGCAACATACATTTTATCTGCGGGCACAAAGCATACCCCTGGCTGCCAGCTGCAGGAATAATGTTCCCGGTGTTGGGGAAGTTCAGAACCAGGGGTCACACAGTTTAAGAATAAGGGGTAGGCCATTTAGGACTGAGATGAGGACAAACTTTCTTCACCCAGAAAATTATGAATCGGTGGAATTCTGCCACAGAAGGCATCGGAGACCAATTCACTGGATTTTTTCAAGAGAGTTACATTTAGCTCTTGGGGCTAGCAAAACCAAGGGATATGGGGGAAGAGACAGGAAAGAGGTACTGATTTTAGATGACCAGCCATGATTATATTGAATGGCAGTGCTGGCTCGAAGGGCCGAATGGCCTATTCCTGCACCTATTTTCTATGTTTCAATGCTTGAGTATACAGCAATAAAACTTGACCACATGATTTTGAAGCATTCATGCATGGTGGAGGTATAATGTAGTCATAGAGTGATACAGTGTGAAAAAAGGCCCTTCAGCCCAACTGGCCCACACCCGCCAACATGTCCCAGCTACACTGCTGCACCCGCTGAGTTTCTCCAGTTTTTTGTGTAACCCTGTCCCAGCTACACTACCTGCTTTTGGTCAATATCCCTCCAAACCAGTCCTAAAGATTTATCAGTCTAACTGTTTCTCAAATGTTGGGATAGTCCCCGCCTCAACTACCTCCTCTGGCAGCTTGTTCCATACGCCTACCACCCTTTGTGTGGAAAAAATTACCGCTTAAAAAGTTACCTCGTAAAAATACTTCAAACAAAAAACATTGAAATCATACTTCTACAATGCTCTAAAACATTGATTTTATTTCGGAGTCACGTGAGTGACTACGTGAAGACCCCGTCCAGCACGCATGCGCCACATTAGCGTTCATGCAGTGCACCCGCGACGAACGTGAGTTCAAGGAGCTCCCGTTACAATTTGAAAGTCGGGCCGACAGGTAAGTGTTACCGTGGCCGTGTGTATTTTCTCTGTGGTATGCTTTGTGTTCCAGAAAGAATGAGCAAGACCAGAGGAAAGAAATCTGTAGCTCGCCCCCGTTCGTCTCCCGTTGAGGAGCGTTCTCTGGAGGGGGGGGGGCGAGAGGCGGCAGGATTGACTACCTAGCTGAGCTCAGCACCGCTAGTGCAGCCTGAGCAGCGGGCTGGAGGTACCTACTGCCAGAACCGGGCAGTAGTATCCGACGATTCGGATGAAGATGCCTCACCGCTCGAGAGCGGCAAAGGCAGCCGCCTAAGCCGAATGGAACGGCTTATGGAGCAATTGCTCCAGCGAGAACTGCTGAGAGAGCAGCAGCAGACTCACCTAGGGAGCTCAGGTACTCCCGTAGTGCCTTTTACGGCACTGGCCATTGCTTCACCTTCTTTTGAAGGCAGCATTGGCGGCCAGGTCTGGGCTGGTCAAGAAGAGGGGTCGCTGGCTGAAGATGTCCAGAATACGCAGGGTGTACAGGATCAGGAAGAGCTGTTGGGTATGGTTAACCGCTACGTGGCCACTCCATGAGCGGGTCGGCCTTTAGAGCCGAAATTTGCAGCCAGCATTGACCACCTGTCCTCAAAACCCCTACAAGAACGAGTGGTCAATGAGGCTCTTGAATTAAATTCAGCCCCAGAAAATTGTACATCACTGAATGTACCAGCTGTAAACAGCCAAATTTGGGGACATTTGGGGCAGAATATCAGGAACCAGGAGTTGAAGCTCCAGAAAACCCTAAAACTCCTGACAGCAGGAATAACTTCATATGCTCGGTCCATAGATGGTGCGGACATTACCACAAATCAGCAAGATACATTAGCTCTGCTGTGCAATACTCAATTGGAGAGTAACAATTTACGGAAGGAAATCATCAAGCCTGCCCTCAACCATAAGTTGCAGGACTTTGCAAAACACCGGGTTCAGAACCTCCAATTCTGCTCTTTGGAAAGGACCTTCCAAATAAGGTGAAAGACCTGGAGGGAGAGTCCAAGACCTTTGGTCTCAAGAGTGCAGGTTTGAGACCGAGCAGACCTAACAAACCCAGGCGGTAGTACCCCATGGCGTTCACCAGTCGCCGACTACCATATAGGACTCGTGAAAGCTCGGGGTCCACAACCATTCCCCGTAAGCCTTTTTTAGGCCAGGGCCCAGAGCGGACCCCATGGAAAATGCGCCACCCCCAACATCAACATCAACATCAACAGCAGCCCTCTACAGCCCAGCAGACAGCTCATCGTCCAGCGAAGAGGCAGAAGAAGCACCAGTAACCATGGAGGTGGGTGGGTCTGGTTCTTCTCAGCATATGAGCAGTAGGGGCTCTATACTATCAGGGGGGAGATTGCACTTGTTTTTGGATGCATGGGAGTCTATCACTAATGACAAATATATACTCAGCAGCATTCATGGCTATAAAATTGACTTTGTTCATGAAAACATGCCGCCAGTTCAGCATATACCCCAAAGGGTATTCACCCTCTCAGTCAAAGAGAAACAAGAGGGTCAAGCTGAATTGATGAGGCTACTAGCAAAAGGTGTCATTGAAAGAACAAAACATAAACCTTGTGTCTAATATTTTCACTAAAACTAAAAAAGATAGTGGATGTCGCATCATCATTGACTTAACTTCTTTAAACAAATCTGTTAAGTATAGACATTTCAAGATGGAAACTTTTGAAACAGCCAGTTAATTGATTTCTAGAGGGTACTTTCTGGCAAACATTGATTTAAAAGATGCCTTCTACTCAGTACCCATACACAAGGAGCATCGCAAATACCTAAAGTTTATCCGGATGAAACAGCTATGGCAATTTAAAGCCTTACCAAATGGGCTAACCTCAGCTCCAAGGTTGTTCACAAAAATCTTAAAACCTGCCTTGGCATTATTGAGGAAACAAAAGCATAAAGTGATGGCGTACTTAGACGACATTTTAATAGTATGGAAAACCTTGGAGACAGCCATTTCGGCAGTAGCAGCCACCAAATGTTTGTTTGAAACTTTGGGGTTTGTCATACATCCAGATAAATCCAATTTGACACCGTCCACAACCATGGACTATCTTGGATTTACGATTGACACTATTCACATGACTGTAATTCTGCCGAAGGGGAAAGCATCAGAGTTGGCACAATCATGCAACGAACTAATGGTTAATCACCAACCCAGAATTAACCATTCAAACGGATGCCAGTGCTTTGGGCTGGGGAGCAACTAACATGCAATCCAGCACAGGGGGCAGACGGAATAATTGTGAATCATTTGCCTACAGACACGGGGTATTAACTAAGAAATGTTGGGTGCGTTTTATGGTTTAAAAGCATATTCATCTAATACGCATCACGCACATGTCCGATTGCAATTAGATAATACCACGGTGGTGGCTTATATCAACCACATGGGTGGTGTAAAGTTGATATCATGTGACAATTTGGTCAACCTAATCTGGCAAAGGTGTGTCGAAAGACATATTTGGTTATCAGCAACTTACCTACCAGGTAAGCAAAATACAGTAGCAGACACCAGGTCACGCAAATTTAACGATAACATCGAATGGATGTTAAATCCCAAAGCATTTTCTGAAATTACAAAGCAATATGGCACACCAGATATCGATCTATTTGCATCTAGGCTGAATCACCAGGTACCAACGTATGTCGCATGGGAACCAGACCCTGAGGCAGCAGCAGTTGATGCATTCACGCTGCATTGGGGGAAAATGTTCTTCTATGCTTTTCCTCCCTTCTGCCTCATCAGTCGGGTATTACGCAAGATTCAATTGGATTCCGCTTCAGTAATCTTGATAATATCCGACTGGCCTACACAGCTATGGTTCGCAGTGGCCCTCGACATGGCTGTCGAAACACCGTTGGAATTCCCCAGCAGTCCAGAATTATTAATCCACCCAGTGTCAGGCATTAGTCACCCGTGCCGAGTCAATCTCCTGGCTTGCAGATTCTAAAAAGACCTCTACTGGGCCTGGGACTGTCTGAGGACGCCATCAACATGACTGCATCTCACAGGGAGTCCACCGGAGACAATACCTGACCAACATAAGGAAATGGGAACGGTATTGCTCCAAAACAGGAACTACCTACTCAACAGCAACAGCTACCAATGTTGTGGAGTTCCTGGTTGGATGACAACAGAATGGACTCAGCTACAGCGCCATCAATACAGCCAGGAGTGCGTTGTCAGCTTATTTGGTTCCAGTAGTAGGACTACAGGCTTTGGGGTCCCATCCACTGGTGGTCAAACTCATGAGGGGTATTTTTAACACTAATTCCCCCAGACCAAGGTACACTCAGATCTGGGATGTCAGCATTGTGCTGACGTACCTTAGGGGATGGCCACCACCCAGGTCACTCACGCTGGAACAACTTACCCTGAAATCAGTCATGCTCATGGCACTAGTGTCAGCTCAAAGGGTACAGTCCCTCCACCTTCTGAGGCTGGATAGCATGACAGAGTCATTGGACTGTATCACATTCCATATTCAGGGTCTGGTCAAATAAACTAGACCAGGAACCACACCTCCAGTTATAGAGTTCCGGGCATATTCATCTGACCCATGGCTGTGTGCCAAGACCCATCTCGCCATTTACATAGACACAACATACAACTTAAGAGGGAGAGAAAAAGCCTTATAGATAAGCCACAAGAAGCCCCATGGTCAGGTGACGAGCCAAACCATTTCAAGGTGGCCTAAGCAGGTGCTTAAGTCCTCGGGAATCAACACTAATGTTTACAAATCTCACTCCACCAGGGCTGCTTCCACGTCGGCGGCTAGGCGAATGGACGTGCCTATGGACCATATTCTGGCCAGAGCAGGATGGTCCTCGGAAAGAACTTTCCGAAGGTTTTATAATAAGCCGCTGGCGGAACCTGCTCCATTTGCAGACAGAATTTTAGAGTCTGCAGATAATATTTAATTTAAGTCCGGAGGAGCTCTCTCTTTTTTGTTGTTATTAATAAACCTTTTTTGTTCACAAACAGGTTATTGTTGATTGTGATAACATACTTCCTCCATCAAAGGTCTTCAGACAGTGAGTGAAGTATGAGCTGGTACACGGTTCAGTATTACAGAGCTTTGAAGTCTTCACGTAGTCACTCACGTGACTCCGAAATAAAATAGTAAGATTAAATGAGAACTTACCAGTTCAAAGTTTGATCTGTATTTTATGAGGAGCTACGATGAGGGATTACGTGCCCTCCGCTCCCACCCTCTATTAGACAGATCAACTGGTAATTAAGTTCTTATTTTTCCTTTACTATATTTATTTCAATCGTTGTATTTTTCTGTGAATCCACGCCGCTGCTTTGAAGAATGTTGTGCATGCGTGCTGGAAGGGGTCGTCACGTAATCCCTCATCGTAACTCCTCATAAAATAACAGATCAAACTTCGAACTGGTAAGTTCTCATTTAATCTTACTATTTTAATACATCAAATTTCAAAAAGTCCCTACAGTGGGAGAGGGGCTCCCCCCTCCCACACCCTTCCCCACCCGGTCACTTCACTCCCTCGCTGGGTACCCCCAAGGCCAGTGATCAGTGATCGTTCAGCCCCCCACACTTTCAAAAACGCTCTGCGGCCCCTGGTTCAGACGGAGAGCATTGCCAGATGTGAGCGGGGAAATGAGGCCATAGTATCCATTCCAGAGGTTTTATTTTTCTGATACCATTTTAACTTCACTTGGATTTCAATCACTTCAATGTAAAAGTAATTGGGAATGGGGAGCATTGGAACAGAAATTTGCCCACAGTACATATTAACTGTGATATAATAATGTATGCATGTTGGTAGGTGCAAAGAGTTTTTTTATCATTATTGTGTTATGAATACCACAGAAAATATTATGTACTCTCAAGATCACATTAAATAGAATATGGATTAGAAATTGTGATCAACCAATTGATGTTAATCTCCTCTCTAACCAGCAACGCTACTCCACCTCCTTTTCCTTTCTGTCTATCCCTCCTGAATATTGAATATCCCTGGATGTTCAGTTCCCAGCCTTGGTCACTCTGGAGCTATGTCTCCGTGATCCCAACTATATCATATTCATTAATAACTATCTGCACATTCAACTCATCCACCTTATTACAAATGCTCCTTGCATTGAGACACAAAGCCTTCAGGCTTGTTTTTACAACACTCTTATCCCTTATACAATTATGTTGAAAAGTGGCCCTTTTTGATTTTTGTCCTGGATTTTTCTGCCTGCCACTTTTACAAGGTGAAACGTAATAAGGTGGATGAGTTGAATGTGTAGATAGTTATTAATGAATATGATATAGTTGGGATCACGGAGACATGGCTCCAGGGTGACCAAGGCTGGGAACTGAACATCCAGGGATATTCAATATTCAGGAGGGATAGACAGAAAGGAAAAGGAGGTAGAGTAGCATTGCTGGTTAGAGAGGAGATTAACGCAATAGAAAGGAAGGACATTAGCTTGGAGGATGTGGAATCGATTTGGGTAGAGCTGCGAAACACTAAGGGGCAGAAAACGCTAGTGGGAGTTGTGTACAGGCCACCTAACAGTAGTAGTGGAGTTGGGGATGGCATCAAACATGAAATTAGAAATCCGTGCAACAAGGATAAAAGAGTTATAATAGGTGACTTCAATCTACATACAGATTGGGTGAATCAAATTGGCAGGGGTGCTGAGGAAGGGGATTTCTTGGAATGTATGCAGGATAGTTTTCTAAACCAACATGTAGATGAACCAACGAGAGAGCAGGCTATTCTAGACTGGGTACTGAGTAATGAGGAAGGGTTAGTTAGCAGTCTTGTTGTGCGTGGCCCCTTGAGCAAGAGTGACCATAATATGGTTGAGTTCTTCATTAGGATGCAGAGTGACATTGTCAATTCAGAAACAAGGGTTCTGAACTTAAAGAAAGGTAACTTTGAGGGATGAGACGCGAATTCGCCAAGATAGACTGGCAAGTGATTCTTAAAGGGTTGACGATGGATAGGCAATGGAAGGCATTTAAAGACTGCATGGATGAACTACAACAATTGTTCATCCAAGTTTGGCAAAGTAATAAATCAGGGCATTTATTAGTGCATCCGTGGATAACAAGGGAAATCAGGGATAGTATCTAAACTAAAGATGAAGCATACAAATTAGCCAGAAAAAGCAGCCTACCAGAGGACTGGGAGAAATTCGGAGTCCAGCAGAGGAGGACAAAGTGCTTAATTAGGAAAGGGGAAATGGATTATGAAAGAAAACTGGCACGGAACATAAAAACGGACTGCAAACGTTTTTATAGATATGTGAAGAGAAAAAGGTTAGTTAAAACAAATGGAGGCCCCTTGCAGTCAGAAACTGGTGAATTGATCATGGGGAACAAGGACATGGCAGACCAATTGAATAACTACTTTGGTTCTGTCTTCACAAAGGAAGACATAAATAATCTGCCGGAAATAGCAGGGGACCGGGGGGTCAAATGAGATGGAGGAACTGAGTGAAATCCAGGTTAGCCGGGAAGTGGTGTTAGGTAAATTGAATGGATTAAAGGCCGATAAATCCCCAGGGCCAGATATGCTGCATCCCAGAGTACTTAAGGAAGTAGCCCCAGAAATAGTGGAAACATTAGTGATAATTTTTCAAAACTCTTTAGATTCTGGAGTAGTTCCTGAGGATTGGAGGGTAGCTAATGTAACCCCACTTTTTAAAAAGGGAGGGAGAGAGAAAAGGGGAATTACAGACCAATTAGTTTAACATCGGTAAATGCTACAGTTATTAAAGATGGGATAGCAGCACATTTGGAAAGCGGTGAAATCATTGGACAAAGTCAGCATGGATTTATGAAAGGTAAATCATGTCTGACGAATCTTATAGAATTTTTTGAGGATGTAACTAGTAGAGTGGATAAGGGAGAACCTGTGGATGTGTTATATCTGGACTTTCAGAAGGCTTTCGACAAGGTCCCACATAAGAGATTAGCATACAAACGTAAAGCACACGGTATTGGGTGTTCAGTATTGATGTGGATAGAGAACTGGCTGGCAGACAGGAAGCAAAGAGTAGGAGTAAACGGGTCATTTTCAGAATGGCAGGCAGTGACTAGTGGGGTACCGCAAGGCTCAGTGCTGGGAGCCCAGCTATTTACAATATATATTAATAATCTGGATCATGGAATTGAATGCAACATCTCGAAGTTTGCGGATGACACGAAGCCGGGGTGCAGTGTTAGCTGTGAGGAGGATGCTAGGAGGCTGCAAGGTGATTTGGATAGGTTGGGTGAGTAGGCAAATACATAGGCAAATGCATATAACGTGGATAAATGTGAGGTTATCCACTTTGGCGGCAAAAACAGGAGGGTAGATTATTATCTGAATGGTGGCCGATTAGGAAAAGGGGAGATGCAACGAGACCTGGGTGTCATGCTACACCAGTCATTGAAAGTAGGCATGCAGGTGCAGCTGGCTGTGAAGTAAGCGAATGGTATGTTGGCATTCATAGCAAAAGGATTTGAGTACAAGAGCAGGGAGGTTCTACTGCAGTTGTACAGGGTCTTGGTGAGCCCACACCTGGAGTATTGCGTACAGTTTTGGTCTCCTAATCTGAGGAAAGACATTCTTGCCATAGAGGGAGTACAGAGAAGGTTCACCAGACTGATTCCTGGGATGGCAGGACCTCCGTATGAAGAAAGACTGGATAGACTCGGCTTGTACTCGCTGGAATTTAGGAGATTGAGGGGGGGATCTTATAGAGGCTTACAAAATTCTTAAGGGATTGGACAGGCTAGATGCAGGAAGATTGTTCCCGATGTTGGGGAACTCCAGAACAAGGGGTCACAGTTTAAGGATAAGGTGGAAGTCTTTTAGGACCGAGATGAGAAGATCTTTTTTCACACAGAAAGTGATGAGTTTGTGGAATTCTCTGCCACAGAAGGTAGTTGAGGCCAGTTCATTGGCTATATTTAAGAGGGAGTTAGATGTGGCCCTTGTGGCTAAAGGGATCAGGGGGTATGGAGAGAAGGCAGGTACAGGATACTGAGTTGGATGATCAGCCATGATCATATTGAATGGTGGTGCAGGCTCGAAGGGCTGAATGGCCTACTCCTGCACCTATTTTCTATGATTCTATGACTTATTTGACAAAGTAACTAGCATGTTAGATAACAATGAAGCCAATGGATGTTCAGGGCTTGAAATTAGTGGTTGCTCTGGTACCATTGACCACCCAAAGTGCCGCCGGGCAACCTAAACGCCGACTCATTTTGCCCGGCTTGGCAAGCAGATACTGGTTTATACCGATAGATACAATAAACTGGAGTAACTCCGCAGGTCAGCCAGCAACTGTGGAGAATAGGAGCGTGACGTTTCATGTCGACGGCGGCGGATGTATTCCTCTAGTATCTTTGATTGCGGGGCAAAGATACTAGGAGCGAGATGACGAAGGGTCGAGGCCAATGACGGGCCCAGAACACCTGCAACAGCGCCAGCCGCGACAGCGGCTCCACTGCCTCCTCCTCCCACACCTTGCCTGGCGGAAGGAGGCCTCCCTCTCCCTCCTCCCGGCCTTGGTGTGCAAGAAGGGTTGCTTTGAAAGCGTCGTTGGCGGATTTGAAAGCAGCGGCGCTATTGCCCTGATAACGGCCGCTGCTTGCCAATCCGCCAACGATGCTTTCAAAACAACCCCTCTCACAAGCCGAGGCCAGGAAGAGGGAGGGAGGGAGAGGGAGAGAGAGGAGGGAGAGAGAGGGATGGTGAGAGGGATGGTGAGACGGATGGAGAGAGGGAAGGAGAGAGAGGCAGAGAGAGGGAGAGGAAGGTCTCCTTCACTGTCTGAAGCAGCTGCACCAAGGATCCTGTAGCTATAGGATCTTTGAGCTGAACCGCTCGGCCCCGCACCTTCCTGTCAGCTGGCTGAGGAGGGGAGGAGGTGGCGAGGAGGTCCCAACCGCCTCCCCCTTTGGCGGCGGACCTTTGGCATTGGACAGGGACGGCCAAGGCAGCGTGGCGATGCTGTCCGAGGGGCGCTGACCTTCCTTCCTCCCCACCTCCTCAGCCCCTTCCCCCCTCTCTCTCTCTCTTACGCCTCCACCCCTTTTATCCTGGGACCACTCCTCCATCCCGCACTGATCCCCATTCCCTCCTCTATTCAGTCCTCACTGACATCCCCTGTGCTCTCCTCCCCATCTACCCCCCCAATCTATTCATCACCCAAACCAACCTCGCAGTGATTCTCCTGCCGCCGCCACCACCACCCCCCCCCCCACCATCCTACACTGATCCCCTCATGTATCCTGTACTGATCCCCTCATGCATCCTGTACTGATCTCACATTCATCCTATTCTGATCCCCTCATTCATCCTGTAGTGATCCCCCATTTATCCTGCACAATCTCTCCCTATAATTCAGGCCCTCGAGTACTGACAGCACCCTAGTAAAAATGTTTGTCTGAACCCTTTCCAACCTAGTGGCATATTTTCTAAAGCAGGTGACCACAACTGAACACAATACTCCAAAGTCGGCCGTCTCAATAACTTGTACAACATAACATCCCAAGTTCTATATTCAATTTCCTGACGAATGTTTCAGGAGAAAGAACTGGGAAAGTGAGAACAATTAAACTTAAATTGCAAAAAGGTTTGAGGGGCGGGGGAAATAACTCTGAACAGTTGAGATGGGCATTTCCCAAGTGACTTCCATGTTTACAGAGTAGATTCGAGGAATTGCAAATGCTTGAATTTTGAGGAAAAAAAGTTTTCTCTGACATTTCCACCACCTTCAACATGATCTCACCTCCAGTCATAACACCTATCCCTACACAATTCCCTCACATCCATCCAGGGACCCCTGCAGCCCTACCAGATGAAGCAGAGGTTCACATGCATCTCATCTACTGCATTTTGTGCTACTGATCACGCCTTCTTTAATTGACCAGTGAGTTACAGAGGAAGTGGTCTCTGCGGAAAACAGACGGGGGGGGGGGGGGGGGGGGGGGGGGGGGGGGGGAGATGGAAGGATGTGGCAAGTGGCGGGATCCCGTTCGAGGTGGCAAAAATGTCGGAGGATTATTTGTTGTATGTGATGGCTGGTAGGGTGGAAGGTGTGGACATGGGGGACTCTGCCCTAGTTACGAATGGGGGGGGGGATGAGGAGTGAGAGCAGAGCATGGTTTAGAAAAGACCCTGGTGAGAGCCTCATCTATAGTAGAAGAGGGGAACCCCCGTTCCCTGAAGAATGAGGACATCTCCGATGCCCTGGTTCGGAACACCTCATGCTGGGTGCAGATGCGGTGTAGATGGAGGAATTGGGAGTAGGGGATGGAGTCCTTACAGGAAGCAGGGTGAGAAGAAGTGTTGTCCAGATAGCCACGGGAGTCAGTGGGTTTATAGTAGATGTCGGTCAGCAGTCTATCACCTGCGATGGAGATAGTGAGGTCTAGAAATGGTAGGGAAATGTCAGAAATGGTCCAGGTGTATTTGAGTGCCGGATGGAAGTTAGTGGTGAAATGGATGAAGTCAGTGAGTTGTGTATGGGTGCCGGAGGGAGCACCAATGCAGTCGTCGATGTAGCGGATGTAGAGTTTGTAACCTGTCATTTACATCCACATCAATAGTAGAATCTCGGGGACATTGTTGGGAATGTGGGAGAATATAATGGGATTAGTGAAGGATTGGTGCAAACAGTGTGTACTCCAAAGGCCCTGTTTCTGTGCTACTTGACTAGGATCCGAAATAATATTTAATATGGAGAAATGTAAAGAATAATTTTTTTCAAATGGATTGTCCAAATTGACGTGAAAGACCAAAGGTCCCTGCAATTGTTCAAATTGCCCACAAAAATTTTAAGTTGCATTGGAGGATGGAGCATGATTGAACACTCAAAGGCTTGCACCATTAATTAATTTGGTAAATTTCCCAGGTTATTGTTAAGGCTTGACAATATCATACATAAGGTACGTTAAGTTTGAAGTGTATTGACAATTTTGCTGCATTTTTCGACACGGCAGTTCCCCAAATCTGCATTTATGATAAAGAACTATTGTTGTTGTCGCTGGATGTTGGTGGAACTGTGTATTAGTGGTAAAAGGTTGGTGGGGATGAAGTAACCTTAAAGCATAGTCACATGGTCAGATACTGCAATGTCGTCCGCCTCTGGCACTTCAGTATTTAATTAATAATTACTACCAAGTACCCCGTATGCTAGACTACTTTTCACAAATGGCTCTCAGTTTACCGCCTCACGAACAAAATGGTTATATCGGCCGACATAATGGGGAGGTCAAAAGGTTTCATTCTATCCTAATGAAGGACCTGCCTCAGAGGGCGGTGGAGGCAGGTTCTCTGGAGACTTTCAAGAGAGAGCTAGATAGGGCTCTTAAAAATAGTAGAGTCAGGGGATATGGGAGAAGGCAGGAACGGGGTATTGATTGGGGATGATCAGCTACGATCACACTGAATGGCGGTGCTGGCTCGAAGGGCTGAATGGCCTTCTCCTACACCTATTGTCTGTTGTCTGGGACAAATGTTAAAATGATCATAACCAAATTGTGAGGATTATGAAGGTATCCATCTGCTGTCATAAGGAATAGGAGTAGAATTAGGCCATTCGGCCCATCAAGACTATTCCATTATTCAATCATTGCTGATCTATCTCTCCCGCCTAACCCCATTCTCCTGCCTTATCCCCATAACCTCTGACACCCGTACTAATCAAGAATATATCTATCGTTGCCTTAAAAATAGCCATTGACTTTGCCTCCTCAGCCTTCAGTGGCAAAGAATTCCACAGATTCACCACCCTCTGCCAATGGAGTTGAAAGTGAATCGGATCTGCTTGACGGCGAGAAGGCTCGGTTATTTATCTCTCTCCCTCCCGACGACCACCACTGACCCGGCCCGCTCCCAGTCGCCAACAGACGTGGCTCGGCTCGGCCCAGCCCTGCCCTGTGTCCCGACTCCAAGCTGTCACCTATCCGGCTCGGCCCCGGTCTCCAGTTATTCCTGACCTGACCTGACCTGACCTGTCCAGGCCCAACCCGGCCCCCGCTGACCTGTCCCTGCCCACCCTTGGCACCCACCGCCACTGACCCAGCTCGGCCCAGCCCCGACACCCCAGCCCCACTGACCTATCCCGGCCAGGCCCCCACTCCCCCACTCCCATTGACCCGCCCCCACTCGCACTGACCTGTCCGGGCCCGGCCTGTGGCCTCTGTCTCTTGCTCTGCCTCCCCCGTTGGCCGGGGCCGCCGGGCGCGGAGCCAGCGCTGCCGCTGGGCCTCCGTCAGCCGCTCCATTTTCTGCGCCACGGCCGAGGACACGAAGCGCCCGCATTTGTTCCGCTTCATACTCCTCCTCCTCGACGCGACAACTTCAAACCACAAACATTCTCCTTCAATTAGACAGAGAGTCGCCAAACGGGAAGAGTAAACAACCGGAATCGGCAGGAGCGGAGCGGCGGGGCGGGAGCACAGTGTCCGCGCAGCCCCACGATGCCAGGCAATCGTTCCGCCGCCGCGGGGGAGACGCCGGCAGCAGACACTGAAATACTGGAGTAACTCAGCGGGACAGGCAGCATCTCTGGACACAAGCAATGGGTGATGTTTCGGGTCGAGACCCTTCTCCAGACCGGGAGATATGGACGGTGATATAGAACAAATGAATGAAAGAAATGCAAAAAGGTAACGATGTTCGGGGACCAGATTCTGGGCTCCACCATTCCTTGATCGTCGTTACGTTTTGCATATAACCTTTAATTCATTTCTATATCTCTCTACATTCTATATAGTTCCATCGCTCCCGCTTCCCTTTCAGTATGAAGGTCTTGACCCGAAACCTTCTTGTCCCGCTGAGTTACTCCAGCATGTTGTGCTTGTGCCAATATTTATTGTTGGATAACCAATGATTAGAGGTGTGTCTTTGTCTATCTTTATCTCTCTATATCGCCGTCTATATCTCCCTTGCCCCTGACTGGAGAGAAGGAATAGGTGATCTTTCGGGTCGAAACCCTTCTTCAGACATAGTCAGGGCGGGAGAGGGGGGACGAGTGATAAATATGATGGTGTAGAGAGAGATATGGAACAAGAGCTCTAGGGTCTAGTGGTACCAAGGGATATGGGGAGAAGGCACGGGTTATTGATTGAGGATGATCAGCCATGATCACAATGAATGGCGGTGCTGGCTCGAAGGGCCGAATGGCCTCCTCTCGCAACTATTTTCTATGTTTCTAAATGAATTAAAGATATACAGAATGTAACGATGATAAAGGAAAGGTGGAGATCACGATGATCCTTGCTCATTGTTATTATTTTGCATATCTTTAATTTGTTCTATATCTCTCTATATAGTTCACAGTAGGTTAATTGGCTTGATGAATGTAAAAAATGTCAAGTCAAGTGAGTTTATTATCATGTGTCCCTGAAATTCTTGCTTTGCTTCAGCACAACAGAACATAATAGGCATTTACTACAAAACAGATCAGTGTGTCCATATATCATAATATAAATATATACACACATGAATATATTATAACACATAATATAAATATATACACACACATCCAGTATAAACTGTCCCACTTCCAGTATAGTCCCTGGTGGACTATTGGGAAGTGATGAGTACAAGTTGTCATTGGCAGGGATACTGAGTTACCCCAGCATGTTGTGTCCAAAGATCATAGAGCAGCTGCCTGATCTTCGGTTGTGTCTCCACACCTTGCAGGGACGGGGGAGGGCGGGCGCGGCCGGACCGGTTGCCCGGGTGACGGCGGGCTCGGGTTCCGCTTCCGGGGCTCGGAGCGCAGCGCATGTGGTGGGAGATGCGGCCACTGACGGACGAGGAGACGCGGCTGTTGTTCGAGAAACTGGCCAAATAGTGAGAGGAGAGGGGTGGGGATGGGATGGGGGTCCGTGGAGGGATGGGGAGTCTGGAGGGAGGGAGGGGGTGGGGTCTGTCGGGGTGTGGAGGGGGATGGGATATGGGTCTGGAGGGGGGAGTGGGAGTCTGTGGAGGGGGATGGGATGGGGGTCTGTGGAGAGTGGGGTGGGGGTCTGTGGAGGGGGATGGGATGGGGGTCTGTGGAGGAGGATGGGATGGGGGGTGGGTGGAGGGGGATGGGATGGGGGTCTGTGGAGGGGGGGTGGGAGGAGTGGGTCTGTGGGAGAGCCACATCTGTGGGGAGGTGAGACAAGTGGGAGTGTGTACACTGCCAGGGGGGCTGGGAGCTCGACATTTGTAGGGGGTTAGTCGAGCAAAAGAGCGCTGGTGGTCTGAGGGGAGAGGGAGCTGGAGGGTGGAGAGGGTTATGGATGGATGGGGATGGAGGTTGGGAGTTGGGAAGAAAGGGGGGAGGGGAAGGAGAGAGGGTAGGGGAGGAGGGTGAGGATGGAGGAGAGAGGGGGTGATTGTAAGGATAATGGGAGAGAGTAGGTGGGGGAGGGAAGGGTGAGGGGGGAGGTTGGGGGCAGAGTGGCAGAAACAGTGAAGATTATGACGAATGCCATTGGTAGTGGGTATTTATACTGGCTTGGTTTGGTAGGGTAGGCAATGAATTGGTTTGGCTTTGGGGTGAGAAATGTAGATTCATTTTAGAATTTGTTCCTATTCCAGCATTGGAGAGAATATTAAGTTACTAGTGGATCGACCCGATGGAACCTATTGCTTCCGCTTGCACAACAATCGTGTTTATTATGTAAGGTAAGTGCAAAAAATATTTACGCTATGTTGGGTAAATTTGTGAGAAGAGAACGTAAACAAAAACAATTATAGAGATGCAGACTGGAGAGCCTATTGTTTTTCCTTTGATTTCAAAGATAACTATATTATTGCTTAATTTGATTTATGTGAGCATGGGAATGACTATTGGCACTGGGTGCTTTGAAAGTCCAGAACAATAGATCAGGAAGGCTAGGGAAGGATAAAAAGTGCAGAAGTTAAATGAATAAGTTTCTTTGTCCTGCAGATATCCTATGCTGTAATGTGGACTGGAATAACCCACTTTACAAGATGTTTGTAAAATACTTGAGGTGTATAAAGAGGCAAAATATCACAAAAGCATTAAAACCTGAGTGTAGACAAAATGTTTAAGACGGAACGGCAGATGCTGGAAAATCGAAGGTAGACAAAAATGCTGGAGAAACTCAGCGGGTGAGGCAGCATCTTTGGAGCGAAGGAAATAGGCAAAGTTTCCGGTCGAGATCCTTCTTCAGACTGATGTGGCGGTGGTGGCGGGAAGAAGAAAGGAAGAGGCGGAGACAGTGGGCTGTGGGAGAGCTGGGGAGGGGCAAGAAGGAGAAAGTAGGCACTACCTGAAATTGGAGAAGCCAATGTTCATACCGCTGGGGTCTAAACTACCCAAGCAAAATATGAGGCGCTGCTCCTCCAGGGACTCACTGGAGGAGGCCCAGGACAGAAAGGTCGGATTCGAAATGGGAGGGTGAGTTGAAGTGCTGAGCCACCGGGAGATCAGGTTGGTTATTGCGAACTGAGCTGAGGTGTTGGGCGAAATGTGTGGACACTAGACATGGAAAAAGTATTGCGAAATGGAATTTAATCCAGAGATAACATTTGAGATATTGATCTACGTATCACCTGTAGCCTCTCATCTGCGTCACTACGGCTGTGGATCCCATCTCTCCTACCAATCTAGTTAAAACCCTCCCTCCAGGCCTAGCAAAACTGCCCACTAGGATATTAGGCCCCCTCCAGTCAGGTGCAACCCATCCCTCTTGTGTCCTCTGCCCCTGGAAATATTTTGGTGGTCCACAAATCTAAAATCTATGTCCCAACCTCAGCTCTTTAGCCATGTATTTATCTGTCCTAATCTATCCCTACTCTCACTAGCAATTACCTCTGGGAATAATCCACTGACTATTAACTCGGATCTTGTTTCTTAACCTTTTGCTTAGCTTCCTATATATTATTAAAAGGACCTCATCCCTTTTTCCACATTTCATTTGTGCCAATCTGTACAACAACTTATGGCTGCTCACCCCCTTGAGAATGTTTGGCATGCTGAATTTTCTACATTGCAGATTTATGAAGATGTTACCATGTTGGAGAATTTTAGTTACGTGGATATCTGAATAGATAGTAGTGGATTTATTTGATGTGAAGGAGACTGCCGAGAGAGCTATTTAAAAGAGCCTACAGCAGATTGAATAGGAACAACCTAATTTGTGTAGCACATAGTTCAGTAGCTAGGGAACAAAGACAATATAAGCAGCAGAAGGAGATGGGAGAAGCAGTCT
This sequence comes from Okamejei kenojei, assembly GCA_035221665.1. Lineage (NCBI taxonomy): Eukaryota > Metazoa > Chordata > Chondrichthyes > Rajiformes > Rajidae > Okamejei > Okamejei kenojei. The sequence goes on from CM069147.1 coordinate 55,276,447, forward strand.
TCATAGTGATGGGATTCTGGAGACCACTGTCTGAGAATAACACAGGGGAAGGGTGAGCTTGTGAAAGTGCCACAGCATATGAGGCATTGGACCAAGAGCTCAGCAGTGGTCTTTTGTCTGTGCTTTGCTGGATACAATTAGCCAATTAGTTTTCTTGCTGAGTTTTTGATGATTTATGGGTGACGCATAGTAAGAAGAGTAGTGATGAAAGGATACATTGACTTACAAGGGCAAGAAGGAATTTTTCTGAATCATGGCATGAATGGCTATGAAAGAGTATTTGCATAATTACATACATTTTAATAAAGGATGGCAATTGTATGAAATTACCTTTTTTGGGGATTTGTCTGACAATTTGGTTTCTCTGTTACAGCGAGAAAATCCTAAAATTGGCAACAAATATTGCTCGAGATAAACTCGTTTCACTTGGAACCTGCTTCGGGAAATTCACCAAAACGTTAAAATTCCGTCTTCACATTACTGCACTTGACTACTTGGCTCCTTATGCTAAGGTAGGTTCCTGCAAAGGATTGGAGCGTCACCACACACAATGAATGAACACAGAACAGTGCAGCACAAGAACAGGCACTTCGGCCCACAATGTCTGTGCCTCTCTCGCCTTAAAGCTACGCACTCTAACCTTTGACATTTCCACCTTGTGGGGGGGGGGGTCTGACGTGTCTCCAACAACCCTCAACAACATCTGCAGATGTGCCGTAGAAAGAATTTTATTGGGATGCATCACAGCTTCGTTTGGGAACAGAGATAGACACAAAATGCTGGAGTAAATCAGTGGGACAGGCAGCATCTCTGGAGAGAAGGAATGGGTGACGTTTCGGGTCGAGACCCTTCAGTCTTCAGACATGTACAATCATGTATAGTCTTTTTGTTGAATGATAGCAGGCAACAAAAGAGCTTTTCATGGTACCTCAGTACACGTGACAATAAACTAAACTGTCTATCCTATTAACGCCTCTCATAACTTTATATACTTTTATCGGGTCTTCCCAGGTATGCCAAGATGGTGCCTGTCTGGCTACATGTTGCCAGCAGCACTGCAGACATTCATTAAGTATAGTAATTCTCAGCTAACCTGTACAAAAGAAACAGCAGAAACCAGCGCTGCAACTGACAAGCTGCTAATCCATTTAAACGCATTAGCGGTATTGCGATCTACCGGCAACATCGCAGCTGCCAATAGTAAGGGAATTCCGGATTGCAGGGGAATCCCCAACCTGGCAGAGGATCGCAGGAACAGTAAGTACTGTACCTGGATACACCGGGGGGGGAGGGGCCTTATTGGTGTCCCGAAACGTGGCCGGTGAGCAGGACTACAAGTCAGACTGAAGCGCAGGGGACCACGACCCCCTCTCCCTACCATCCTACTAGCCAATGTACAATCACAGGATTGTGGAGGACTTAAGGTCAAGGCTGCTTTACCAAAGGGAGCTGAGGGAATAATCTGTGTTCTGTTTCACAGAGACTTGGCTCACCCCCCGCTCCCCAGCCTCAGTGGTCCAGCCAGAAGGTTTCTCCATCCATCGTATGGACTGAACGCAGGCATCTGGGAAAGGGAGGCCAGGCGTCTGCCTCATGGTCAACTCTTCGTGGTGCTCAGATGCGGCAGTTCTGTCTAAATCTCTGCATCTGGCAGTGAAGCACCATTCCTTCTAACTCCCGAGGGAATTCACCTCCATCATCCTGACCATGGTCTATATCCCACCCAGGCAGATGTTTGTCTAGCACTGGAGCACCTCAAGGCTGCGTGCTCAGCCCCCTGCTCTTCTCACTCTATATTCATGACTGTGTAGCTGGACATAGTGCAAGCTCCATCTTCAAGTTCGCCGACGACACCACTGTTGTTGGACAAATTACGGGTGGTGATGAGTCACAGAATGCAAGTGAGATCGACTGATTGACCATATGGTGCCAGCAGAACAACCTGGCTCTCAATATCAGTAAAACTAATGAACTGATTGTGGACTTTGGAAGAGGAAGGATGAGGATCCACAATCCCGTTTATATCAAAGATGGTGCAGAGAGTCAAAAACTTCAAATTCCTGGGTGTGCATATTTCCGAAGATCTTTCCTGGACCCAGCACACTGATGCAATTATAAAGAAAGCACCTCAGCGCCTCTACTTCCTGAGAAGTTTACAGAGATTCGGTATGTCAAAGAGGATTCTCCTGAACCTCTACATGTGTACAGTAGAGAGTAGATTGACTGCTTGCATCACGGCCTGGTTCAGCAACTTGAATGCCCAGGAGTGAGAAAGACTGCAAAAAGTGGTGAACACTGCCCAGTCCATCACCGGTTCTGACCTCCCAACCATCGAAGGGATTTATTGTAGGCCCTGCCTCAAAAAGACAGCCAGCATCATGAGAGACCCACGCCACCCTGGCCACACACTCATTTCACTCCTGCCTTCACAAAGAAGGTGCAGGAACCTGAGAACTGTAACATTCAGGAACAGCTTCTTCCCTACAGCCATCGGGCTATTAAATACTACAACCTCAAATAAGCTCTGAACTACAGTAGACTATTATTATCATTGCGCTGTTATTGTTTATTTTTTGTGTGTGTATGAACTATTTTTTTTCTCTCGTTTATTATATTCTTCACAGTGCATATTCTGTTGTGCTGAAGCAAGTAAGAATTTAATTGTTCTATCTGGGACACATGACAATAAAACATTCTTGACCCAACCTCTGACAATTGAAGTCTGCCCAAACTCTCTTTGTAAATAATATCCCTAAATCCTGGCAGCATTCTAGTAAAATAAAAATGGTATACCCTATAAAACTAAACTAAACTTCTTCCTCTCTAAAGTTCCCACATCCTTCCTGCAATGGGGTGACTAGAACTGCATGCAATACTCTAAAGGCAACCTAGCCACAAGTCTTATGGAGCTGCATCATGACCTGCCACGATGCCCTGATGAATGAAGGCAAGCATACCATACACCACCTTGAGTTGTCACTCTCGGGAAGCTATGGATTTGGACCTAATAGTTCCTTTGTACATTAGTAATGTGAAGGGTCGTGTTACTAACCGCACACTTTCCCCTTGCATTCAACCTCCCAGAGTGCAACGCCTCACATGCTCAGATTAAAGTGGCATTGCTCCACCCATTTCTGGAGCTGATCTACATCGCACTGGATCCTTGGACAACCTTCCTCACTGTCCGCAATCTTGGTATCTTCTGTAAATTTATAACCAACCCATCTACATTTATGTCCATGTCTGTGGGACTCCACTGGTCACAGATCTTAAATTGGAATAATCCTCTTCCTGCACAACTCTCCGACTTTTATAAAATATAGATTAAAGTCACCACAAATCGTGTGCATCTTAAACATCTGGTTCAGCGTGCCATGGGGGACTTTATTGAATGGAAATTTGATGTCATTTTCTTATGGGACGGTGTATTTAATACATGTATTACTTGAAAATTAACATTTGAAAATGTGTGATTTTTATTTTTCTGGCCTTACAGTTTGGTTTATTACGTGAAACAGTGCAGAATAAAATCCATTTTTATCCCACTAATCATGTTATTTTTCCTTCAAATTTTAGTACAAAGTGTGGGTGAAATCTGGAACAGAACAATCTTTCTTGTATGGAAACCATATACTGAAATCTGGTTTGGGTCGAATTACAGAAAATACAGCCCAATACCAGGGTGTTGTTGTTTACTCCATGGCTGATATTCCCTTGGTAAGTAAAAGTTTGGCTCTTAAATATTGAAATATATCTATAACTATTCTATAGTAAGGGAAGGACATGAGAATAATAATGGAAATGTGTGCTCGCAACAGATTTATTGACTTTTAACAGCACTTTTGAGCTGAATATGAAACTTTGTAACCATGGTGTTTGAAGACAAAAAAAATCAGAAAAACTGCCGATGCTATAAATATGAGATTTAAAATTAAAACAAGGGCTGGAAATGCTCAAGTTTGTTCAGACTTCTTTAACATATACACATTTGTTTTGGTATTATTCTCTAAAATCGCTTGGTTCACTTAAACTTCTCTTCCAAGTAATGTCGCCTTCCTATTCTTCCTCCCAAAATGTGTAACCGTGCGTTTATCCACATTAAACTTTATTTCCAATTATTTTTCCCGTTCTTCAAGTGTATCAATGCATTCCTGCAATTTATTGTGGGAGTTTATAATTTTTAAAATGTATCATTGGGAAATTTATAAATAGTGCTTTTGATTTGAGGAAGGGCATCCTTGCTATTGAGGCAGTGAATATGAAACTTCATATTCACCAGTAGGTTCACCAGGTTAATCCCTGGGATGGCGGGACTCGTAAGAGGAAAGATTGGGAAGACTGGGCTTGTATTCACTAGAATTTAGATGGGTGAGAGGGGATCTTACAGAAACGTATAAAATTAAATAAAATCATAAGAGGACTGGGAAAGCTAGATGCAGGAAAAATGTTCCCAATGTTGTCCAGAACCAGGGGCCACAGTCTAAGAATAAAGGGGAGGCCATTTAAAGCTGAAATGAGAAAAGAAGTGTGTGAATTTGTGGAATTCTCTTCCACAGAAGGCAGCAGAGGCCATCACTGGATGCATTTAAAAGAGAGTTAGATAGAACTCTAGGGGCTAACTGAATCAAAAGATGAAATAGTGGCACATTTGGATAGCAGTAACAGGATCTGTCTGAGTCAGCATGGATTTACGAAGGGGAAATCATGCTTCACTAATCTTCTGGAATTATTTGAGGATGTAACTAGGAAAATGGACAAGGGAAGGCCATTGGCTGTAGTGGACCTGGACTTTCAGAAAACCTTTGATAAGGTCCCACATAGGAGATTAGTGGGCATAATTAGAGCACATGGTATTTAGGGTAGGGTACTGACATGGAACGAGAATTGGTTGGCAGACAGGAAACAAAGTGTAGGGATTAATAGGTCCCTTTCAGAATGGCAGGCAGTGGCGAGTGGGGTACCACAAGGCTCGGTGCTGGGATCGCAGCTATTTACAATATACATTAATGATTTAGATGAAGGGATTTAAAGTAACATTAGCAAATTTGCAGATGACACAAAGCTGGGTGGCAGTGTGAACTGTGTAGGAGGATGCTATGCGGATGCAGTGTGACTTGGACAGGGTAAGGTGAGTGGGCAGATGCATGGCAGATGCAGTTTAGTGTGGATAAATGTGAGGTTATTCACTTTGGTGGCAAGAACAGGAAGGCAGGTTATTATCTGAATGGTGTCAAGTTAGGAAAAGGAAGTACAAAGAGATCTGGGGGTCCTTGTTCATCATTCGCTGAAAGTAAGCATACAGGGACAGCAGGCAGTGAAGAAAGCTAATGGCATGTTGGCCTTCATAACAAGATGAGTTGAGTATAGGAGCAAAGAGGTCCTTCTGCAGTTGTACTGAGCCCTAGTGAGACCACACTTGGAGTATTGTGTGCAGTTTTGGTCTCCAAATTTGAGCAAGGACATTATTATTGTTGCTAATGAGGGAGTGTAGGTTCATGAGGTTAATTCCCGGGATGGCAGGACTGTCATATGTTGAAAGAATGGAGCGACTGGGCTTGTATACTCTGGAATTTAGAAGGATGAGAGGGAATCTTATTGAAACATATAAGATTATTAAGGGATTAGACAGGCTAGAAGCAGGAAACGTTCCCGATGTTGTGGGAGTCCAGAACCAGGGGCCACAGTTTAAGGATAAGGGGTAGGACATTTAGAATGGAGATAAGGAAAAACTTTTTCACCCAGACAGTTGTGAATCTGTGGAATTCTCTGCCTCAGAAGGCAGTGGAGGCTAATTCTCTGGAAAGAGTTAGATAGAGCTCTTAAAGATAGCGGAGTCAAGGGATAAGGATAGAAGGCAGGATCGGGATACTGATTGGGGATAATCAGTCATGATCACAATGAATGGCAGTGCAGGCTCAAAGGTCCAAATAGCCTACTCATGCACCTATTGTCTATAATTTGGAAAGGCACACACCTTGACAGTGCATGTCAGAGCAAAAACCAAGCCATGAAGACGAAGAAATTGTCTGTAGACCTCTGAGACAGGATTGTGTCGGGAGACAGATCTGAGGAAGGATATAAAACAATTTCTGCAGCATTGCAGGTCCCGAAGAGCACAGTGGTCTCCGTCATTCTTAAATGGAAGAACTTTGGAACCACCAGGACTCTTCATAGAGCTGGCAGCCCAGCTAAACTGAGTATTCGGGGGAGAAGGGCCTTGGTCAGGGAGGTGACCAAGACCCGATGTTCACTCCGACAGAGCTCCAGAGTTCCTCTGTGGAGATGGGAGAACCTTCCAGAGGGTCACGTATATCTATAGCACCCCACCAATCAGGCCTTTATGGTAGAGTGGCCAGAGGGAAATGACTTCTCAGTAAAAGGCACATGACAGCCCGCTTGGAGTTTGCCAAAAGGCACCTAAAGGACTCTCAGACCATGAGAAACAACATTCTCAGGTCTGATGAAACTCAGATTGAACCTTTTGGCCTGAATGCCAAGCATCATGCCTGGAGGAAACCAGGCACCGCTCATCACCTGGCCAATACCATACCTACGGTGAAGCATGGTGGTGGCAGCATCATGCTGTGGGGATGTTTCTGAGCGGCAGGAACTGGGAGACTAGTCAGGATCGAGGGGAAGATGAACGGAGCAAAGCACAGAGAGATCCATGCTGAAAACCTGCTCCAGAGTGTTCTGGACCTCAGACTGGGGCAGAGGTTCTCTTCCAACAGGACAACGACCCTAAGCACACAGCCATGACAATGCAGGAGTGGCTTTGTGACAAGTCTCTGAATTTTTTTGAGTGGCCCAGCCAGACTTGAACCCGATAGCACATCTCTGGAGGGACCTGAAAATAGCTGTGCATCGATGCTCCCCATCCAACCTGACAGAGCTTGAGAGTATCTCTAGAGAGGAATGGGAGAAATTACCCATATACAGGTGTGCCAAGCTTGTAACGTCACCTAAGAAGACTTGAGGCTGTCATCGCTGCCAAATGTGCCTCAACAAAGTACTGAGTAAAGGGTCTGAATACTCATGTAAATGTGATATTTCAGTTATCTATTTAAAAAAATGTCTAAATACCTGTTTTCGCTTTTTTATTATGGGGTATTGTGTGTCGTTTGATGATATTAAAAAAAAAAAATCAATTTTAGAATAAGGCAGTAACATAACAAAATGTGGAAAAAGTGAAGGGGTCTGAATACTTTCTGAATAGAAACATAGAAATTAGGTGCAGGAGCAGGCCATTCGGCCCTTTGAGCCTGCACTGCCATTCAATGTGATCATGGCTGATCATCCAACTCAGTATCCTGTACTTGCCTTCTCTCCATACCCCCTGATCCCTTCAGCCACAAGGGCCACATCCAACTCCCTCTTAAATATGGCCAACGAGCTGGCCTCAACTACCTTCTGTGGCAGAGAATTCCACAGATTCACCACTCTCTGTGTGAAAAACGATTTTCTCATCTCGGTCCTAAAAGACTTCCCCCTTATCCTTAAACTGTGACCCCTTGTCCTGGACTTCCCCAACATCGGGAACTATCTTCCTGCATCTAGCCTGTCCAACCCCTTAAGAATTTTGTAAGTCTCTATGAGATCACCCCTCAATCTTCTAAATCCCAGCGAGTACAAGCCGAGTCTATCCAGTCTTTCTTCATATGGAAGTCCTGCCATCCCAGGAATCTTCTCTGTACTCCCTCTATGGCAAGAATGTCTTTCCTCAGATTAGGAGACCAAAACTGTACGCAATACTCCAGGTGTAGCCTCACCAAGACCCTGTACAACTGCAGTAGAACCTCCCTTCTCTTGTACTCAAATCCTTTTGCTATGAATGCCAACATACCATTCGCTTTCTTCACAGCCTGCTGCACCTGCATGCCTACTTTCAATGACTGGTGTACCATGACACCCAGGTCTCGCTGCATCTCCCCTTTTCCTAATCGGTCACCATTCAAATAATAGTCTACCTTCCTGTTTTTGCCACCAAAGTGGATAACCTCACATTTATCCACATTATACTGCATCTGCCATGCATTTGCCCACTCACCCAGTCTATCCAAGTCATCCTGCAGCCTCCTAGCATCCTCCTCACAGCTAACACTGCCCCCCAGCTTCGTGTCATCCGCAAACTTCGAGATGTTGCATTTAATTCCCTCGTCCAAATCATTAATGTATATTGTAAATAGCTGGGGTCCCAGCACTGAGCCTTGCGGCACCCCACTAGTCACTGTCTGCCATCCTCACATTTATCCACATTATACTGCATCTGCCATAAATTTGCCCACATTTATCCACATTATACTGCATCTGCCATGCATTTGCACCCCACTAGTCACTGTCTGCCATCCTCACATTTATCCACATTATACTGCATCTGCCATGCATTTGCCCACTCACCCAGTCTATCCAAGTCATCCTGCAGCCTCCTAGCATCCTCCTCACAGCTAACACTGCCCCCCAGCTTCGTGTCATCCGCAAACTTCGAGATGTTGCATTTAATTCACTCGTCCAAATCATGAATGTGTATTGCAAATAGCTGGGGTCCCAGCACAGAGCCTTGCGTCACTGTCTGCCATCCTGAAAAGGACCCATTCACTCCTACTCTTTGCGTCCTGTCTGCCAGCCAGTTCTCTATCCACATCAATACTGAACCACCAATACCGTGTGCTTTAAGTTTGTATACCAATCTCTTGTGTGGGACCTTGTCGAAAGCCTTCTGAAAGTCCAGATACAACACATCCACTGCTTCTCCCTTATCCACTCTACTAGTTACATCCTCAAAAAATTCAATAAGATTCGTCAGACATGATTTACCCTTCGTAAATCCATGCTGACTTTGTCCAATGATTTCACCACTTTCCAAATGCGTTGCTATCCCATCTTTAATAATTGACTCTAGCAGTTTCCCCACTACCGATGTTAGACTAACTGGTCTGTAATTCCCCGTTTTCTCTCTCCCTCCCTTTTTAAAAAGTAGGGTTACATTAGCTACCCTTAGGAACTGCTCCAGAATCTAAAGCGTTTTGAAAAATTATCACTAAGGCATCTGCTATTTGTGGGGCTGCTTCCTTAAGTACCCTGTGATGCAGCCTATCTGGCCCTGGGGATTTATCGGCCTTTAATCCATTCAATTTACCTAACACCACTTTCCAGCTAACCTGGATTTCACTCATTTCCTCCCATCTCATTTGACCCACGAACCCCTGCTATTTCCGGCAAATTATTTATGTCTTCCTTAGTGAAGACAGAACCAAAGTAGTTATTCAATTGGTCTGCCATGTCCTCGTTCCCCATGATCAATTCACCCGTTTCTGACGGATGCGCCACCTTCCCTGATTTATTCTTTTGCCATACTGGGATGAACAATTGTTGTAGTTCATCCATGCAGTCTTTAAATGCCTTCCATTGCATATCCACCGTCAACCCTTCAAGAATCAATTGCCAGTCCATCTTGGCCAATTCACGTCTCATACCCTCAAAGTTACCTTTCTTTAAGTTCAGGACCCGTGTTTCTGAATTAACAATGTCACTCTCCATCCTAATGAAGAACTCAACCATATTATGGTCACTCTTGCCCAAGGGGCCACGTACAACAAGGCTGCTAACTAACTCTTTCTCATTACTCAATATCCAGTCTAGAATAGCCTGCTCTCTCGTTGGTTCCTCCACATTTTGGTTTAGAAAACTATCCCGCATACATTCCAAGAAATCCTCTTCCTCAGCACCCCTGCCAATTTGATTCACCCAATCTATATGTAGATTGAAGTCACCCATTATAACGGTTTTACCTTCGTTGCACGCATTTCTAATTTCCTGTTTGATGCCATCCCCAACTCCACAACTACTGTTAGGTGGCCTGTACACAACACCCACTAGCGTTTTCTGCCCCTTAGTGTTTTGCAGCTCCACCCATATCGATTCCACATCCTCCAAGCTAATGTCATTCCTTTCTATTGCGTTAATCCCCTCTCTAACCAGCAACGCTACCCCACCTCCTTTTCCTCTCTGTCTATCCTTCCTGAATATTGAATATCCCTGGATGTTCAGCTCCCAGCCTTGGTCAGCCTGGTCCACGTCTCCGTGATCCCAACTATATCATAAATATTAATAGCTATCTGCACATTCAACTCATCCACCTTATTACGAATGCTCCTCGCATTGAGACACAAAGCCTTCAGGCTTGTTTTTACAACACTCTTGGCCCTTTTACAATTATGTTGAAAAGTGGCCCTTTTAGATTTTTGCCCTGGATTTGTTTTCCTGTCACTTTTCACCTTGCTACCTATTGCTCCTATCCTCATTTTACACCCGTCTGTCTCTCTGCTCACACATTTAAGAAATCCTCCACTTCTTATTCTCCGTTTGTTATTTTTTTTCTTCTTTCCTCCCTACGTGTTGCGTCTGACTGCTTTTCTTCTCTGCCTCCTGCCTCACAAACGGACTACTTGCCTTCTCTATTTGAGTCTCTCCCCCCAACCGATCTAGTTTAAAGTCTCCCCAGTAGCCTTTGCAAATCTCCCCGCCAGGATATTGGTTCCCCTCGGGTTCAAGTGCAACCCGTCCTTTTTATACAGGTCACACCTTCCTCAAAAGAGGTCCCAATGATCCAGAAACTTGAATCTCTGCGCTCTGCACCAGTCCTTTAGCCACGCATTTATCCTTCACCTTGCTCCGGGGGAATGCACTGCAGTCCCCCTATTTAAGGGCACCATAATGTTTGGGACACAGCAATATCATGTAAATGAAAGTAGTCATGTTTAGTATTTTGTTGCATATCCTTTGCATGCAATGACTGCTTGAAGTGTGCGATTCATGGACATCACCAGTTGCTGGGTGCCTTCTCTGGTGATGCTCTGCCAGGCCCGTATTGCAGCCACCTTTAGCTTATGTTTTATTTGGCTAGTACCCTTCAGTTTTCTCTTCAGCATATAAAAGACATGCTCAATTGGGTTCAGACCAGGTGATTGACATGGCCACTCAAGAATTGACCATTTTTAGCTTTGAAAAATTCTTGTCGCTTTAGCAGTAAGTTTGTGATCATTGTCTTGCTGTTGAACCACCAGCCAATGAGTTTTGAGGCATTTCTTTAAACTTGAGCAGATAGGATGTGTCTATACACTTCAGAATTCATTATGCTACTACCATCAACAGTTGTATCATCAATGAAGATAAGTGAGCCAGTACCTTCAGCAGCCATACATGCCCAGGCCATAACACCCCCACCACCGTGTTTCATAGATGAGATGGTATGCTTTGGATCTTGGACAGTTCCTTCTCTCCTCCACACTTTGCTCTTGCCACCACTCGGATTTAAGTTAATCTTCGTCTCATCTGTCCACAAGATCTTTTTCCAGAACTGTGGTTGCTCTTTTAAGTACTTCTTGGCAAACTGTAACCTGGTCATCCTATGTTTGTGGCTAACCAGTGGTTTGCTTCTTGCAGTATAGCCTCTGTATTTCTGTTATAGAAGTCTTCTGCAGACAGTGCTCATTGAAAAATCCACACCTGACTCCTGAAGAGTGTTTCTGATCTGTCGGACAGGTGTTTGGGGATTTTTCTTTATTGTAGAGAGAATTCTTCTGTCATCAGCTGTGGAGGTCTTCCTTGACCTGCCAGTTCCTTTCCGATTAGTAAGCTCACCAGTGCTCGCTCTCTCTTAATGAGGTTCCCAAACAATTGATTTTGGTAAGCCTAAGGTTTGGCTGATGTCTCTAACAGTTTTATTCTTGTTTCAGTCTCATCATGGCTTCTTTGACTTTCATTGGCACAACTTTGGTCCTTATGTTGATAAACAGCAATAAAAGTTTCCAAAGGTGATGATTGGAGGAATTACTAGGTGCTGAGAGCTCTTTTATACCTGCATTAAGGAGGCAATTACCATATAACCATATAACAATTACAGCACGGAAACAGGCCCTCTCGTCCCTTCCAGTACGTGCCGACCATTTGTTTTCCCCTAGTCCCATCTACCTGCACTCAGACCATACCCCTCCATTCCCTTCCCGTCGATATACTTATCCAGTGGTGGAGGCATCGATCCTGCCTCCACCACTTCTGCTGGAAAATCATTCCACACAGCCACCACCCTCTGAGTAAAGAAGTTCCCCCTCACGTTACCCCTAAACTTCCGTCCCTTAATTCGCATGTCATGCCCTCTTGTTTGAATCTTCCCTACCCTTAATGGGAAAAGCTTATCCACGTCAACTCTGTCTATCCCTTTCATCATTTTAAAGACCTCAATCAAGTCCCCCCTTAACCTTCTGTGCTCCAAAGAATAAAGACCTAACTTGTTCAACCTTTCTCTGTAACATAGTTGCTGGATCCCAGGCAACATTCTAGTAAATCTCCTCTGTGCTCTCTCTATTTTGTTGACATCCTTCCTATAATTAGGCGACCAAAATTGTACACCATACTCCAGAATTGGTCTCACCAATGCCTTGTACAATTTTAACATTACTTCCCTGCTCCTATATTCAATGCTCTGATTTATAAAGGCCAGCACACCAAAGGCTTTCTTTACCACCCTATCTACATGCGATTCCACCTTCAGGGAACTATGCACAGTTATTCCTAGCTCTCTCTGTTCCACAACATTCCTCAATTCCCTACCATTTACCATGTACGTCCTATTTTGATTTGTCCTGCCAAGATGTAGCACTTCACACTTATCAGCATTAAACTCCATCTGCCATCTTTCAGCCCACTTTTCCATATGGCCCAAATCTCTCTGTACACTTTGAAAATCTAATTCATTATCCACAACACCACCTATCTTAGTATCATCTGCATACTTACTTATCCAATTTTCCACCCCATCATCCAGATCATTGATGTACATGACAAACAACAGTGGACCCAACACAGATCCCTGAGGCACCCCACTGGTCACCGGCTTCCAACCTGACAAACCGCCATCCACCATTACTCTCTGACATCTCCCATTCAGCCACTGTTGAATCCATCTTGCTACTCCGCCATTAACACCCAAAGATTGAACCTTCTTAACCAACCTTCCATGGAGAACCTTGTCAAAGGCCTTACTGAAATCCATATAGACAACATCCACTGCTTTACCCTCATCAATTTCCCTAGTAACCGCTTCAAAAAATTCAAGAAGGTTTGTCAAACATGACCTTCCAGGCACAAATCCATGTTGGTTGTTCCTGATCAGACCCTGTTTATCCAGATGCTTGTATATATTATCTCTAAGTATCCTTTCCATTAATTTACCCACCACTGACGTCAAACTAACAGGTCTATAATTGCTAGGTTTATTCTTTGAACCCTTTTTAAACAATGGAACAACATGCGCAGTACGCCAATCCTCCGGCAATTAAACACTGAGCAATTACATACACCTGTGAAGCCATGTGTCCCAAACATTATGGTGCCCTGACATGGGGGGACTATGTATAAACACTGCTGTTATTTCTACATGGTGAAACCAAATTGTATTTAAAGAAATGGCCTTTATTAAAATCTGACAATGTGCACTTTAACCACGTGTGATCTTTTTTTCTATTACAAATCTCAAATTGTGGAGTACAGAGGCAAATAAATAAATGATGGGTCTTTGTCCCAAACATTACGTAGGGCACTGTACACCCCTTTGATTTATTTTGACTTCATTTCAAACTAATTTGTTTTTTTTGTGCTGCTGCAAATACCTTGTCACTAATGTGTAGAAGTGCTCCTCCACATTGTTGCCATTTACAAATAATCCTTGTATTCTGGCTTTCAACCAGTGATAGAAACCAGGGTTTAGTGCAAATGTCTGATTTTGTGAAAAATGTCTCCCCTTTACAACCTAATATTTTGGTTACATTTTGCCCACCTCCGTGGAATCACCCAAAATGGTTTACGGCCAATGGGATACTTGTTATATAATTATTGCAACTTAGGAAATATTTGATATACAGTGGCTTGCAAAAGTTTTCATACCACTTAAACTTTTCCGCATGTTGTCACATTACAACCACAAACGTAAATGTATTTTATTGGGATTTTCTGTGATAGACCAACACAAAGTGGTGCATAATTGTGAAGTGGAAGGAAAATGATACATGGTTTCCAAATTTTATTGTAAATAAAAAAAACTGAAAAGTGTGGTGTGCGGTATTCTGCCCCCCTGAGTCAATACTTTGTAGAACCACCTTTTGCTGCAATTACAGCTGCAAGTCTTTTGGGGTATGTCTCTACCAGCTTTGCACATCTAGAGACTGATATTTTTGCCCATTCTTCTTTGCAAAATAGCTCAAGCTCAGTCAGATTGGATGGAGAGTGGCTGTGAACAGCAATTTTCAAGTCTTGCCAGAGATTTTCAATTGGATTTAGGTCTGGACTTTGACTGGGCCATTCTAACACATGAATATGCTTTGATCTAAACCATTCCATTGTAGCTCTGGCTGTGTGTTTAGGGTCGTGGTCCTGCTGGAAGGTGAACCTCCGCCCCAGTCTCAAGTCTTTTGCAGGTTTTCTTCCAAGATTGCCCTGTATTTGGCTCCATCCATCTTCCCATCAACTCTGACCAGCTTCCCTGTCCCTGCTGAAGAAAAGCATCCCCACAGCATGATGCTGCCACCACCATGTTTCACAGTGGGGATGGTGTGTTCAGGGTGATGTGCAGTGTTAGTTTTCCGTCACACATAGCGTTTTGCATTTAGGCCAAAAACTTAAATTTTGGTCTCATCAGACCAGAGCACTTTCCTCCACATGGCAAACTGCAAACGGGTCTTCTTATGGCTTTGTTTCAACAATGGCTTTCTTCTTGCCACTCTTGCATAAAGGCCCGATTTGTGGAGTGCACGACTAATAGTTGTCCTGTGGACAGGTTCTCTCACCTGTGCTGTGGATCTCTGCAGCTCCTCCAGAGTTACCATGGGCCTCTTGGCTGCTTCTCTGATCAATGCTCTCCTTGCCCGGCCTGTCAGTTTAGGTGGACGGCCATGTCTTGGTAGGTTTGCAGTTGTGCCATTGCAGTTGCAGTTCTCTTTCCATTTTCGGATGATGGATTGAACAGTGCTCCGTGAGATGTTCAAAGCTTGGGTTATTTTTTTATAACCTAACCCTACTTTAAACTTCTCCACAACTTTATCCCTGACCTGTCTGGTGTGTTCCTTGGGCTTCATGATGCTGTTTGTTCACTAATGTTTTCTAACAAACCTCTGAGGCCTTCACAGAACAGCTGTATTTATACTGAGATTAGATTACACACAAGTGGACTGAAGGCAATTGGTTGCACTGGATTTTATTTAGGGGTAAAGGGGGCTGAATACCTTTGCAAGCCACACCTCAGTTTTTTATTTGTAAAAAAATTTGAAAACCATGTATCATTTTCCTTCCACTTCACAATTATGTGCCACTTTGTGTTGGTCTATCACATAAAATCCAAATAAAATACATTTACTTTGTGGTTGTAACGTGACAAAATGTGGAAAAGTTCAAGGGGTATGAAAACTTTTGCAAGCCACTGTAAGCGTGTCCATTTTCTACAATGAAGCAGCTTTGGCATTACACTGTGTGAACATTAATGACAATGAAGCAGGTTCTTTCAACATGGATTGGGTGATTATATTTATTTGAACTAAATAGAGATCTGTTTACAGTTTTGCATCATTTACAATGTTTTTGACTTATTTCCAAAGGGTTTTGGCGTTGCTGCAAAATCGACTCAGGATTGTCGGAAGGTCGACCCTATGGCAATCGTTGTGTTTCATCAGGCTGATGTTGGTGAATATATTCGACATGAAGACACGTTGACATAATTCATCAGAAAGACTATTTTAACCTCAAATCAAGATTATGAACTGGCCATAGTCATTCTTCCGGCATTCTCGGCAGAGAATGCGTGGGATCTGATAGATTAAGATTCAAGTTGCGTTCATAACCTTTCTTCTGAACAATATCAATTTGCAGGCGTATATCTTGTAAAACTAACAAGTTGTTCTTGAGAACCATTTAAAGGTTGTAAATAAGCACACAAATATTACTGGTAATTCAAGTTCTTGTTTTTTTTGTTCGATTTTAAATTGAATGTGTCAGCTCATTGGGTCATTTGATGTTTAAGAAGGAACTGCAGATGCTGGAAAATCGAAGGTAGACTAAAGTGCTGGAGAAACGCAGTGGGTGCGGCCCAAAACGTTGCCTATTTCCTTCGCTCCATAGATGCTGCCGCACCCGCTGAGTTTCTCCAGCACTTTTGACAAAACTTTGACCCTTGTGCTCCAAAACCATCTCTTTTATATAATGTTTTCAATTGTCATCAATTATGTTTAACAGATGAAAGAAAATCTAGTTTAGAAGGGGCACTGGATTTTAATTATCAATTTTAATTATCACTTCTGATGAGCTTCACTGATAAACAGAATATGAAAACTTACCCATTGTATTTTATCTGGAGATAATGGGTCATTGTGAAAATACCTAATTATTGCTGTCTGTATCTGGTTTTGCTTTGAGTAACTCCACTTCTGCCTTGGATTGAGGGCAATTCGGGATGGATAACAGTGTTGCCATTGACCTCTGTATCCTGTAAACAAATAAAAACGTTATATAAATGTTAATTTTATTGTATTGAAGCAGGATTTTTTTCATGTTGTAGTATGATCTGCATTACATATTTTGAATTCTGTTGCATTAATGGGTTGAGACTTCGTCAGACAGAGTCTGGGAAGAGGGAAACTAGAGATATGAAAGAACAAATGTATGAAAAGAACAAGTCAAAGCCAGCAACGATGACCAAGGAAAGGTTGAGTCCACAATGGTCCATTGTTGGCTGTGGACGAGGTGATCTTTTAGTGTCCATCTTGTTACAAATGTTGACCTCGCCGTCATCGTCCATCCTGAAAAGGACGCAAGCTTCCAGCGACAATCAGTAGGAGCCATCACTTGTCGCAATGGAAACATAGAAAATAGGTGCAGGAGTAGGCCATTCGGCCCTTCGAGCCTGCACCGCCATTCAATATGATCATGGCTGATCAACTTAGATGATGGTGATGGTGGTAGCAGAATTAGCTCAGGATACTTCCAGTTTCCAGCCCCGCGACGTGAACACTTCTGCTATGGGGCCGGAAGAGGTGATAATGAGTGTTTACAAACAGTGAACTAAGCAAAACAGTAGTGAAACTAGTAGGACGACTGGGGTTGGAGAGGGACAGAGAAAGAGTGAATGCAAGGGTTACTTGAAATTAGAGAAACCAATATTCATACCGTTGTTAAAGAAGGAACTGCAGATGCTGGAGAATCGAGGGTACACAAAAAGCTGGAGAAACTCAGCGGGTGCAGCAGCATCTAAGGAGCGAAGGAGATAGGCGACGTTTCGGGTCGAGACCCTTCTTCAGACTTCAGAGACAAAATGCTGGAGTAACTCAGCAGGACAGCCAGCATCTCTGGAGTGAAGGAATAGGTGACGTCTCGACCTGGAATGCCACCCATTCCTTCTCCAGAGATGCCTGTTACTCCAGCATTTTGTGTCTACCTTCGATTTAAACCAACATCTCCATTTCTTTCCTGCATAGTTGTTTGTCTTATCTCCTGTGATGGAGGCAGTGAGATCAAAATAGGGGAGGCAGGTGTTGGAGATGGTCCAAGTGAATTTGAGTTTGGGATGGGCATTGGTAGTGAAGTTAATGAAGTCGATGAGTTCTGCATGGGTGCAGGAGGTAGCCTCGATGCACTTGTTGATGTAGCGGAGAGAGTTTGTGGATGGGGCCACTGTACGCCTGGAACTGGGATTGTTCGACGTACTCTACAACGAGGCGGGCAGTGCTGGGGCCTAAGTGAGTGCCCATAGCTGGCTCGAAGGGCTGAATGGTCTACTCCTGCGCCTATTTTCTATGTTTCTATTTCAATTACCAATTATAAACTTGCAGTTGAGTCCGATGTCCAACTTTGTTTTAATTATATTCAACATAATTTGGGATTGAAATGTTCAGATAGTAATTCTCATTCATTTCCAATTACATCAATCTATGTACTTATTATCTATATTCATACATTAAACTCAGCAGCTGGTGTTGGTATGGATGAAGCAGTTGTCATGTATTTATCGACCACAGGGAGCGGCCATTGGGTGCCCACCATCTCCTCATTACAATTTCATTCCATCCCGCATTCTCATCTATTCTTATTCCCCCTGATCTTTCAACTCCTATTAATTATTTTGTAATTGACTAACAAATTAATCTACCAACACAAGTTCATAAGTGATAGGAGCAGAATTAGGCCATTTTGCCCATCAAGTCTACTCCGCCATTCAATCATGGCTGATCTATCCCTCTCAATCCCATTCTCCTGCCTTCTCCCCACAACCCCTGACATCCTTACTAATCAAGAATCTATCTATCTCTGCCTTATAATGTATCAATTGACAACCTCCACAGCCTTCTGTGGCAATGAATTCCACAGATTCACTACCCTCACACTAAAGAAATTCCTCCTCATCTCTTTCCTGAAGGAACGTCCTTTTATTCTGAGGCTGTGCCCTCTAGTCCTAGACTCTACCACTGGAGGAAATATCCTCTCCACATCCACTCTATCCAAGTCTGAAATAATCAGAAATTGGACATCTGAGATAATGTGATGCAGCTCCATCCATAGACCTATTGCTCCTCAATTATTTTGGCTTCACAGATACGATACAATACCATAGAACTTTATTTATCCCAGGAGGGAAATTGATCTGCCAACAGTCATAAAAACAAAAAATACATGAGTTATTAAATTAAATTGGCGAGTGGAAGGCTTGGGGGATGTGCAAAGATTGGGATTGGGGGGAGGTCAGTCTATCTCACTGCAGAAAGGGGAGGAGTTGTACAGTTTGATAGCCACAGGGAAGAAAGATCTCCTGTGGCGTTCTGTCCTGCATCTTGGTGGAACCAGTCTGTTGCTGAAGGTACTCTTCGGGTTGACCAGTATGTCACGGAGGGAGTGAGTTGTATTGTCCAGGATGCTCCGCAGTTTGAGGAGCATCCTCCCCTCCAAAGACCACCACCCATGAATCCAACTCTACCCCCAAGGACGGAGCCGGCCTTCCTGGTGAGTTTGTTGATCCTATTGGCATCTGCGGCCTTCACCCTGCTGTCCCAGCACACGGCAGCAAAGAAGATGGCACTGGCTATCATCAATTGGTAGAACATCGGCAGCATCTCACTGCAGACGTTGAAGGAGCGGAGCCTTCTCAACAAGTACAGCCAGCTCTGACCCTTCCTGAACAAGGCCTCAGTGTTCCTGGACCAGTCCAGTTTACTCCCTGGTAAACTGCACATCCACACCATTGATGGAGACAGGGGTGTTCCTCTCCTCCTAAAGTCCACCACCAACTCCCTAGTCTTGTCGGTGTTGAGCTGCAGGTGATTCAGCCCACACCACTCAACAAAGTCGTTGACTACACCTCTGTATTCAGCTTCCCTCCCCTCACTGATGCAGCCCACAATTGCAGAGTCATCTGAAAATTTCTGCACGTGGCAGGAGTCCGAGTTATATCTGAAGTCCAAGGTGTAGATTGTAAACAGGAAGGGAGAGAGGACTGTCTCCTGTGGGGCCCTCGTGTTGCTCACCACCATGTCCGAGACACAGTTCTATAGCATGACATATTGTGGCCATCCAGTCAGGTAGTTGGTGATCCAGGCCACCAATGGAGCATCCACCCTCATCTTCATCAGTTTGCTCCCTAGCAGTGCAGGCCAGGCGGTGTCAAAAGCACTAGAGAAGTAAAAAAACATGACTCCCACAATGCTTCTCGGCTTATGCAGGTGAGCATAGGAACGATTGAGCAGGTGGGTGATGGCGAACTGAACCCCCATCTTTGTTTGGTAAGCAAGCTGTAGGGGGTCCAGGTACGGTTTAACCAGGGGACGCAGGTGAGTGAGCAGCAGCCTCTCCAGGGACTTTGTGAGATATGCGATGTGCTCACAATCACTACTGAAAGACTAAATCGTGGAAGCAAGAGATTCTTTATTTTCGAGTCTGCAGAGTCGGGTGCCTCTCCAAGTTGAGACACACCGAAGTCAGAAGGGTAAACCCCCTTTATACACACAATTCTACATTCAACCTCCCCTTTGGACCCTTCTCCAATCAGGGCCCTGAGGTGCACAATCTGTAGGTACGTCCCCCCAGTACCTCCCACATCATACATCGCATGTCCAGACACGTGCATGGTAATGAGCAGTTTCTTAACCAGGGGTGTGTTGTAATATTCATTTATTTTATTAAGCATGCTCACTTGTTCATGACCTACCCTAGTTTTACTCACCTCCAAGTGAACTCTCTCAGTTCTATTTCAGCACTAAAGCTAAGCTATAGTGACAAGGGTCCCATCTATCACTCCCTTCTACTGATAGGGATATATCTACATCACTCCCTTTTACTGCTATACAATGCTATCACTTCTTACTCAAGGATGGGTCTGGTAACTTTTATATATAGCTGTGTCAGAACCCTCTCCCTGGCCCCTATTGGTTTGAATCCTCTTTAAAGCCCCTTACAATAGTGGGGTTTAATCACTTTATCCCTCACAATCCTCCCTTTTTCTTTTGCTACGCATCTATTGATTAAACCTCAATTTCAAGCTCCTTCAGTTCGAATTGACGTAACATTGTCCTAATCTCCTTTTCCTGTGGATCCTGGACCTTCCCTGGTCGCATTATCATTATTTTCTGTATTTCCCCTTTCTCTCCCGTAGGCATGACTACAGCCTGCATCTGACTTATACTCCTTGCAATAAGTTCCCTAAAACAAGGGATGCAACAGGGGATAAAGATCAGTCCAGCCACTGCACATAGAAACACGAGTCCGACCGTTCTCCACCATGTTCCTCCGAGGATGGAATCCCACCATCGGGTTCCCATAATCGAATTCCACTTCTGTATTGGAACATGTGCCAACTTACAGATTCCTTCTGATATGTCCATCACTGCCTGTCCATTGTTATCGATGTTTACACAGCAATTAGAGAGGTTGAATTTCCCGCATACCCCTCCTTCTTCTGCCAGGAAGTAATCTAGGGCCAACCGGTTCTGGTATATTGCTACTCTCATCTGCGTCTGCTGCTTTGCCAGCATCTTCAGTGCCCCCGCAGTTTGGTTGGTAATTACCTCCAGTACTGCCTGTAGTCTTATAACCATTTAACCATATAACCATATAACGATTACAGCACGGAAACAGGCCCTCTTGGCCCTTCCAGTCCGTGCCGACCATTTGTTTTCCCCTAGTCCCATCTACCTGCTCCATTCCCTCCATACCCCTCCATTCCCTTCACGTCCATATACCTATCCACTTTACTTTTAAATGTTAAAATCGATCCTGCCTCCACCACTTCTGCTGGATATATTTAACCATATAACCATATAACAATTACAGCACGGAAACATGATCCGGTTTAACATGTATACCGGGGTTCGGTAGCCCCAGTGCCCAGGTGGCTGGTCCATAGTATGAGATGATTCTTGCGGGTGGCCATTCATCATCTTCCCATTCTCCAATGTCTATTTTCCTCTTCTTCCGATATAGGTCGTCAAATACAGGTGTTCCTAGCGACCGCCCTTCTTCGGTGTTTAACAGGAAAAATCCCGGTTGTACCAGTCCAATAAAGCCAGTCCCGCCCCAATTTGTCGGTAACACCGAGTATGCCTTATGTCCGCATATCCATAACAGTCCTTCAGGGGCCGGTCCACTAGAGGTAACCTTGTTCCATATGTCTTGCAACACCGGGATTCCTTGATAAGGGTTGTTCCCGGTGCAGTTCCATAGTCCAGTCAATTCCATTCCATCAGTCTTCATCCAGACAGTGCAGTTTCTCCCGTCTTTCTTAGTTGGATACCATTTAGGCTCCTCTGGCCACCACACTCCGGACTGATTTGGCCACTGGGTGACGATGCGCTGGCAGGGGCTGCTGCCTACTAGGACAGCATCTTTTGCCCAGGGCCTAGCAATACACTCAGTCCCAACCGGAGCGTCTGTCAGGACCCATGCCTGGGGATCTCGGTCTTGTCCAACTGTCAGGTTCCACTCCATCAGGTCCCATACTTCAACAATGGATCCTCTCCACGGCCAACGTAAGCTCATCAGTGGTCCGCCACAGACCCAATAGTTAGTCACATTCAGGATTCCAGCTATCCAGAGGTCCAAGTCCACAAACAGGTTTTTTCCTCCTTCGGGGATCTCAATCTGCTTCTTTATTTCTTCGTACAGTGTCTGGTGCAATTGAGGCTGAGTAGGTGGGGGAGGGGGAAGGCTTGGTGACCACTACTTTTGTTAACTTTGTTATTACTTCCTCCTTCATTTTGCCTAATGTCCATCTTAAGGCCTGGACAGGGAAACTGCCCTGTCCTAGTCATACAAACCCATCTATCCCCCTTTGGGCAGGTAACGTACCCAAACCTCCCTACATATCCTCTATTCTCTACCCTATAATACTTCTTTCCCCCGTCCTCACAAATAATTCTAGTCCTCAGGTTATAGCAAGCATCGTTCACATGGGAATGGTAGGTAAATGATCTGGTTGTCCGTCCTCCGTATCTGATAGGATGATAACATTTATCACAGTTATTAATACTTTTTACCATAATTACATACAGAGCAAACAATACCACGACTGCTCCTTTCATGCTGCTAGTTATACATTTATTTTTTTCTAAAAGTTAAATAAAAAGTTACCTCTTCTTAATGTTCTTACCATAGCTATGTTCACCATTATCTTAATATTATTATTATTATTTCCTGATTATCGTACCTGTTCACATCCCCAAAACCTTATCCATTACCTATCTCCTTACTAGCCTTCCTTGACCACTTCCTTGAGATCCCTCCCTCCCTTGGGGACCGCAGTCCTGTCTGGGTTTATATCCAGATTTATTTCACTCCTGATGTGGCATTTGAGGAAACACTCTCCCAAACACATTTATTATTGGCATGGATCTCTGGCCCCTGTTTGGCTCTGTCATAGGACTCACTGTGTGTCAGTGCATCACTTATTTCAGACTTTTCAACCAGGTCTGTTGTTACTGACACCATTGTCTTTCCTTTTTCATGCTCTTTCTTTTTGAACTCTCCAAGTTACATTTGCATCATTTTTCTCTGCACCTCTTCCTGCTGGTCTGCAAGTCTTTTTCCTATCTTTGCGATATTTCTCAACCTCATTGACCAAATGATCACTGAATCAGGGGTGGGAAATAGATTACAATCCCACCACCTCCTCCAATCTAGACTTGACTTTAGGAGGAATGACATCCACCACAGTGGGTCAAAATATCGTGTTCATTAACTGGTTGCCTTCTATTTGTGTTCCTTTTCCAGTCTCCACCTTTTCAGCTTGTTCTCCAGATAGGCTGCTGGATTTTTGTCTGAGGGCCTGCCATACCCTCTGCCTGACTGTGTCAAACAGCATGCCATTGTTTATTGCATTGTTCACAGCATTTTTATACCAGCCATCTTCAGGAGTTCTGTCAGTTTAGTGGTTCCTATCACTTTCACCAACAGTGCCTTCAAATCTCCCATAGCCAATAATAGTCCCCCAAAGCCATAATCCATTTCCTGCACCATCAGGAATATTGGGTAAGGTATTTCTTATCCCTCTCAGTTTATGGGTGCCCCAAAGGATAATCTGTGTCTGGCCTGCTCTTATCTTTTTAAAGCACTCATCAATTTATCCCTCTGCTTCCCACTTTAATCCTTTCTGATCTGCCTTCTTTCTCATTCTAAACTCAATTTCTTACTTCTTAGATAGTTTATCCTCCTTTGCAAATTTATTCACCTTCCTTTTAAAATCTTCCACTGACTTCTCGATTCTCATATTTTACCACCACCCCTTCTACCTCGGGGGCAGTCATCACTTTCCCCCCCTACCCCCGAGATTCTGACTTGTTTTTTACCCAATCCAATTTCTTCTGGTACCTTAGTTCCACTTGATCTCTCCGCTCCCGAATTACCATAAATACCATATCCTCTCCCTGGGGTCCTAATTTCAAGTTTACCAGAGGTTCCCGTGTGTATCCCATACACCCCAGGGAGCAGGACCCCCGACTTCCCTATTCTTCCTCCATGAGTGTGTACGACTGCACCTCCCGTCATAGCCTGGGACATTCCCTCTTGAAATGACCCTCCTCGTTACAATAGTAACACGGGGATGGCTCCGTGTACCACCCTCCTGATCCTTGTTCCTTGTTTTCCCGGGGACCCCAACTTCGGTCCCTCCATTCACCTCTTCCTCGTCCTATGTCTCTGCCTCTTCCCCGGTCTCCTTGAGCACCCGGCCTATCACCTTCATCTCCCTTCTTCTTTACCCCTTGCTGTACTGCCTGCAACATCATTTTTGCCTTTCCCTTCTGTTTTCCCACCTTTCCAACTTATCTGTGGCATATAATTCATAATTAACACTTCCATCTTATCACACATTTATCTTGACAGTATCTTCCTTGGGCCACTTCCTCACCAATTTCCTTTCTTTCTCCACATTTCTCAGAGTGCTTTCTTTAGATACAGGGAACATTTTACTTAGCAATTCAACTGCAGTTATCTTACTTATTGTATTATCTTTCTTTGTGCACTATATCAATTGTTTGCATCTTAAAAACAGTAAAATACAACATATTAAAGCAAACCATACAACCACTTTTTCTGTCGAACAGGGGCGATCAAAGGTGAATACCTCTTTAACTCATGTTTAACTCATTGTCTGCCAACTTTTTTTTCTCCCCTGGGCCTCATTATTACCCTTCTCCAACCAGAATGTTTATCTAAACAAACCATATTATTACCCTTCTCCAACCAGAATGTTTATCTAAACAAACCATAAAAGCTGCTTGTTGTTCAGCAATTAACTTATTTCTAATTTTGTTCAAACCATTCTGCCTACAATTCCAAAATTCCAATTCCTAGTTTAAATACATACGACTAACAATTTTCCAAATTAACTTTACTGAAAAGAAATCAACAAAGCCAAGCAACCTACATTTTCCAACTTTCCCCTTTTAAGTTGCGATGATACAAAGCGTTGTCCGTTACCTTACAGCTGTTCGTAACCTCCCCCATTGCTTTCAATTTCTTAAAGGAACACACACACCTACCCTTACATCATGTGGTCTACAACAAACAACCCTATCACATATACAAACTTCCTCATTCATACAAAACCGGTTTTTACACACAAATCACATTAGTTCCATTCTTACTTCAATGAGATTGTGTGAAACACCTCAATATTTCTTTCATGTGCTTCTCCTTCCTTTTTAACTTTTCGTACTCAAAACATTTGGCACTGTGATTTTCCTTAGATTTTTGCAATGTCTGAGTGATACTCTGAATATTCTGTACAGCCCAGTGCCACCAGACTGAACTCTCCTTTATTGGTTCCTTTGGTTAATCAAAATAACAGAACTTAATCGTAGTCTCCTTCTCTTTACCCCCGGGGCTTCCTTCTCCCCAAGATTGCCACATTCGCCCCAATGGACTATCAGGCAGAATGTGCGGCTCTTCACCAGTGTGAGCCTTGTCCTGTTTCCCCCCGGACTCCTATTTTTCCCGTTCCGGTTATCTTTATCTTATCGGACTATTCCCGTCCGACAGACCCCCGGTCGCCCAGGCAATGCTTAATAGTTAGTTTTCTTACCCGGGTCTTGTGCACAATAATCGCTCGACCGTCCCTTATTTATTTATCTGACACTCCCTCTTGCTTCCCGAGTCTTTCGCCCGAATATCACTCGCTCAAACCGCTGATGGCAAGCAAGGAGATCAGAGACTGCTGAAATCAGCAGGGTGCACCTTCCCTTCCTTCTTTTCCTCCACCGAGTAGCCGGAGTGGCGATCCCGGACGAGCCCCCAGTTTGTGAGATATGTGATATGCTCACAATCACTACTCAAGGACTAAATCGTGGAAGCAAGAGATTCTTTATTTTCGAGCCTGCAGAGTCGGGTGCCTCTCCAAGTTGAGACACACCGAAGTCAGAAGGGTAAACCCCCTTTATACACACAATTCTACATTCAACCTCCCCTTCGGACCCTTCTCCAATCAGGGCCCTGAGGTGCACAATCTGTAGGTACGTCCCCCCAGTACCTCCCACATCATACATCGCATGTCCAGACATGTGCATGGTAATGAGCAGTTTCTTAACCAGGGGTGTGTTGTAATATTCATTTATTTTATTAAGCATGCTCAGTTGTTCATGACCTACCTTAGTTTTACTCACCTCCAAGTGAATTCTCTCAGTTCTCCTATATCAGCACTAAAGCTAAGCTATAGTGACAAGGGTCCCATCTATCACTCCATTCTACTGATAGGGATCTATCTACATCACTCCCTTTTACCGCTATACAATGCTATCACTTCTTACTCAAGGATGGGTCTGGTTACTTTTATACACAGCTGTGTCAGAACCCTCTCCCTGGCCCCTATCGGTTTGAATCCTCTTTAAAGCCCCTTACAATAGTGGGATTTAATCACTTTATCCCTCACAATCCTCCCTTTTTCTTTTGCTACGCATCTATTGATTAAACCTCAATTTCAAGCTCCTTCAGTTCGAATCAGGTTTAATCACTTTATCCCTCACAAGTCAGTGCCACCGGTCTGTAGGCCTTGCGGGAGCTGGGGCACATCACCTTTGTACAGGAACCAGGCAGGATGTCTTCCACATCACAGGAACCCTCCCCAGGCTCGGTGAAGATATGCTGGAGTACTCCACACAACTGACTGGCACACGCCTTCAGTATCTTAGGGCAGACACCATTGGGATCACATAGCTTTGCCTGGGTGGAGTTTGCGCAGCTCCTTCCTCACCTGCTCGGCCTTGATGGTCAGGCTCGGCAAAGAAACGGCAGAGGGAGTGGACCAGGGGGATTGAGGGGGAGAGTCCCAGGTTTGATCCCGAATCCAGAGACCCTGGTTCGATCCTGATTACATGTGCTGTCTGTATGGAGTTTGTACGATCTGCCCGTGATCACATGGGTTCTCTCTGAAATCTTCGATTTCCTCCCATTCTCCAGAGATGTACAGGTTTGTAGGTTAATTGGTTTGATATAAATGTAAATTGTCCCCAGTGTGTGTAGGATAGTGTTAGTGTGCGGGGATCGCTGGTCAGTGCGGACTCGGTGGGCCGAAGGGCCTGTTTCTGCGCTGAATCTCTAAACTAAACTAAACTTTACCTCGGTACATGTGATAATAATAAATTGAAACCTTAGTTGATAAATATATATTTGTTGTGTTTAGTTATTTAATGTGGTTAATTATTTTGAAGCATGAGCCATTTACCACATGAGGGCGCTAGACCTGTTTTGTAAACTTTAATTTTCTGAGCAGCAACACTACTGTCAGAATCAAACCAAATGGCCTGGGTTTTTTTGGAGAGATGTTAACAATTCCTCCTGCAACTCTCAGTATTTCCCTCCATGACTCTCAGAAAGCACAGACATTCGAAGTTCTGAACTTTTGCTGATAGATTCTCAGGAGTAATTTGGAGCTGCAATGAATTGCAGATGCTGGAATCTTGAGCAAAACACAAAGTTCTGGAGTAACTCAGTGGGAAGGCAGTATCTCTGGAGCGAAATGTAGGCAACATTTCAGGTCGGGACCCTTCTTCAGACCGAGTGCAGTGGGGGGAGGGCGAAAGCTGGAGGAAAGAGATGGATAGAGGACAAAACCTGGCAACTGGTGGGTAGATAGAGGCAAGGGGGATGTTCCTGTCACTGTTGTGGATGGGTCCCTTGACTGTGTCTCTGTGTTCTGCAATTATGCTCTTGCTGCACCTCTTCCCAAACAGAACACGGATCGAGTTCCCCTGATCCTCACCTTTCGCCTCACCAACATCTATTCAGTATTCAGTATTTCCTTTGTTATCATTTCACAAAGTACTTACATACACAGAAGAAATGAAAAATTGTTTCTCATCAGTTCCTGTCAGTGCAGTTAATAAACACAGAATAAATACATACAACTTTAACATTAACATATCTAAAATAGACCTAAAATTGAGCTAAAAACAGACATTCAGACCAAACGGGGGTACACAAAAGGCTGGAGAAACTCAGCGGGTGCAGCAGCATCTAAGGAGCGAAGGAGATAGGCGACATTTCGGGTCGAGACCCTTCTTCAGACTGGTCAGGGATCAGGGAAACGAGAGATATAGACGGTGATGTGGAGAGATAAAGAACAATGAATGAAAGATATGCAAAAAAGTATCGATGATAAAGGGAACAAGCCATTGTAAACTGTTTGTGGTGTGAAAATGAGAAGCTAGTGCGACTAGGGTGGGGGAGGGAGATAGAGAGAGAGGGAATGCCAGGGCCCGAGGGCTGAGGGAGAGGTGGGAAGGGGAGGAGACAGCAAGGGTTAACAGAATTGAGAAAATTCAATGTTCAAGCCCAGAGGATCCAGACTCCCCAAGCGGAATATGAGGTGCTGTTCCTCCAACTTGCGGTGTTGCTCACTCTGGCCGTGGAGGAGGCCCAGGACCGAGAGGTTGGATACGGAATGGGAGGGGGATTTGAAGTGCTGAGCCACTGGGAGGTCAGCTTGGTTATTGCAGACCGAGTGGAGGTGTTCAGCGAAACGATCGCCAAGCCTCCGCTTGGTCTCACCGATATAGATCATCTGGCATCTGGAGCAGCGGATGCAGTAGATGAAGTTGGAGGAGGTGCAGGTGAACCTCTGTCAGACCTGGAATGACTGCTTGGGTCCCTGAAAGGAGTGGAGGGGGGAGGTGAAGGGACAAGTGTAGCATTTCTTGCGGATTCTAGGGAAAGTGCCCAGGGAAGGGGTAGAGCGGGAGGGAAGGGAAGAATTGACAAGGGAGTTGCGGAGGGAGCGATCTTTGCGGAAGGCAGATGGGGGGAGATGGGAAGCTGTGGCGAGTGGAGGGGTCACGTTGGAGGTGGCGAAACTGGCGGAGGACTATGTGTTGTATTTGCCGGTTGGTGGGGTGAAAGGTGAGAGCCAGGGGGACTCTGCCCTGTTTGCGAGTGGGGGAATGGGGAGAGAGGGCAGTGTTGCAGGGTATGGAGGAGACCCTGGTGCGAGCCTCATCAATAGTGGGGGAGGGGAATCCCCGTTCTCTGAAGAATGAGGCCATTTGTGATGACCTGGTGTGGAACACCTCAACCTGGGAGCAGATGCGGCGTAGACCGAGGTATTGGGAATAGGGGATGGAGTCCTTACAGGAAGAAGGGTGGGAGGAAGTGTAGTCCAGGTAGCTGTGGGAGTCAGTTGGTTTGTAGTGGATTCAGACCGAACAGTGACTTTACCTTGACAGGTGTCTAGCTGTCAAAGTTTGGGCAAGATTAGGTGTGTGGGTGTATGATGTATGGGGAGGGGACACAGTCCGTTAACCAGTCTTATTGCCTGTGGGAAGAAGCTGTGTAGCATCCTGCTGGTTCTGCAGCAGATACTCCTGTACCTCTTCCCAGATGGCAGAATGGAGAAGGTGTGGTGTGATGGGTGATAAGGGTCCTCAATAATGGAGATGGCTCTGTGGATGCTGCACTTCTGATAGATCTCCAACAGGAAAGGGAGTGGAGCACCAATGTTCCTACTGGCTGTCTTCACTATCCTGTTTAGCTGCCCCTGTTCGTAAGCCTTGCAGCTCCCAAACCAGGAAGTGATGCCGTGGGTCAGTATGCTCTCGATGGTGCCCCTGTAGGTTGTTAGGTGAACAGTAGGGAGACCTGCTTTTCTTAGTCTCCGGAGAAGGTGGAGCCTCTGCTGAGCTCTATTGATGACTGCTGTGGTGTTGGGCGTATAGGTCAGGTCGTCCACCAGGTGAGGTCCCATGAACTTCACACTGCTGATCCTCTCCACAGCAGCACCATCAATATGCAGCGGTGTATGATGGTGTTTACCATCCCTCCTAAAATTGATCACCATCTCCTTTGTCTTTTCCACGTTGAGGGTGAGTTTGTGAGATCTGCACCACTCTGTAAGCAGCTGCACCTCCATCCTGTATGCCGACTCATTGTTGTCGCTGATGAGACCCACCACTGTTGTGTCATCAGCGAATTTATTGATATAATTATTGCTGAGTCTGGCAGTACAGTCATGAGTAAACAGACTGAACAGTAGGGGGCTTAGGACACAGCCTTGGGGTGAGCCAGTGCTCACTGTGATGGTTCTTGATGTCCAGCTGCCCAACCTGACTGTCTGCTGCCGCTGTGTCAGAAAGTTTTTTTTTTTTTTTTTTTTTTTTTTTTTTAATTAATTTATTTATTAGAAGTAGGTACATTACATTTTGATGGTATCTTTTTTACAGGTTCCCAGAGTTATTAAAACATTCTTTGTACAACATCCTTTTTTTTAGAAAGAAATGAGAAAGAAAGAAGTAGTGAAGAGTAAAGAATAGTCTAGTGAGTGTAGTGTAAGGAAAGAAACAAGTGAGAAAGTGAAGCAGAAAGGAGATTCTCCCACGCCACAAGTCGATGTTTTTTAATATTCGTAATAATTTTTCGCCCAAACCCAAAATTTTTAATTTTACGATACTATTGCACCGCATGAATCCACAAGGTCAATAAATGGAGACCAACTCATTAAGAATTGGTCTTTTTTTTTCTATTAGGAGGAGTCTCATTTCTTCTGAATGGGCAGTTTCCAACATATTACCAATCCACATTTTGAGTGTTGGTATAGTAGCCTTTTTCCAAAATTTGAGTATGAGTTTTTTAGCTGTTATTAAACCATAATTTAAAAATGAGATTTGGGGTATATTTAATTTGTTTCCATCTCCTATTACTCCAAAGATAATCATTTCCATGCTAGGTTCCATTTTTATCTTAAATAAACTAGGGAATATATCAAATATATCACACTAAAATCTTTGAATTTTGTGCAAGAAACGAAAGAATGTGTGAAATTGGCATTTTGAGAAAGACATTTATCACAGATGGGAGAAATATTTGAGTAAAATTTATTCAACCTAACTTTTGAATAATATAATCTGTGTAATATTTTAAATTGAATTAAATTATGTCTGGCGTTAATCGGACATTTATGTATATACATCAAATACCTCTCCCATTAATTCTTTTTCCCAGTCTTCTCTAATTGCCTCTGTTGATGGCAATTCTCTATTAAGAATACTGTTATATACATTTGATATTAATATTTGTGAGTCCGCCTTAATATTCATTGCTTCTTCCAGTGGGTCTATCATTATGTTCTGTAGTCTTGGTATATATATTTTTTATAAAGTCACATATCTGTAACTATTTAAAGTATTGGTTATTATTCAGATTAAATTTTGATTTTAATTGTTGAAAAGAATAAATTTTCTGTTTCATACATGTCACCCAACTTTTTAATTCCCAATCTTTCCCATTGTCTATATGTTTTATCCATAAAATATGGTTTAAATACCGGATTATTCACTATTGGTGTTAATGATGATAAGTTTCTTAATTTTAAAGTTAATTTTATTTGTTTCCAAATTCGAATTATATTGTGTATGATTGGATTTTTCTTATATAATATATTATTCAATTTTATCGGGGAGAAGAGGATCGCTCCTAAATCGTAAGGAAAACAATCCTCTTTCTCCATTCTTATCCATTCCATCTGTTGAGAAGGACAGTCCAACTAATAAATGATATTCTTAATATCATTAATATCTTAATATTAGCAAAAGGATAACGAGGGATAACATTGGACCATTAGAGAGACAGAATGGACAGCTATCTGCAGAGCCAAAAGAGATGGGGGAGATATTGAACAATTTATTTTCTTCGGTATTCACCAAGGAGAAGGATATTGAACTATGTGAAGTAAGGAAAAAAAGTAGAGTAGCTATGGAAACTATGAGATTCAAAGAGGAGGAAGTACTGACACTTTTGAAAAATATAAAAGTGGATAAATCTCCAGGTCCTGATAGGATATTCCCTTTTGGAATATCACAATTCTACACTAACCCCCATTGAGGGAGGTTAGTGTAGAAATAGCAGGAGCTATGACAGAAATATTTCAAATGTCATTAGAAACGGGAATAGTGGCAGAGGATTGGCGTACTGCACATGTTGTTTCATTGTTTAAAAAGGGTTCAAAGAATAAACCACGCAATTATAGACCTGTTAGTTTGACGTCAGTGGTGGGTAAATTAATGGAAAGGATACTTAGAGATAATATATATAAGCATCTGGATAAACAGGGTCTGATCAGGAACAGCCAACATGGATTTGTGCCTGGAAGGTCATGTTTGACAAACCTTCTTGAATTTTTTGAAGTGGTTACTAGCGAAATTGATGAGGGTAAAGCAGTGGATGTTGTCTATATGGATTTCAGTAAGGCCTTTGACAAGGTTCCCCATGGAAGGTTGGTTAAGAAGGTTCAATCTTTGGGTGTTAATGGTGGAGTAGCAAGATGGATTCAACAGTGGCTGAATGGAAGATGTCAGAGAGTAATGGTGGATGGCTGTTTGTCAGGTTGGAAGCCGGTGACCAGTGGGGTGCCTCAGGGATCTTGTGTTGGGCCCACTGTTGTTTTATCATGTACATCAATGATCTGGATGATGGGGTGGAAAATTGGATAAGTAAGTATGCAGATGATACTAAGATAGGTGGTGTTGTGGATAATGAAGTAGATTTTTCAAAGTCTACAGAGAGATTTGGGCCATATGGAAAAGTGGTTTGAAAGAATGGCAGATGGAGTTTAATGCTGATAAGTGTGAAGTGCTACATCTTGGCAGGACAAATCAAAATAGGACGTGCATGGTAAATGGTAGGGAATTGAGGAATGTTGTGGAACAGAGAGATCTAGGAATAACTGTGCATAGTTCACTGAAGGTGGAATCGCATGTAGATAGGTGGTAAAGAAAGCCTTTGGTGTGCTGGCCTTTATAAAATCAGAGCATTGAATATAGTAGTAGGGAAGTAATGTTAAAATTGTACAAGGCATTGGTAAGACCAATTCTGGAGTATGGTGTACAATTTTGGTCGCCTAGTTATAGGAAGGATGTCAACAAAATAGAGAGAGTACAGAGGAGATTTGCTAGAATGTTGCCTGGGATCTAGCAACTATGTTACAGAGAAAGGTTGAACAAGTTAGGTCTTTATTCTTTGGAGCGCAGAAGGTTAAGGGGGGACTTGATTGAGGTCTTTAAAATGATGAAAGGGATAGACAGAGTTGACGTGGATAAGCTTTTCCATTAAGGGTAGGGAAGATTCAAACGAGAGGGCATGACATGCGAATTAAGGGACGGAAGTTTAGGGGTAACGTGAGGGGGAACTTCTTTACTCAGCTGTGGGTGTGTGGAATGAGCTTCCAGCAGAGGTGGTGGAGGCAGGATCGATTTTAACATTTAAAAGTAAAGTGGATAGGTATATGGACGGGAAGGGAATGGAGGGGTATGGTCTGAGTGCAGGTAGATGGGACTAGGGGGAAACAAATGGTCCGCATGGACTGGAAGGGCCGAGAGGGCCTGTTTCCGTGCTGTAATTGTTATATGGTTATATGATTATAATATGCACTGCCCAATAATAGTATAAATAATTAGGCAGTGCAAGTCCCCCTACATCTTTAGGTTTACACGAATGATTTATTTTAATTCTATGTGCTTTGTAGTCCCATATAAAATTAGTAATATTAAAGTCTAGTTTAAAAAATATATATTTTGGTATATTTATTGGTATGGATTGAAATAAATATATTATTTGTGGTAGCACTATCATTTTTATAGCATTTATTCTGCCAATTAGTAATAGTGGGAGCGTTTTCCAAAATTTAATCAGAGCGTTCAATTTATTTAACAAAGGACTAAAATTAGCATTAAGTAATGATTTATATCTTCTAGTAACTTGAATACCTAAATACTTAAAATTTTCCATTTGATTTTTAAATGGAAATTTTAATAGATGATTCGTTTTCTCCGGCTGTAATGACATAATTTCACTTTTATTCCAATTTATTCTATATCCAGAAAAGGAGCCAAATTCTTCTATTACATTTAGTAAATTCGGGATACTCGTTTCTGAATTTCTAATATATAAAAGTATATCATCCGCATATAATGAAATTTTATTATTAGAGTCCTTGGTATTATATCCCTGAATATTCAGATGTATTCTTATCCTTTCAGCCAGAGGCTCTAGCAAATAGCAGGGGTGATAAAACACATCCCTGTCTATTGCCCCGTGATAATTGGAATTTTGGAGACAGCATATTATTTGTTAATATTCTTGCCATTGGTTTATCATATAATAATTTTACCCATCTAATAAAATTATCTCCCATATTAAATTTTTGGAGTACTATGTACAAATACTGCCACACAACCTGATCAAATGCTTTCTCTGCATCCAAAGATATAACAGATAAGTCTTCCTTTTCCCCTTTATGTGAATACATTATATTAAAAAGTCGTCTCAAATTGTTAAATGATTGTCTTTTAGGTTTTAGTAAACCCAAAGGGTTTCTACAGCTATATTAATAGCAAAAGGATAACGAGGGATAAAATTGGACCATTAGAGAACCAGAATGGACAGCTATCTGCAGAGCCAAAAGAGATGGGGGAGATATTGAACAATTTCTTTTCTTCGGTATTCACCAAGGAGAAGGATATTGAACTCTGTGAGTTAAGGGGAAAAAGTAGAGTAGCTATGAAAACTATGAGATTCAAAGCGGAGGAAGTACTGACACTTTTGAAAAATATAAAAGTGGATAAGTCTCCAGGTCCTGACAGGATATTCCCTAGGACATTGAGGGAAGTTAGTGTAGAAATAGCAGGAGCTATGACAGAAATATTTCTCAAATGTCATTAGAAACGGGAATAGTGCCGGAGGATTGGCGTACTGCGCATGTTGTTCCATTGTTTAAAAAAGGGTTCAAAGAATAAACCTAGCAATTATAGACCTATTAGTTTGACGTCAGTGGTGGGCAAATTAATGGAAAGGATACTTAGAGATAATATATATAAGCATCTGGATAAACAGGGTCTGATCAGGAACAGTCAACATGGATTTGTGCCTGGAAGGTCATGTTTGACAAACCTTCTTGAATAGTTTGAAGCGGTAACTAGGGAAATTGATGAGGGTAAAGCAGTGGATGTTGTCTATATGGATTTCAGTAAGGCCTTTGACAAGGTTCCCCATGGAAGGTTGGGTTAAGAAGGTTCAATCTTTGGGTGTTAATGGCGGAGTAGCAAGATGGATTCAACAGTGGCTGAATGGGAGATGTCAGAGAGTAATGGTGGATGGCTTTTTGTCAGGTTGGAAGCCGGTGACCAGTGCGGTGCCTCAGGGATTTGTGTTGGGTCCACTGTTGTTTGTCATGTACATCAATGATCTGGATGATGGGGTGGAAAATTGGATAAGTAAGTATGCAGATGATACTAAGATAGGTGGTGTTGTGGATAATGAAGTAGATTTTCAAAGTCTACAGAGAGATTTGGGCCATTTGGAAAAGTGGGCTGAAAGATGGCAGATGGAGTTTAATGCTGTTAAGTGTGAAGTGCTACATCTTGGCAGGACAAATCAAAATAGGAAGTACATGGTAAATGGTAGGGAATTGAGGAATGCTGTGGAACAGAGGGATCTAGGAATAACTGTGCATAGTTCCCTGAAGGTGGAATCGCATGTAGATAGGGTGGTAAAGAAAGCCTTTGGTATGCTGGCCTTTATAAATCAGAGCATTGAATATAGGTGTAGGGAAGTAATGTTAAAATTGTACAAGGCATTGGTAAGACCAATTCTGGAGTATGGTGTACAATTTTGGTCGCCTAGTTATAGGAAGGATGTCAAACAAAATAGAGAGAGTACAGAGAGATTTACTAGAATGTTGCCAGGGTTCCAGCAACTATGTTACAGAGAAAGGTTGAACAAGTTAGGTCTTTATTCTTTGGAGCGCAGAAGGTTAAGGGGGGACTTGATTGAGGTCTTTAAAATGATGAAAGGGATAGACAGAGTTGACGTGGATACGTTTTTCCCATTGAGGGTAGGGAAGATTCAAACAAGAGGGCATGACATGAGAATTAAGGGACAGAAGTTTCGTGGTAACGTGAGGGGGAACTTCTTTACTCAGAGGGTGGTGGCTGTGTGGAATGAGCTTCCAGCAGAGGTGGTGGAGGCAGGATCGATTTTAACATGTAAGAGTAAAGTGGATAGGTATATGGACGTGAAGGGAATGGAGGGGTATGGTCTGAGTGCAGGTAGATGGGACTAGGGGAAAACAAATGGTCGGCACGGACTGGAATGGCCGAGAGGGCCTGTTTCCGTGCTGTAATTGTTATATGGTTATATGGTTATATGGTTTTGTTATAGGTATAAACCCCGTTTGGTCCTGGTTTATCAATTTATTAATATGTCTACTCAATCTTCTTGCTAAAATCTTTGCTAAAATTTTTTGATCTGAGTTTAAAAGTGATATAGCTCTATACGAGCCCGGATCTTCTAGATCTTTATCTTTTTTTGGTGTAAGCATAATTGTAGATTCTGCTAAAGTTTCTGGTAATTTATTTTCGGTAATAGCATAACTGTATAATTTAAGAAATCGTGGGACTATTAACTCCTGAAATCTTTTATAGAATTCATTATTAAAACCATCAGGCCCTGGTGTCTTCCCATTTTTCAGTTCTTTTATTGTTTCTCTTATTTCTTCACTTATAATCTGAGCTCCTAATTCCTCTTGTTCTAAGATATCCAATTTTGGCAAATTACAATTATCTAAAAAATTTATAATTTTATTGTCTTCAATGTTAGTTTTAGATGTATATAAATTTTGATAAAATTGAGATAACCTTTTGTTAATGTCCTCAGGTAAAGTTAATAATTTTTTCCTTTTCTTGCTTCTTCAATTGTCGTGCTAGAAGTTTATGTGGTTTATCCCCAAATTCAAACTTTGTTTTTTGATCTGAAATAATCTTATTACTCTTGCCGATAGTGTTCGATTAAGTTTAAATTTCAATAATGTTATCTTATTACGTTTATCTATAGTCTTTTGCGTTAATTTCTAATAATTTAATTTCCTTTTCTAACGTCCATTGTTCTGTCCTGTATTTATTATTTAGAACTGTGATACAAAATTATAACTCCACGGATGAATGCCTTAAAAGATTCCCATAATATAGATGGTGAAATACCTGTTGTCTCATTTGTTTAAAAAGAAAATTCATTTGTTGTTTTAAATACTTGTAACCTTATGAGTCATTAGCTATTTGTGTGTTAAATCTCCAAAAAGATTTTATACCAGGCATTCCCTGAAATTTTAAAGTAAAAGTCAGCGGGGAGTGATCAGAAATAATACTATTGTGGTATTTAGGATTAATCGTATAGGGTATTAATTTTGTATCCACTAAGAAATAATCAATTCTTGAATAAGTTTTGTGTACTGATGAATAAAACGAATATTCCCTTCCAGTTGGATTAACTATTCTCCATACATCTGTTATGTTAGTGTTTTTTATATAAGTGTTTAAGAATTCACTAGACTTGGATTTGACACTACCCTTCCTTAATTTTATTGATTTGTATAACACAGTTAAAGTCCCCCCCTAGTATTACATTTTGAAAATTATACTCATCTATTTTATCCATAATTTTCTTTAAAAATTGGGGATTATCAAAATTTGGTGCATAAATATTTATCAGAGTCAATGGAGTAGAATACATTTATCCCGCCACTTTCGTGTATCTTTCTTCTTAATCAGATATTGTATTCTTTAATATAAACGGTATATCTTTCCGAATAATAATAGCCGTTCCTCTATCTTTAGCAGTAAATGACGAGTGATACGTTTGGCCTATCCAGTTTGCCCTTAGTGTCATCTGTGTTTGTAGTTTTGTATGCGTTTCTTGCAGAAAAGTTATATCCACATTTAAAGATTTTAACTGGGCCATAATCTTGCCCCTTTTAATTGGATCATTCGCACCCCTAATATTCCAACTACAAAATGTGAATCCTCCATTCTTTTTTCCTTTTTATCCTGCATTGTAAATATGTTTTGGTGATTTTGCTTCATGTGGTGCAGTTAGGTACCTCAGACTTTTGGATATATGGGTATCATCCCACACTTCTGACGTCATTTTACCTTTCCTCTGTATAACCATATAACCATATAACCATATAACAATTACAGCACGGAAACAGGCCATCTCGGCCCTTCCAGTCCGTGCCGACCATTTGTTTTCCCCTAGTCCCATCTACCTGCACTCAGACCATACCCCTCCATTCCCTTCACGTCCATATACCTATCCACTTTACTCTTAAATGTTAAAATCGATCCCGCCTCCACCACTTCTGCTGGAAGCTCATTCCACACAGCCACCACCCTCTGCGTAAAGAAGTTCCCCCTCACGTTACCCCGAAACCTCTGTCCCTTAATTGAACCTCCATAAGAAAAAGAGAAAAGAGTGTTGAAAGATAGCGAAGAAGAAAAGAAAAATTGTTAAATGAGCTACATAAAAGTAAATACAACCAAAAAAAACCCATGAGTTTAAGGTTTCAAAAATGTGATACACTAAATACAAGAAGTCATCTATGATGGCCAAAAATTGATTGACTTCCGTAGATGGATTTATACATTGAGTTCAGCCCCCTAAATGCAATGTCATTTATGACTACATGCCGTTTCATCTAAATATATCTTAATATGTCTTAATATATCTAAGGTAAAAAAAAAACAAAAAACAGATATCATTAACAAAATTTATCTGGTCAGGCTGAATAAAACAGAAAAAAAAAGAGTTTCAACAATGGAAAATCATCGTCATCTTTACTGTTTCAAATATTCTCTTTTCTACCCCAATGTTAAACCTTCTATGTTACTTGCTCGGTATCCCAGAGTCGTGGAATTATAAAACATGAGAACACATGCCCTGTCCCTATCCGAGTATACAGTATTCATCTGTCCCTTAATTAGCAGCATGTTTCAAGGGTTACATTTCTTATCGTAAATACAACCATCTTCCTGCCCAAACCTCTGGAACTTTTCCAAATCATTAACGCTTCTTTCTTCACACAGGTTTATGATGTTATAATATTCTTATACCCCTTTTCATTAATTGTAGTGTGTTACTGTACATCCCGAATTATATTTAATTTCTTTTCAACCATATTAACATTATATATCTGCTAATAATAATCATCTCGATATGCCCCTTATCCCCCTAAATACATTAGATTAATACATTGGTTAATCATATTAGTATAAAATTCATATAATAGCATAACCATTAATTAGTAATATTAAGTTTATATAGTTAGTTAATTCTTTACATTACATATATACTGTATTAATTAAAACATTTCTTTAGTCCATAATCTCCTTTAATTTTCTTTCCAAGGTGATCGCGTTAATTCAAAATGTTCTCCTTTCAATTATTTCTCTTCCCCTTATCCGTTCAAGGTTGAAACCAGGGCTTGTTCATTGAATACACATTCCTGACAGATAAGCCTGTCTGGTAAATGTCTAGAGCAGTTCCACCATCTTAATTACAGCACAGTTTCCCAATAAAAGTTTAATCTTCAGCCTATACTTCTCTTTTTTCTATTTTCTTTACAATTCTTGTGGGTAATTAAATGCCGAATCCGGGTCCATGAAGGTGCATTGAATAAAGTTGTAAGAGATCTTCATCTTCGCTGGAAACACAACTCCATATTTCACCTCTGATTTACCTTGCAGAATGCTGCTTGCTCTTTTAAACTTATTCCTTTTCTCCAATATTTTGCGTGGATAGTCCCTGTAGAATCTGACGGTCTCTCCATCAAATGTGAGCATCTCCCCATGTGGTATCATCTTCATAAGTTTTTCCAGATATGAGATGTCCAAAAATTTCACAATAATCTGTCTTGGGGAAGCATTTGTTTCTCTTCTGAAGCGACCTACCCGATGTGCCACATCAATCCTCGGGTTTTCCTTCAACTCTAAGACATCTTTGAGTATTTTAGTAACAAGTTTGGTCATTAGAATTCCTAGCTCTTGTCCTTCCTTTACTCCTACAATCCTCAAGTTCTGTCTCCTTGATCTAGCTTCCAAATCTTGACATTTATCTGTCAATTTATTCAATTGCTCCCGATTAACCCCTTGTTCTTCTTTTAGGGTCGATATTTCCCAAGACATCTGACGTATTTCAAACTTCATATCTTCTATCGACTTATCGACTCCTTCAGTCAGTTCATCAAATTTTTTATTATAATCATTTTCCATTTTCGCAAATTCCTGAATTGTCCTCTGATCCAGCTCCACAGCTGTTGCTTCAAAGAGTCAAACTGTTCCTTTGATTCATCACGTGCAGTATCTATTTTCTTGGAGAGATTCACCTCCAATTTAGAGAGCTTATTCTCCATTGTCTTATTCATGCTATTAAGCATTTTGGAGAATTCCTTAGTGAGATCTGTGGTAAGATCTTTAGTAAGGTTAGCTCTTACCGTTTGTTCCCACTGCTTCATCTCTTTCTCCTTTTCTATCCCCTTTGTCTCTACTTTTGTAGCCATTTCAGATACTGCTTGTTGAGAGTCAAATTCTTCGTCTGAGCTTTCAGTTGCTGTTTGGAGGGCTGCCAAATCTTCTTCCAGCAGGAATCTGATAGTCAATTTTTTGGGTCCCCGTTGGGTTCCCTTTCTCATCTAAAGGTCATATTAAAACTCAAATTTTCTCAACACTGTCTGATGATATCACTCCCACGACACCAAGCAGCCGCCGGTGGATGTATTTAAATCGGTCCCAACTTTAGAACTGGCTTTTTACATGATATTAGCAGGAGCTAAGTTCAATGCTGCACCTTCACCATTCATGGCGCCACCGGACGTTCTGCGTCAGAAAGTTAAGGACCCAATTGCAGGTGCCAGTGTCCACCTTCAACAGCCTCAGCTTTTCCACCAGCTGCTGTGGAATGATTGTATTAAAAGTTGAGCTGAAGTCTATGAAGAAGATCCTGGCATAGGTGTTCTTCTGGTTGAGATGTGACAGTGCGAGGTTGAGTGTAGTGGAGACTGCGTCCTCTGTGGACTGGTTGGTTCTGTAAGCGAACTGCAGTGGGCCCAGTTTGGCAGGGAGACAGTTTTTGATGTGCTGCATGATCAGCCGCACAAAACACTTCATTAATATGGGTGTGAGAGCCACTGGATGAAAGTCATTAAGGCTGGGTTGGGCTTCTTCCGGATGGGAATAATGATGGCACTTTTGAGGCAATTGGGCACTACAGTTGGGCTGAGTGAGATGTTAAAAATTTCAGCAAAGATGCAGTCCATTAAAACGCGTCCAGGGATGTTGTCTGGCCCTGCAGCTTTGCGTGGATTGATGCTGGCAAAGGCCTTTTTAACTCCGGCTGTGGACAGACTGAGTGACTGGTCGCTGGGTGATGGCAGGAGTGCTTGTATCTGGGTGCTATTTTGTGCCTCAAAACGTGCGTAAAACTCATTTAGTTTGTCTGGTAGAGAGGGGTCATTTTGGCATATCTTGTGTGGGGGGGGGAGGGGCTTGTATTCAGTGATGGTATGGAATCCCTGCCACAAGCGACGTGTGTCTTTGTCGTCTGTGAAGTGGCTGTTCAGTTTTTGTACATTCCGCCACTTCGCTTCCCTGATACCCCGGGACAGGTTACTCCGTACCAATTTGTATGTTGCATTGTCCCCAGATTTGAATGCAGCATTTTGGACTCACAGCAAAGAAAAAAATTCCCCTGTTAGCCAAGGTTTCTGATTGGCACGCCTCTTGACGGGTTTGACCACAGTCACATCAGCAATGCATTTATTAATGTAGCCAATGACAGACTCTGTATATTCCTGAAAGTCAGTGCCGCTGTCACATGTTGCTGCCTCTCTGAAAATAGCCCACTGTGTGGTTTCAAAGCAGTCTTACAACACTGCGGTAGCTCCCTGTGGTCGTATTCTGACTTCTCTGTCCATTGGCCTGTCCTGTTTCACCCTAGGTATGTATGCAGGTGTGAGCATAACCGCCAGGTGGTCAGATTAGCCGATATGGGAGAGGGGGGCTGCTCTATATGAATCTTTGATGTTTGTGTACACCAGGTCTAGTGTGTTCTTTCCCCTGGTTGCAATATTCACATGCTGGTAGAATTTAGGCAGAACAGATGCAAGACTTGCCTGGTTGAAATCCCCAGCTACCATGAAGAAAGCATCGGGATGTTCCCTCTGCTGCTCACTGATGTTGTTGTAGAGCTCTGTCATAGCGTCCTTCACGTCCGCGTTCGGAGGTACATAGACGGCCGTTATGAAGACTGCCGTCAGCTCCCTCGGTATGTAGAAGGGTCAGCATTTCACAGTCATTAGCTCCACGTGGGATGAGTAGTAAGTGGAAACCACCACGGCATCCCGACACCACGATCTGTTAACAAACACAGCCAGGCTGCCTCCCCTTGACTTACCGGCTAGCGAAGCTACTCTGTCAGCTCTGTGTAGCATTAGTCCCTCCAGCTGGATCGCAGCATCCATGATGTTCTGGTTCAGCCAGGTCTCCCGTAAGGACGTAGACACAGCAGTTCCTCACGCTCCATTGAGAAGCTCTCCACCCTCTGATGTAGTCCATCTTGTTGTCGAGGGAGCAGACATTTGCCAGCACGAGTGTAGGAACTGCTGGTTTGTATGGATTAGCGATTAGCCTAGCGTAGACTCCTCCGCACTTCCCCCGTTTCTGCATTCTGCTACACCGCTTACGATGATTCGTCACCAGTGTTGCTCCGGGTGCAGCTGCGGCTTTCCTTGGGCCTATATGGCGCATAAGTCCAAGCTCGCCCAATACGCTCAGTAAGTGTTTGTCGTAACAAGAAACTTTGTTGTGAGTGTCCAACAGAAACTGCCGTTCATACCGTCGCACATGCATACACTCTCCTTCCACACATCCTGCACTCACACCACTTGCTCCAATAACACACAAAAGCACTGCATCTCCACTGAGAGAGGTCGCGCCACCATCTTGTCCTCCAATCAACATCCAACACATAATTCTCAGACATGGCCGCACCTTCAACGTGATCCCATCAATTCTTTCCATCCGCACCCCTTTCTGCAGAGACCACTCCCTCAGCGGCTCTTTTGTTCACTTATCCCTTCCCACCCAACACACCTCATCCCCAGGTACGTTCCCTTGCAATCGCAGGAGAGATAACACCTGTCCCTACACCTCCTCCCTTATCTCCATCCAGGAGCCCCAGTGGCACTTCCAAAAGAGACAAAGGTTCACATGCATATCCTCAAACTTCACCTACTCCAATTGGTGATCCCAATGTGGCCTCCTTTACATTGGCAGTCCAAACATAAATTAGACCACTATTTCGCTGTACATTTGTGCTTGCTCCTCCAAGCGCAATTGGATCTCCTAATTGCCAACCATTTTAACATGCTATCCATTCGCATATCAACCATTCTGTCCCGATCCTTCTCCATTGCCAAAGTGAGCCCACTCTCAAACTGGAAGAACGCTAACCAATGTTCCACTTGGGTAGCTTGCAACCCAACGGTATGAACATTGAAATCTCCAAATAAGTAATAACCCACTGCCCTTTCTCTCTTCCA
This sequence comes from Okamejei kenojei, assembly GCA_035221665.1. Classification (NCBI taxonomy): domain Eukaryota; kingdom Metazoa; phylum Chordata; class Chondrichthyes; order Rajiformes; family Rajidae; genus Okamejei; species Okamejei kenojei. Next base: position 55,319,873 of record CM069147.1, read on the forward strand.
TTTTCCCCCTCTCCTACACCCATTTCTCCAACTCCCCCCCCCCCCTCCCCCCCATTCTACTTATATCCCTACTTCTGGCTTTATATTTCACTCCTCCTTATCTGGGACCCTCTTGTCTCCTTTTCATCTTGAGCATTGTCACCCACTCCACACATCTGCCAATGAAACCCTCCATATCGTTATCCATTTATCATCTGCCAGGCTTAGTTCTGCTTCACGGGTGAGGCAGCATCTATGGAGTGAAGGAAATAGGCAACGTTTTGGGTGGAAACCCTTCTTCAGGCTGATGTGGGGGCGGGGGCAGGAGGAAGAAAGGAAGAGGTGGAACCAGTGGGCTGAGGGACAGCTGAGAAGGGGAGGGACTACCTGAAATTAGAGAAGTCAATGTTCATACTGCTGGGGTGTAAACTGCCCAAGTGAAATATGAGGTGCTGCTCCTCCAATTTACAGTGGTGCTCACTCTGGCCATGGAGGAGGCCCAGGACAGAAAGGTCGGATTCTGAATGGGAGGGGGAGTTGAAGTGCTGAACCACCAGGAGATCAGGTTGGTTATTGCGAACCGAGCGGAGATGCTCGGCGAAGCGATCGCCAAGCCTACGCTTGGTCTCACCGATGTAGAGCAGCTGACATCTAGAGCAGCCGATGCAATAGATGAGGTTGAAGGAGGTGCAGGTGAACCTCTGCCTGAGTTACTCCAGCATTTTGTGTTTTTCTGTCTATAGTAATTAGTTGGGAAGCAGTTTTATCCTATAATTAGCAGTTTTGCTGTAAAATCTGTGTGCCCCAGCATGTCATAAAAACACAAAATTGTTTATTCACCAGGTCGGGTAGCATTTACGGAGGGAGAAACAGGCAAGCATGCTAATTTAACGATCATTCTTCAGAATAATCCTACACAGATGCTGGCTTTGAGTATTTATAGCACGTTTGTTTTTATTTCAGACTTATAGTAGTTGCAGGCTTTTATTGTTCTTCTATCACTGTGAGCCTAAATCTGATAAATCTGAATTAACTGAAGTATATTTAATTGTTTTTGTTTTCTAGTATATTTAAGTAATTTTCTTTTCTGTTAACATTTTTATGATTAGTTTTAATGGTTTCTGAGCATTCAGTTTACCTTATTCACAAGGTACATTGAACGCCTTTGTTTTCCTACTGTACAGTCAAAGAAAAAACTAAATATGAATACACTCACTCCATCCACAGTGCACAGATAAAGGCTAAGGGTACAGCATTTAATGCAAGAAATAGTAGTGAAGTCTGATAAAGTTCAATTGAAGCTATTTCAGAGGTCACCAATGAGGTAGTTGAGAGGTCAGGACAGGACTTGATGAGAGGACCATTCAGTTGCCTGATAACATCTAGGAAGAAAGATGGGTTTCGGCCCGAAACATTGCCTATTTCCTTGGCTCCCTAGATGCTGCTGCACCTGCTGAGTTTCTCCAGCACTTTTGTCTACCTTCGATTTTCCAGCATCTGCAGTTCCTTCTTGAACAAAAAACTCCATGAATCTGGAAATAAGCATTGTCAAACTTCTGTACCTCTTACCTGATGGCAGAGGAGAGAAGAGGGAATAATCGGGATGAGGTTGGTCCTTGATTATGCTGGTGGCCTTGTGAGGCAGCGTGAAGTGTAGATGGTCAATGGAAGAGGGTCCTGTTTGTGTGATGGTCTGGGCTGCATCCACAACTCACTGCAATTTCTTGCAGTCTTGGGTGGAGCTGCTCCCAAACTGTGCCTCATGCATCCTGATAAAATGCTTTCCACGATGCATCTGGTGAAGTTGCTGAGAGTTGAGAGTTCCTAAGTCATCCAACGAACTACAGGCGTTGGTGTGCTTTCCTGGCCATTGCTTCAACGTGGCTGCTTTAGGACATGGGCAATTTATTGATATCAAATAACATTTTAGCAACCTGCAAGCTTTGCGGTGTGGATTGCAGTACTGTGTGGTAGGGGGTGATCTTGCCATTTATAGCCTGGTGGATCGGCACTGTGCAGTTGGGGCGGGCTTTGTTCGGGGAGTTATGACTTCAAGATCAGCTTTTGTTCAGCTGGAAACCAGGAAAGGCAGGCAGCTTGGGGCCGCCAAGGAATTTCTGTCCGATAATCCAAATGCACAAGTTGGGATGATACAAGGAAACAGCACACAAGCAGGGTTTTCTTTGATGGTTCACTGTTAAAACTTGTTTATGTTGATATATACATGCTCCAAAACTAACTACCTTCTCTACACATCAATATACCCTAAATCACCCGCCAAGCAGAAACATTTTCTCTCAGCTCTGCATCACCAAATCATTTTGTTATCATGAGAATCTCCAGCCTTGGCTCAAGAAGGGAGTCTGACCTTTCTGTTTCACCTCATTGTTATAATCACTCGCTTTTGAATACTTTTTCCACACTCATCAATGTCTCTACATCACTCTTGAAAATATAGGGATGAAAACTGTTCACGCTGTTCTAGTCAAGAGCGTAGTTGTATTGTCCTATGTCCTACGTCCCAGATAGAACAATGACATTCTTATCGCCCAAAGAAGAATCAAATACACAGGGCAAGATGTTAAAAAGTTCCTTGTGCCAGTAGGTGGGGAGCATTTCACGACATTCGTTGATTGTTGAGAGTGGTAGATGCTCAACATCGGGGGGGGGGGGGGGGGGGGGGGGATACGTATACGTATATCTTGGCCTGCGTAACCTTCAGGACAGTTGGGCACAGGACACATCATCAGTTGTGTACCCTTACATCACTGGGTGTTTCGGCCTTTTAACACTATACACCCTCCATAAGGACGGCCCGCTGCAGGATGATCAGCCCTCAGCGCATGTCCCGTGTCAAACCGCCCCAAAGATTCACCATTTGGGGCCCAGCATGGGTCTTTCTGCTTGAGCCAAATCCAACGGCTGCTTCTTTCAGCCGAGTCTGAGAGTGATCTTATGGTCTTCCGCAGAGCCTGACCGTGCATTCCAAGCTCCTTCAGCAGTCTGATGGTAGATGACGCAACAAATCCTAACTTCAATGTCAACATGTTCAACACACATTTTATTCAACTGTCGATATGTTTAATTATTATGGGAGGGCAATGAGATTGTTCCTGTTATCCTCCCACTAGTGCAGGCACTAATTGTTGCTGGCTCTAAACAAGTGCAGGAATTGATGAAACTCACCTCCCGATATATGATTCCATTTAGTGTGCAGTGCTGAATATACCCAAAATGCAGTACAAGGTGCCAATGATCTGAAACAAGTTTCTACCCCAAACTAAATGATCTAATCATGTTCAACTACACTTGAATTTTATACTTCTCTCCATCACATTTGCAAACGCTACCATGCTTAGCTCCCAATCAAACAGAACATAATTTTCACACACCTCGACTCCATCCTATCCACCCGGTCAAATCCCTCCCCACCTATGTCCAAGACACCTCACATGCTCCTCGTCTTCTTCATGACTTCCGTTTTCCAGACCCCCACTCCCTCATCTTCACCATGGATGTCCAGTCACTCTACACTTCTATCCCCCACCAGGATGGTCTTAAAGCCCTCTGTTTCTTCTCGACCGCAGAAGCAACCAATCCCCACCTGATACTCTCCTCCAACGAGTGGAGCTGGTACATACCCTCAACAACTTTTCCTTTGACTCCTCCCATTTCCTCCAAATCCAAGGCGTAGCTTTGGGCACGCGCATGGGCCACAGCTATGCCTGCCTCTTTGTACGGTATTTCGAACAATGCTTGTACGAGACGTACCGTGGCCCTATCCCCGAACTCTACCTCCGCTACATTGACAACTGCATTGATGCTACCTCCTGCACCCACACACAACTCACTGACTTCATCTATTTCACCACTAACTTCCATCTGGCACTGAAATTCACCTGGACCATTTCCCTACAGTTTCTAGATCTCACCATCTCCATCACAGGTAACAGACTATTGACCAACATCTACTACAAACCCACTGACTCCCATGGCTATCTAGACTACACTTCTTCCTATCCTGCTTTTTGTAAGGACTCTACCCCCTACTCCCAATTACTCCACCTATGCCGCATCTGCTCCCAGGATGAGATGTTCCACATCAGGACATTGGAGATGTCCTCATTCTTCTGGAAATGGGGGTTCCCTCTTCTACTATAGATGAAGCTCTCACCAGGGTCTCCTCTATATTCTGTAGCTCGGCTCTCACTCCCCTTCACTCCACTCGCAACAAGGACAGATTCCCTGTAAACACCTCTAAATCCCTCTCAACCCCTCTAAACCACTGTAAACCCCCCTGTAAACGCATTAAAACCCCTCTAAACCACTCTAAACCCCCTGTAAACCCCTGTAAACCACCCATAAACCCCTCTAAACGCATGCAAATCCCACTAATCCCCTCTAAACACTTGTAAAATCCTCTAAACCCCTCTAAACCGCTGTAAACCCCTCTAAACCCCTGTAAATGACTGTAACCCCCTACAAACCTCTCCAAAACCCTCTAATCCCCTCTAAACCACTTATAAACCCCTCTAAACCCCTCTAAACGTCACCCAAACCTCTCTAAACCCTCTAAACTCCTGTAGACATTTATGAACCTGTCTAAACCCCTGTAAATCCCTGTAAACCACTCTAGACCCCCTGTAAATCTGTCTAAACCTCGGTAAACCCCACTAAACCCCTGTAAACCCCTCTAAACCAATAAACCCCTCTAAACCCCTGTAAACCATACGAAACCCATCAGAATGCCTCTAAACCCATCTAAACCCCATGTAAACCCCTCCAAACCGCTAAACTCCTGTATGCCCCTCTAAACCCATCTAAACCCCTCTAACCCCCTCTAACCCTCTCTAACCCTCTCTAAACCCCTCTAAACCCCTCTAACCCCCTCCAAGCCCCTCTAAACCCCTCTTGAACCCATACAAACACCTAAAAACAGCATGAAATCCCTCGAAACCCCTCTAGCCCCCTCTAAACCCCTTTAAACCACTTCAAACCCTTCCAAACCCCTCCAAATCCCTCTAAACCCGTCTAGACCCCTTTAAACATATCTAAACCCTTCTAAGCCCCTCTAAAGCCCCTGTAAACCCCCATAAACCCCACTAAACCACTTTGAACATCTACAGGATGGCTGGATTCATAACAGACTACATAAACTTCGGCAGGGATGTTGTTGTGCCAGTAAGAACTGTTTGTTGCTTTCCCAACAACAAACCTTGGATTACAAGGATTACAGGGGTTTACAGGGGGTTTAGATGGGTTTACAGGTTGAGAGTACGAGTAGTGTCGGTGGGTTTAGAGGGGTTTCGATGCGTTTGCAGGGGGTTTACATGTGTTTATTGGGGTTCAGAGGTGTTTACAGGGGTTTGGAGAGGTTTAGAGGGGATTACATGGGGTTACAGAGGGTTTACAGTTACGTTTTCATGGGTTTAGAGGGGTTTAGAAGGGTTTACTGGAGTTTAGAGAGGATTGGAGGGGTTTACAGGGGTTTACAGGGGGTTTAGATGGGTTCAGAGAGGTGTACGTCGGGTTTATTTGGGTACAGGGGGTATAGGGGTTTAGAGCGGTTTACAGGTGTTTAGAGGGGTTTAGAGGGGTTTAGAGGGGATTAGTTGCCTTGGGTTTACAGGGGTTTTCAGGGGTTTAAAGGGTGGCTTACATGGGGTTTAGATTGGTTTACAAGGGTTTAGAGGGGTGTAGAGGTGTTTAGATGGATTTACAGGGGTTTGGCAGGACATAGGGGTTTACAGAGGTTTAGAGTGGTATACAGGTGTTTAGAGGGGATTACAGATGTTTAGACGTGTTTAGAGGGGTTTACAGGGGGTTAGGGGTTTAGAGTAGAGGAGTGGTTTTGGTGGGTTTAGAGGGGCTTCGATGCGTTTACAGGGGGTTTACAGATGTTTAGAGGGATTCAAAGGTGTTTACAGGGGTTTGGAGAGGTTAGATGGTTTAGTGGTTTACAGGGGTTTATATGCGTTTACAAGGTTTTAGATGAGTTAGAGGGGTTTAGGGAGGTTTAGAGAGGTTTACAAGGGTTTAGAGGGGATTACAGATGTTTAGTGTTTAGATGAGGTTTACATGCGTGTACATGTGTTTAGACGGGGTTAGAATTGTTTACGGAGGATGAGATGGGGTTTGGAGTGGTTTAGAGGGGTTCACAAGGGTTTAGAGGGGACTACAGATGTTTAGAGGGGTTTAGAGGGGGTTAGAGAGGTTTGGAGAGGTTTACAGGGGTTTATTGAGGTTTAGAGTTGTTTACAGGGGGTTCGAGATGTTTAGAGAGGTTTACATGTGTTTACAAGATGGTTTACATGGGTTTACAGGAGTGTACAGGGGGTTTGGAATGATTTACAGGGATTTACAGGGGTTTAGAGGGTTTTAGAGAGGTTTACATGGGTTTAGCGTTGTTTACATGGTGTTTGAATTGTTTTAGAGGGGAGTAGAGGGCTTTATAGGGGTTTACAGGGGGTATAAAGGTTTACATGCGTTTACAGGCATTTACTGGGGCTTGGATGGGTTTACAGGGGATTAGAGGTGTTTAGAAGGGTTTACAGGGGGTTATACGTGTTTAGATGGGTTTAGAGAGGGTAAGAGGGATTTACATGGGTTTCGATGGATTTAGATGGGTTTGGGTTTAGTGTGCTTTGTAGTGGGGTAGAGTGGGTTCGAGAGCTTTACAATGGATTAGGGGGGTTTACACCCGTTTATAGGGATTTGGAAGGATTTACAGGTTTAGAGTGGTTTTGAGGGTTTTATATGGGTTTAGAGGGTGTATACGGGTTTAGAGGTGTGTAGAGGGCTTTGCATGGGTTTACATGGGGTTTACAGGGGTTTAGAGGGCTTTATAGCGTTTTAGATGGGTTTAGAAGGGTTTGGAGGGGCTTAGAGTGGTGTGGATGGTTCTGGAGAGGTTTAGAGCGTTTGGAGGAGTTTGGACGGGTTTATAGGGGTTTAGAGGTGTTTAGAGGGGTTTGGAGGGGTTTGGAGGTATTTACAGGGGTTAGGAGGATTTACAGAGGTTGAGAGAGGTTTAAAAGTGTTTAGGGGAGGGTTTACATGGGTTTAGGGGGTTTACATGGGGTTTACGGGGGTTTAGATGGGTTGACAGGGGTTTAAAGGGCGTTATAAGGGGTTTGAGTAGTTTACAGGGGTTTAAAGGTGTTTAGAGCGGTTTAGAGTGGTTTAGAGGGGTTTAGACAGGTTAAGAGTTGTTTACAGGGGTTTACAAGGGTTTAGAAGGACCTACAGGGGTTTAGATGTGCTTAAAGGCGTTTAAATTGGTTAAAAGATGTTTACAGGTGTAGAGAGGTTTCGAGGGGTTTATATGGTGTTTTAGAGAGGTTTACAGGGTGTTAGAGTGGTTTACAGTGATGTAAAGATGTTTACATGAGGTTTCGATGGGTTTAGAATGCTTTATAGGGGTTGAGAATGCTTCATATGGTGCTTTAGAGAGGTTTACAGGGGATTAGAGGGGTGTACAGGGGTTTACTGGCGCTTACAGGGATTTAAAAGGATTTACAGGTTTAGAGGGGTTTTGAGTGTTTTAGATGGGTTTAGCAGGGTTTAGAGGGCTTTATACGGGTTTTACAGTGGTTTAAATGGGTTGAGAGGGGAGAGGGCTTTGTACGGGGTTTAGAGGAGTTTAGAGAGGTTTACAAGGATTTAGAGCGGATTACATGGGGTTTACATGGGTTTATATGGGTTTAGAGGGGATTAGAGGGGTTTTAGAGGGTTTGCAGGGGTTTAGATGGCTTTGGATGGGTCTGGAGAGGCTTCGGTCTGGAGAGGTTTGGAGGGGTTTGGAAGGGGTTAGAGGAGTTTATAGGGGGTAAGAGGGGTTTGGAGGGGTTTAGAAGGACTTTTGGATGGTTTACAGGGGTTTTCATGGTGTTGAGAGGGGTTTATAGGAGTTTAGAGGGCTTTATAGTGGTTTAGAGGGGGTTAGCGGGGTTTGGAGGGGCCTGGAGAGGTTTTGAGCGGTTTGTTATGTTTTTGTTAGCGGTTTGGAGGGATCTAGAGGGGTTTAGAGGGAGTTAGGGGGGTTTGGAGAGGTTTACAAGGATATAGAGCGGTTTACGTGGGATTTACATGGGTTTAGAGGGGTTTGGAGGGTTTACAGGGTTTTGGAGGGGTTTGGTGGGGTTTACAGGGCTTTGGATGGGTCTGGAGAGGTTTGGAGAGGTTTGGAGGGGGTTAGAGGGGTTTATAGGGCGCTATAAGGGGTTTGAGTAGTTTACAGGGGTTTAAAGGTGTTTAGAGCGGTTTAGAGTGGTTTAGAGGGGTTTAGACAGGTTGAGAGTTGTTTACAGGGGTTTACAAGGGTTTAGGATCTACAGGGGTTTAGAGGTGTTTAAAGGCGTTTAAATTGGTTAACAGATGTTTACAGGTGTAGAGAGGTTTCGAGGGGTTTAGGGTGTTTTAGAGAGGTTGACAGGGTGTTATAGTGGTTTACAGTGATGTAGAGATATTTACATGAGGTTTCGATGGGTTTAGAATGCTTTATAGGGGTTGAGAATGCTTCATAGGGGGTTTAGAGTGCTTTAGAGAGGTTTACAGGGGATTAGAGGGGTTTACAGGGGTTTACTGGCGCTTACAGGGATTTAAAAGGATTTACAGGTTCAGAGGGGTTTTGAGTGTTTTAGATGGGTTTAGCAGGGTTTAGAGGGCTTTATACTGGTTTTACAGTGGTTTAAATCGGTGTAGAGGGGAGAGGGCTTTGTACGGGGTTTAGAGGAGTTTAGAGAGATTTAGAGCGGATTACATGGGGTTTACATGGGTTTATAGGGGTTTAGAGGGGATCGGAGGGGTTTAGAGGGGTTTGCAGGGGTTTAGAGGGCTTTGGATGGGTCTGGAGAGGTCTGGAGAGGTTTGGAGGGGTTTGGAGGGGGTTAGAGGAGTTTATAGGGGGTAAGAGGGGTTTGGAGGGGTTTAGAAGGGTTTGGATGGTTTACAGGCGTTTTCATGGTGTTGACAGGGGTTTATAGGGGTTTAGAGAGCTTGATAGTGGTTTAGCGGCGGTTAGCGGGGTTTGGAGGGGCCTGGAGAGGTTTTGAGCGGTTTGTTATGGTTTTGTTAGCGGTTTGGAGGGATCTAGAGGGGTTTAGAGGGTGTTAGAGGGGTTTGGAGAGGTTTACAAGGATATAGAACGGCTTACGTGGGGTTTACATGGGCTTAGAGGGGTTTGGAGGGGTTTACAGGGGTTTGGAGGGGTTTGAAGGGGTTTACAGGGCTTTGGATGGGTCTGGAGACGTCTGGAGAGGTTTGGAGAGGTTTGGAGGGGTTAGATGGGTTTATAGGGGGTAAGAGGGGTTTGGAGGGGTTCAGAAGGGCTTGGATGGTTTTACAGGGGTTTACATGGCGTTGACAGGGGTTTTATAGGGGTATAGAGGGCTTTATAGTGGTTTAGAGGGGGTTAGAGGGGTTTGGGGGGGCCTGGAGAGGTTTTGAGCGGTTTGTTATGGTTTGTTAGCGGTTTGGAGGGATGTAGAAGGGTTTAGAAGGGGTTAGAGGGGTTTGGAGAGGTGTACATGGGTTTATTGTGGTTTAGAGTTGTTTACAGGGGTTTAGAGATGTTTAGAGAGGTTTACATGGGTTTATAGGGGTTTTCATGTGGATTTACGGGAGTTTACAGGAGTTTACAGGGGTTAGAATGATTTACAGGGGTTTACAGGGGTTTAGAGCGTTTTTGGGATGTTTACAGGGGTTAGAGTTGTTTACATGATGTTTAAATAGGTTTAGAGGAGAGTAGAAGGCTTTATACGGGATTTAGAGGAGTTTAGAGGGGTTTACAGGGGTTTAGAGCGTTTTAGAGGGCTTTATATGGGTTTACAGGGGGCTAAAGGGGATTACAGGCATTTACAGGCGTTTACTGGGGCGTGGGTGAGTTTACAGGGGATTAGAGGTGTTTAGAAGGGTTTACAGGGGGTTTGCATGTGTTTAGAGGGGTTTAGAGGGTGTTAGAGGGATTTACAATGGGTTCCGATGGGTTTAGATGGGTTTAAAAGGGTTTAGTGTGCTTTGTAGGGGTTTTAGAATGGTGAAGAGAGTTTTACATGGGATTAGAGGGGTTTACTGGCGTTTACAGGGATTTGGAAGGATTTACAGGTTTAGAGTGGTTTAGAGGGTTTTAGATGGGTTTAGCGGGGTTTAGCGGGCTTTATAGCGGTTTACAGGGATTTACATGGGGTTTACAGGGGTGTATAGGGGTTCAGAGGGCTTTATAGCGGTTTAGAGGGGCTTAGAAGGGTTTGGCGGGGGCTTAGTGTGGTTTGGATGATTCTGGAGAGGTGTGGAGGGGTTTGGATGGGTTTAGAGGGGGTTCGAGGTGTTTAGAGGGGTTTGGAGGGGTTTAGAGGGATTACAGGGGTTTACAGGGGTTTAGAGGGATTTACAGGGTTTAGAGGGGTTTAGAGGTGTTAAAGGGGGGTGTACATGTGTTTTAGGGGGTTTACATGGGGTTGACAGGTGTTTAGAGGGCTTTATAAGGGGATAGCGGGGTTTACAGGAGGTTTAAGGTTCGAGAGGTTCAGAGTGGTTTTGAGGGGTTTAGAGGGATTTTGACAGGTTGAGAGGGGTGTACAGGAATTTACAAGGGTTTAGAAGGATGTACAGGGTTTTGAGGTGTTTAGAGGGTTTTAGATTGGTGTAGAGGGGTTTAGAGGGGTTTAGAGGCGTTTAAAGGGGTAAACAGATGTTTACAGGTGCAGAGAGGTTTAGAGGGTTTAGAGAGGTTTAGAGGGGTGTTAGAGAGGTTTACATGGGGTTTCGATGGGTTTAGAGGCGTTGAGAGTGCTTTATAGAGGTTTATAGGGGATACGAGGGGTTTACAGTGGTTTACTGGCGCTTACAGGGATTTAGGATTTACAGGTGTAGAGGGGTTTAGAGGGTTTTAAATGGGTTTAGCGGCGTTTAGAGGATTTTATACAGGTTTAGAGGGGTTTACAGGGGTTTAAATGGGCTTAGAGGGGAGAGGGCATTGTACGGGGTTTAGAGGAGCTTAGAGAGGTTTACAAGGGTTTAGAGGTGTTTGAATGGGGTTTACAGGGGGTTTAGATGGTTTTAGAGAGCTTTATATGGGGTTACAGTGGTTTAGCGTTGTTTACTTGTGTTTAAAGGTGATTAGAGGGATTTATAGGAGTTTAGGGGGATTTACAGGGGTTTAGAGTTTTAGATGGGTTTATAAGGGGTTAGAAGCGTTTACAGGTGTTTAGAATGGTTTACAGTGGTTTTGAGGGGTTTACAATGGGTTTCGATGGGTTTCGATGGGTTTAGAGGGGTTTCAAGTGCTTTATAGGCAGTTTAGTGTGGTTTACATGGGATTGGAGGGGTTTACAGGCGTTTACACGATTTGGAAGGATTTACTGGTTTAGAGGGCTTCATAGGGTTTTAGATGGGTTTAGAGGGCTTTACACAGGTTGAGAGTGGTTTAGAGGGGTTTACATGGGTTTAGAGGGGGTTAGCGGGCTTCATAGGGGTTTACAAGGGTTTACATGGGGTTTACCGTGGTTTATACGGGGTTTAGAGGGCTTTATAGGGGGTTTATAGTGGTGTAGAGAGGTTTACAGGGGGTTTAGATGGGTTTACATGGGTTTACAGGCGTTTACAGGGGCTTATAGGGATTTACAGAGGTTTAGAGGGGGGTTAGATGGGGTTAGATGTATTTACAGGTGTTAAGATGGATTTACAGGGGATTAGAGAGGTTTAAAAGGTTTTAGATGGGCTTAGAGGGATTTACATGGGTTTACAGGTGTTTACATGTTTACATAGAAACATAGAAAATAGGTGCAGGAGTAGGCCTTCGACCCTTCGAGCCTGCACCGCCATTCAATATGATCATGGCTGATCATCCAACTCAGTATCCTGTACCTGCCTTCTCTCCATACCCCCTGATCCCTTTAGCCACAAGGGCCACATCTAACTCCCTCTTAAATATAGCCAATGAACTGGCCTCAACTACCTTCTGTGGCAGAGAATTCCAGAGACTCACCACTCTCTGTGTGACAAATGTTTTCCTCATCTCGGTCCTAAAGGAATTACCCCTTATCCTTAGACTGTGACACCTTGTTCTGGACCTCTCCAACATCGGGAACAATCTTCCTGCATCTGGCCTATGCAACCCCTTAAGAATTTTTAAAGTTTCTATAAGATTCCCCCCTCAGTCTTCTAAATTCTAGCGAGTACAAGCCAAGTCTATCCAGTCTTTCTTCATATGAAAGTCCTGACATCCCAGGAATCAGTCTGGTGAACCTTCTCTGTACCCCCTCTATGGCAAGAATGTACTTTCTCAGATTTGGAGACTAAAACTGTACGCAATACTCCAGGTGCGGTCTCACCAAAACCCTGTACAACTGCAGTAGAACGTCCCTGCTCCAATACTCAAATCCTTTCGTTATGAATGCTAACATACCATTTGCTTTCTTCACTGCATGCTGCACATGCATGCCTAATTTCAATGATTGGTGTACCATGACACCCAGGTCCCGGTGCATCTCCCCTTTTCCTAATTTGCCACCATTAAGAAAATAGTCTACCCTCCTGTTTTTGCCACCAAAGTGGATAACCACACATTTATCCACATTATACTACATCTGCCATGCATTTGCCCACTCACCCAGTCTATCCAAGTCACCTTGCAGCCTCCTAGCATCCTCCTCACACCCAACACTACCCCCCAGCTTAGTGTCATCCGCAAACTTGGAAATGTTGCATTCAATACCCTCGTCCAAATCGTTAATATATATTGTAAATTGCTGGGGTCCCAGCACTGAGCCTTGCGGTACCCCACTAAACGGGTCCTGCCATTCTGAAAAGGACCTGTTTATCCCACCATTTGCTTCCTGTCTGCCAGCCAGTTCTCTATCCACATCAATACTGAACCTTCAATACCGTGTGCTTTAAGTTTGTATACTAATCTCTTATGTGGGACCTTGTCGAAAGCCTTCTGAAAGTCTAGATATAACACATCCACTGGTTCTCCCTTATCCACTCTGCTAGGTCCATCCTCGAAAAATTCTATAAGATTCGTCAGACATGATTTACCTTTCGTAAATCCATGCTGACTTTGTCTAATGATTTCACCACTTTCCAAATGTACTGCTATCCCATCTTTAATAACTGACTCTAGCAGTTTCCCCACTACCGATGTTAGACTAACTGGTCTGTAATTCCCCGTTTTCTCTCTTAAAAAGTGGGGTTACATTAGCTACCCTCAGGAACTAGTCCAGAATCTATGGAATTTAGAGAGGATTAGAGGGGTTTACAGGGTTTTAGATGGGTTTAGATGGTTTTAGAGAGGTGTACATGGGGTTTACATGGGTACAGGGTGTACGGGGTTTAGAGCGGGTTAAATGTGTTTAGAAGGGTTTACAGGGGTTTAGAGGGGTTTAGAGGGGATTAGATGCGTTTACGGGGTTTACAGGGGTTGAGATGGTGGTTTACATGGGGCTTTGAGGGGTGTGGAGGGGGTTAGATGGGTTTGCATGGGTTGAGAAGGGTTTAGATGGGTGTACATGGGTTTACATTGGTTTAGAGGGGTTAACCATATAACCATATAACCATATAACAATTACAGCACGGAGACAGGCCATCTTGGCCCTTCCAGTCCGTGCCGACCATTTGTTTTCCCCTAGTCCCATCTACCTGCACTCAGACCATACCCCTCCATTCCCTTCACGTCCATATACCTATCCACTTTACTTTTAAATGTTAAAATCGATCCTGCCTCCACCACCTCTGCTGGAAGCTCATTCCACACAGCCACCACCCTCTGAGTAAAGAAGTTCCCCCTCACGTTACCCCTAAACTTCTGTCCCTTAATTCTCATGGGATTAGATGGGGGTTAGAGTGGTTTAGTGGTTCAAAGTGGTTTAGAGGGGATTACAGATGTTTAGACATATTTAGAGGGGTTTACATGGGGTTAGAGTTGTTTAGAGGGGTTTAGAGGGGCATACAGTGGGTTGCAAGTGTTTGCAGGTGTTTACACGGGTTTACAGAAGTTTAGAGGGGTTAGAGGTGCCTGGATGTGTTTAGAAGCGTTTGAAGGGGTTTAGAGTGGTTTATTGGGGTTTGAATGAGTTTAGAGTTGTTCTGAGGGGGCTATAGTGGTTTGGAGGGGTTTAGAGGGGTTTGGAAGGGTCTGGAGGGGTTTAAAGATGGAGGTATAAGGTTTAGAAGGATTTAGAGGGGTTTGCTGGAGTTTTGAGGGGTTACTGCGGTTTAGAGGGGTTTATAGGTGTTTACAGGGGTTTACTGTTTTGAGGGGTGTGGAGGAGTTTAGAGTGGGTTAGAGTGATTTAGAGGGGTTTAAAGGGGGTTAGGTGGATGTAGAAGGGTTTAGAGGGATTTAGAGGGGTTTGCTGGGGTTTTGATGGGGTTTACTGTGGTTTAGAGGGGTTTATAGGTGTTTACAGGGGTTTACAGTATTTTAGAGGAGATAGTGGGGTCTGGACGTGTTTAGAGGCGTTTGGAGGCGTTTGGGGGTGTTTGCACGGGTTTTGATGGGGTTAGCTGGGTTTAGAGGGCTTTCTAGCATTTTGGATGAGTTTGGAGGGGTTTGTAAGGGGTTATAGGGGGTTAGAGGAGTTTAGATGGGCTTAGAGGGGCTTTGAGGTGTTTAGAAGAGTTTGGTGTGGGTTAGAGTGTTTTTGAGGGCTTTTGAGGGGTTTGGCGGAGTTTAGAGGGATTTAGAGAGGGCTAGAGGGGGATAGTGTGGTTTGGTTGGTTTTGAAGGGTTTAGAATGGTTTAGAGAGGTATAGAGATTTAGAGGGTATAGAGGCTTTGGAGGGCTTTAGAGGGGGTGTAGAGGGGTTTCAGAGGGGTTTAGAGGGGTTTATACGGGTTTAGAGTTGGTTTAGATGGGTTACGTTTACGGGGGTTACAGAGGTTTAGATGGGTTAAGAGTGGTTTTGGGGGGTTTACAGGGGGTTTAGAGGGGTTTACATGGGTTTAGAGTGGTTTGTATGGGGTTTAGAGAGGTTTAGAGAGGACTACAGGGGCCTACAGGGGTTTAGAGGAGATTTCAGGTGTTTAGACTTGTTTAGAGGGGTTTACAGGGGGTTTACATGGGGTTAGACGGGTTTAGAAGGGTTCAGAGGGCTTTAAAGAATTTTCAGGGGGTTTACAGGGGTAGTTGTTAGAGTCGTTTAGAGGCGGTTTAGAGGGGGTTTAGAGCGGCCTGGAAGGGTTTAGAAGGGATTCGAGAGGTTTGGAGTGGTTTAGAGTGGTTAGAGTGGTTGTGAGGAGATTACAGGTGTTTATAGTTGTTTGGGGGTGTTTACATGGGTTTAGAGGGGTTCACAGTAGTTTGCATGGAGTTTAGATGTGTTTAGAGTGTTTTAGAAGGGTTTAGAGTTGTCTAGGGGAGTTTGCAGTGGTTTACATGGTGTTTAGTGAGGTTTAGAGGGATTTTGGATGGGATTGGGCGGTTTTTGAGGGGTTTCGATGGGTTTTGAGGGGTTTGGAGGGGTTTTGAGGGGTTTTGAGGGTTTTGGATGGGTTTACAGGGCTTTAGATGGGTTTAGAATGGTTTACAGTGGTTTAGAGGGTTTCCGAGGGTTTTGGATTTAGAGCGGTTTAGAGGGATTTACAGGGGTTACATGGGTTTAGAGGTGTTTACAGGGATTTAGAGGAGATTACATGTATTTAGAGTTGTTTAGAGCGATTTACAGGGGGGTTTAGATTGGGTTTGGAGGGACTTACAGGGGGATAGAGGAGTTTACAGGGGGCTTTCATGTGGTTAGGGGCTTAGAAGGGTTCGTAGGGGTTCACAGGGGTTTACAGGGGTTTACAGGGGTTTAGATGTGCTTAGAGGTTTTAAGAGGGGTGTAGAGTGATTTAGAGTGGTTTAGATAGTTCTTACAGGGTTTTAGAGGGGTTTAGAGCGGTTTGGGTTTACAGGTGTTACATCGGTTTACAGGTGTTTACAGGTGTTTGATTGGAGGGGTTTGGAGAGGTTTACAAGGGCTTTACATGGGTTTGGAGGCGTTTAGAGGGTTTACAGGAACATAGATGGGTTTACAAGGATTTAGAGTGGTTTAGAGCGTTTTAGAGGGGTATACGGGAGTTTACAGGGGTTTATAGGGGGTTGAGAGGGGTTTACAGGGGTTACAGGGGGTTGAGAGGGGTTTACAGGGGTTAAGAGGGGTTTACATGTGTTTACATGAGTTTATAGCAGTTTAGAGGGGTTTTAGGGTTTTGATGGATTTAGAATGGTGTGGAGATGGGTTTGGAGGTGGTTGGCGGGGTTTGGAAGGGTTTAGATGCGCTTAGCTGGTTTTCAAGGTGTTTAGAGGGGTTTAGAGTGGGTTTACAGGAGTATAGAGGAGTTTACAAGGATTTAGAGTGGTTTAGGGCGTTTTAGAGGTGTTCACATGGATTTACAGAGGGTTACAGGGGGGGTTGGGAGGGGTTTACAGGGGTTTTAGAGAGGGTTTAGATGGGTTTATATGGGTTTACAGGTGTTTAGAGTGTGTTTACAGGTGTTTATAGACGTTTGCAGGGGTTAACAGGGGAATTAGAGGGGTTTACAGGTGTTTGCAGATATTTACAAGGGCCTATCGGGGATTACAGGTGTTTAGAGGGGTTTACCGGGGTTTTCCGGGGTTCACAGGGGTTTATGTGAGTTTACAGCTGTTTAGAGGGGGTTTAGGAGGGTTTAGATGGGGTTAGAGATGTTTGTAGTGGTTTAGAGGTGTTTTGGAGTGGGGTTGGAGCGGTTTAGAGGGGTTTAGAGTGGTTTGTGAGGGGTTTTCGAGGGGGTTGGAGGCTTTGTTAGAGGGTTTTAGAGGGGTTTAGAGCGGTTTGGAGGGGTTTGCAGGGATTACATGGGTTTACAGGGGTTTACAGGGGTTTACAGGGGTTTACAGGTGTATAGAGGGGTTTACAAGGATTTCGAGTGGTTTAGAGAGGTTTACAAGGGGGTTAAATGGGTTTGTAGGGGTTTAGAGGAGTTCACAGGAGTATAAAGGGGTTTACAAGGATATAGAGAGGTTTAGAGATGTTTACAAGGGGTTTAAATGGGTTAAACGGGGATTACAGGCGTTCACATGTGTTTAGAGAGGATTAGACGTGTTTACAGGGGTCTAGAGAGGTTTAGATGGTTTTTGGGAAGTGTACATGGGGGTTTACATGGGTTTCCAGGGGGTCACAGGGGTTCAGAGCGGTTTAGAGGTGTTAAAAGCGTTTACAGGGGATTACAGGGGTTTAGAAGGAGGGATTTAGAGGGGTTTAGAGGGCTGTAGGGTTTAGATTGGTTTACAGGGGGTTTAGAAGGGTTTAGAGTGGTTTACATGGGGGTTCGAGTGGTTTAGAGAGGTTTGCAGTGGGTTTACATGGGTTTAGAGCGGTCTGGAGGGGTTTATAGGTGTTTGGAGAGGTTTAGAGAGGTTTAGAGGAGGTCTAGAGGTAGTTATATGTATTTACGGGTGTTTACATGGGTTTACAGAGGTTTAGAGGGTTTAGAGGGGTTCACTGGAGTTTAGAGGGGTTTACATGGGTTTACATGGCTTTATAGGGGGTTTAACCATATAACCATATAACAATTACAGCACGGAAACAGGCCCTCTCGGCCCTTCCAGTCCGTGCCGACCATTTGTTTTCCCCTAGTCCCATCTACCTGCACTCAGACCATACCCCTCCATTCCCTTCACGTCCATATACCTATCCACTTTACTCTGAAATGTTAAAATCGATCCTGCCTCCACCACTTCTGCTGGAAGCTGATTCCACACAGCCACCACCCTCTGAGTAAAGAAGTTCCCCCTCGCGTTACCCCGAAACCTCTGTCCCTTAATTCTCATGTCATGCCCTCTTGTTTGAATCTTCCCTACCCTCAATGGGAAAAACGTATCCACGTCAACTCTATCTATCCCTTTCATCATTTTAAAGACCTCAATCAAGTCCCCCCTTAACCTTCTGCGCTCCAAAGAATAAAGACCTAACTTGTTCAACCTTTCTCTGTAACATAGTTGCTGGAACCCTGGCAACATTCTAGTAAATCTCCTCTGTACTCTCTCTATTTTGTTGACATCCTTCCTATAACTAGGCGACCAAAATTGTACACCATACTCCAGAATAGGTCTTACCAATGCCTTGTACAATTTTAACATTACTTCCCTACTCCTATATTCAATGCTCTGATTTATAAAGGCCATCACACCAAAGGCTTTCTTTACCACCCTATCTACATGCGATTCCACCTTCAGGGAACTATGCACAGTTATTCCTAGATCCCTCTGTTCCACAGCATTCCTCAATTCCCTACCATTTACCATGTACGTCCTATTTTGATTTGTCCTGCCATGATGTAGCACTTCACACTTATCAGCATTAAACTCCATCTGCCATCTTTCAGCCCACTTTTCCAAATGGCCCAAATCTCTCTGTAGACTTTGAAAATCTACTTCATTATCCACAACACCACCTATCTTAGTATCATCTGCATACTTACTTATCCAATTTTCCACCCCATCATCCGGATCATTGATGTACATGACAAACAACAGTGGACCCAACACAGATCCCTGTGGCACCCCACTGGGGTTTACAGGGGTGTACAGGTGTTTACAGGAGTTGGAGAGGTTTAGATAGGCTTAGAGTGGTTTAGAATGGTTTAGATGGGTTTAGAGGGGGGTCTAGAGGAGGTTATAGGTATTTGCAGGTGTTTACAGGTGTTTACAGGGGTTTACAGATGTTTCGAAGGCTTACAGTACATGAGTGGTTTTGAGGGGTATAAAAGGGTTTAGGTGCGTTTGCAGGGGGTTTACAGATGTGTAGAGGGGTTCAGAGGTGTTTGCAGGGTTTTGGAGATGTTTAGAAAGGATTACAGGGGTTTACAGAGGTTTACCGAGGGTTTCGACTGGTTTACATGGGGTTTAGAGGAGATTATAGGTGTTTAGAGTTGTTTGTTTAAAGTTGTTTAACTTTTACAAAGTTAAACAACAGTTAAACACCAGCAGAAGTGGTGGAGGCAGGATCGATTTTAATATTTAAAAGTAAAGTGGATAGGTATATGGACGGAAGGGGAATGGAGGGGTATGGTCTGAGTGCAGGTAGATGGGACTAGGGGAAAACAAATGGTCGGCACGGAATGGAAGGGCCGAGAGGGCCTGTTTCCGTGCTGTAATTGTTATATGGTTATATGGTTATATGGTTTGTAGTGGATTAGAGGAATTTACAGGGGGTTAGAGCGGTTTACAGGGGGTTTAAATGGGTTTAGAATGGTTTAGAGTGTTTGGAGGGGTTCAGAGGGGTTTACAGGGGGTTAGTGGGGTTTAGATGCATTTACAGGGGGTATAGAGAGGTTTAGGGGGATTTCGAGGGGCTTAGAGGTTTACAGTATCGAACCTGCCTCCACCACTTCCACTGGGAGCTCATTTGACGCAGCTACCACTCTCTGAGTAAAGAAGTTCCCCCTCGTGTTAACCCTAAACTTCTATCGCTTCATTCTCAAATAATGTGGGAGATTTCAATTTTCCAAAAATAGACTGGGAAACACATTCTGTAAATGGGCTGGATGGTTTGTAAAATGTGTGCAGGATAGTTTTTTTGCAGCAGTACATAGAGGTATCGACCAGAGAAGGGGCAGTGCTGGACCTCCTGTTAGGAAATGAGGCAGGTCAGGTGACGGAGGTATGCGTTGGTGAGCACTTCGGGACCAGTGATCACAATACCATTAGTTTCAATATAATTATCGAGAGAGTCAGAACTGGACCTAGGGTGGAGATTTTTGATTGGAGAAAGCTAACTTTGAGGGAATGCGTAAGGATTTTAAAGGAGTGAATTGGGACACTTTGTTTCATGGGAAGGATGTAGAAGAGAAATGGAGGACATTTAAAGGGGAAATTGTAAGAGTACAGAATCTTTATGTCCCTGTTAGGTTGAAAGGAGATAGTAAAAATTGGAAAGAGCCATGGTTTTCAAGGGAAATTGAACACTTGTTTCAAAAAAAGAGAGATATCTACAATAATTATAGGAGGCATGGAGTAAATGAGGTGCTAGAGGAGTATAAAGAATGTAAAAAGAATCTTAAGAAAGAAATTAGGAAGGCTAAAAGAAGATATGAGGTTGCTTTGGCAAGAAAGGTGAAAGTAAACCCAAAGGGTTTCTACAGCTATATTAATAGCAAAAGGATAACGAGGGATAAAATTGGACCATTAAAGAACCAGAATGGACAGCTATCTGCAGAGCCAAAAGAGATGGGGGAGATATTGAACAATTTCTTTTCTTCGGTATTCACCAAGGAGAAGGATATTGAACTCTGTGAGTTAAGGGGAAAAAGTAGAGGAGCTATGGAAACTATGAGATTCAAAGAGGAGGAAGTACTGACACTTTTGAAAATTATAAAAGTGGATAAGTCTCCAGGTCCTGACAGGATATTCCCTAGGACATTGAGGGAAGTTAGTGTAGAAATAGCAGGAGCTATGACAGAAATATTTCAAATGTCATTAGAAACGGGAATAGTGCCGGAGGATTGGCGTACTGTGCATGTTGTTCCATTGTTTAAAAAGGGATCAAAGAATAAACCTAGCAATTATAGACCTATTAGTTTGACGTCAGTGGTGGGCAAATTAATGGAAAGGATACTTAGAGATAATATATATAAGCATCTGGATAAACAGGGTCTTATCAGGAACAGTCAACATGGATTTGTGCCTGGAAGGTCATGTTTGACAAACCTTCTTGAATTTTGTGAAGCGGTAACTAGGGAAATTGATGAGGGTAAAGCAGTGGATGTTGTCTATATGGATTTCAGTAAGGCCTTTGACAAGGTTCTCCATGGAAGGTTGGTTAAGAAGGTTCAATCTTTGGGTGTTAATGGCGGAGTAGCAAGATGGATTCAACAGTGGCTGAATGGGAGATGTCAGAGAGTAATGGTGGATGGCTGTTTGTCAGGTTGGAAGCCGGTGACCAGTGGGGTGCCTCAGGGATCTGTGTTGGGTCCACTGTTGTTTGTCATGTACATCAATGATCTGGATGATGGGGTGGAAAATTGGATAAGTAAGGAGGCAGATGATACTAAGATAGGTGGTGTTGTGGATAATGAAGTAGATTTTCAAAGTCTACAGAGAGATTTGGGCCATTTGGAAAAGTGGGCTGAAAGATGGCAGATGGAGTTTAATGCTGTTAAGTGTGAAGTGCTACATCTTGGCAGGACAAATCAAAATAGGACGTACATGGTAAATGGTAGGGAATTGAGGAATGCTGTGGAACAGAGGGATCTAGGAATAACTGTGCATAGTTCCCTGAAGGTGGAATTGCATGTAGATAGGGTGGTAAAGAAAGCTTTGGTGTGCTGGCCTTTATAAATCAGAGCATTGAATATAGGAGTAGGGAAGTAATGTTAAAATTGTACAAGGCATTGGTAAGACCAATTCTGGAGTATGGTGTACAATTTTGGTCGCCTAGTTATAGGAAGGATGTCAACAAAATAGAGAGAGTACAGAGGAGATTTACTAGAATGTTGCCAGGGTTCCAGCAAATCTGTTACAGAGAAAGGTTGAACAAGTTAGGTCTTTATTCTTTGGAGCGCAGAAGGTTAAGGGGGGACTTGATTGAGGTCTTTAAAATGATGAAAGGGATAGACAGAGTTGACGTGGATACGTTTTCCCATTGAGGGTAGGGAAGATTTAAACAAGAGGGCATGACATGAGAATTAAGGGACAGAGGTTTAGGGGTAACGTGAGGGGGAACCTCTTTACTCAGAGGGTGGTGGCTGTGTGGAATCAGCTTCCAGCAAAAGTGGTGGAGGCAGGATCGATTTTAACATTTAAAGTAAAGTGGATAGGTATATGGACGTGAAGGGAATGGAGGGGTATGGAGGGAATGGAGCAGGTAGATGGGACTAGGGGAAAACAAATGGTCGGCACGGACTGGAAGGGCCGAGAGGGCCTGTTTCCGTGCTGTAATTGTTATATGGTTATATGGTAATATGGTTAATGTCCTCTTGTTTCAATCTTCCCTGCTCTCAATGTTAAAAGCTTATCCACGTCAACTCTGTCCACCCCTCTCATCATTTAAAAAACCTCTATCAAGTCCCCCTTTAACCTTCTGCGCTCCAAGGAATAAAGTCCTAATTTGTTCAACCTTTCTCTGTAACTTAGTTGTTGAAACCCAGGCAACATTCTAGTAAATCTCCTCTGTACTCTCCCTATTTTGTTGACATCTTTCCTATAATTTGGCGACCAAAATAATACACCATACTCCAGAATTGGCCTCACCAATGCCTTGTACAATTTTAACATTATATCCCAACTTCTATACTCAATGCTCTGATTTATAAAGGCCAGCACACAAAAAACTTTCTTTACCACCCTATCTATATGAGATTCCACCTTCAAGGAACTATGCACAGTTATTCCTAGATCCCTCTATTCAACTGCATTCGTCAATTCGCTACCATTTACCATGTGCGTCATATTTTGATTTGTCCTGCCATGATGTAGCACCTCACACTTATCAGCATTAAACTCCATCTGCCATCTTTCACCACCCTTCCAAATGCCCTTATCTCTCTGTAGACTTTGAAAATCTACTTCATTATCCACAACACCACCTATCTTAGTATCATCTGCATACTTACTAATCCAATTTACCACACAATTATCCAGATCATTGATGTATATGACAAACAACAGTGGACCCAACACAGATTCCTGAGCCATCCCACTAGTCACCGGCCTCCAACCTGACAAACAGCCATCCACCATTACTCTCTGGCATCTCCCATTCAGCCACTGTTGAATCCATCTTGCTACTCCATTAATACCCAACAATTGAACCTTCTTAACCAACCTTGTGGAACCTTGTCAAAGGCTTTACTGAAGTCCATATAGACGACACCCACTGCCTTACACTCATCAATTTCCCTGGTAATCTCCTAAAAAATTCAAGAAGATTAGTCAAACATGACCTTGCAGGCACAAATCCATGTTGACTGTTCCTGATCAGACCCTGTTTATCCAGATGCTTATCGTAGATTAATGCTGTTCAGCCACTAACCACACATTGCTAGCTTTACTAACTCTACCCCATCACCAGAGCTATAACTGCACTTCCCTCCTCCTGCAGTCAGTCAGATGCTGCATGAGGTCCTGTCGGCTGACAGCTTTCTATGCTGTGCTTGTACAACAGTGATTAAAGTTATGTTTGATCTAATGATCTACTGTGATCAGTTGCACATCATTTACATGGTGTCAAAAGTGGGATACGAACCCACGCCTCAGATATGCCCCAGCGGTTCTTGGTGACAACGACCAGATAATAAACCCAGCGGAGTCTCCCGACGATTATAATTTGCTACTGCGTAAATTTAGCCAGATATGCGATCTCCCATCGAACCATATCGTGGGCCGTGCCAAGTTTTTTTTCTCGACAACAGCTCCCAGGAGAGCTAGCTGACACGTTTATAGCAGATTTATTGTACCTTGCTCAGCGGTGTAGATTTCAGCAGCTGTCTGCTGAAGAGCTGACTGATGAGTTGACCCGAGACATTTTGGTGAATGGAATAAGTGATCTCAAGCTCAAATCTGAGCTTCTAAGGAAGGTAGATCTCACATTGGACGAAGCGGTGCACGCGTGTCGCACCACAGAATTTGTCGTTCTCTCTGACCCCCAGGAGAACAAGACCATACATCAGACAGGTCTCGTTAGACAGTGGGATTACTCGTTTAACAGACGTCCCATGACCCAGGTTTACTCCGACAGGAGACACCCCATGAACCGTATCAGCCAAGCGTCCCGCAACGACCCTCAGAAACGGTGTCCAAATTGCAACTACCTACATGGAAGACAGGCTCCTTGTCTTGCTATGGGAAAAGCCTGCAACTATTGCCGGAAAACGAACCATTTTGCCTCTGTGTGTCGTTCAGCTGCTCGTTCTGGTGGAAACAGACCTGCTCTAAACTTTCTGATGCAGGGTGATAACAGCTCATGGCCACATTCCGAGCTCTGCCCCGAGCTCAGCCCAATTAATTCTCAAGAGGACTCTGTCAACAGCGTTCAGTGCAGCGTTCAGACCCTGTTGTGACTATCCCTGTTAATGGATTTCAATTTATTGCCCGTCTCGATACCGGTGCAAAAATAAACATAATGTCTGTTTACCTTTTCAAGAAGATTAAAACTAATGAGAAGCTCATCAAGGAGAGCTCCACTCTCCATGCATTCGGGGGTGAAGTCCTAACACCCCTGGGGAAAACTACTTTGAATTGTGACTTAGCCAAATCCAGCAAAGCACTATCGTTCTATGTACTAACATTTAATTCTGTGACCCTCCTTGGGAACCAGGACTGCCAAGATCTCGGCCTGATTGCTTTTGACAAAACCGTTCACAGGCTTCGTGTATCCTGGGGTCCACTCACAGACTTCCCTGATCACTTCGACGCCATCCCAGGTAGGCTACCTGTCACCTATAAGATTGTCACAGACCCCAATGTAACTGCCTGTCCGTCACGCTGGCAGACAAGGTACACTCCAAGCTCAAGGACATGGTCTCTGCTGGCATAATAGCAGCAGTCAGCGATCCATCCGACTGGGTCTCCACCATGATCGTGACCGAGAAGAAGAATAAGGGTGATATCCGCAAACCCTAAGGACCTAAACCATGCGATTAAGCATCCCCAACACCACATGAAGACGGTGGAGGATGTAGCGGCTAGGATTGGAATGGCCACCCTATTTTCAGTTCTGGATGCATGTCCTTTTGGCAGATACAGCTAGACAAAAGGTCGTCAGCCCTCACTACGTTCTCCACCCCGTTCGGTAGATACAAGTTCCTCAGAATGCCATTTGGCATCAACTTGGCCAGCGAAGTCTTTCAGAAAACGATTGAGCAATTCTTTGCAGACCTACCTTGTGCCATCATTATCGATGACATTCTTGTGTACGGGAAAGACGTGGCAGAGCACGACCGCAACCTCAAACTCGTTCTGGAGCGTGCACGAAAAGTCAACCTCAAGCTCAATCCGGACAAGTGCAAGTTCAGGGTCCCAGAGGTTACATATGTCGGACACGTGTTCACCTCTGGCGGCCTCAAACCAGACCCTCAAAAGACTGACGCCATCGCCGAGATGCCAGCCCCCACTGATGTGAAAGGTCTGCAGCGCTTCCTGGGTCTGGTGAACTACCTCGGCAAATTCATCCCGAACCTCAGTGAGCTGAGCTCTCCACTACGACAGCTTAAGAAGAAAGATGCCACATGGATGTGGCTCCAGCAGCCCCAGGCAGCTTTCGAGGTGCTAAAGTCCAAGCTGAGCAGTGCACCGACCCTAGCCTTCTTTGATCTTAATCGTCCGGTGATGATCACGTGATGCTTCAAAATTTGGACTTGGTGCAGCTTGTCTACAAACGTCCTCTGATGGCACCTTACAGCCCGTATCGTATGCATCTCGCACCTTGACTAAAACAGAGCAGCTCTACACTCAAATCGAGAAGGAGCTGTTGGCTGTGGTGTTCGTGTGCACCAAGTTCCGCGACTTCCTCTATGGGAACACCTTCATGGTAGAGACGGATCATCAAACCCTGGTGTACGGGAAAGCCCATCCATGCCACTCCCACTCGCCTTCAACGTATGATGCTGCAATTGCAGGGTTATGACTTCAAGATGACTTATAAGAAGGGCAAAGACATGCATCTTGCCGATGCTGTCTCTCATGCCCCACGGGCTTCCTGCAAACAACATCCACACGAGCGAGAAAGTTTCAAGGTCCTCGGTGTCGACTGTCCAGCAGACAGCTACGCACCCTGGCTATACATACTGCCGCTGATTAAACACTCCAAGTCCTATCGTCCATTATCAAGACAGGGTGGCCTGACAAGATATCCAGCACACCCATGGTGGTGCAACCGTTCTTCCTCATCCGTGATGAGCTGGTTGTGCAAGATGGTGTCGTCATCAAGGGCCACAAAATGGTGGTGTCCTCGTCGCTAAGAAACGAGTACTTCGCGGAGGCACACAGCGGACACCCCGGAGCTGATGCCAGGCTCGCGCATGCCCATGATCTCTTTTACTGGCTGGGGATGGCGAAATACATCCAAGACCGCGTATCTTCATGCTCCGCCTGCAACAGCCTCACGCCTCATCAACAGCGACAACCGCTCCTACAGCACTGCCCTGGACGTCGCTGGCGGCGGACATCTTCGAGTGGTGTGGCAAACACTATCTCGTTCTCATCAACTCATTCTCCAATTGGTTCGAGATCGATCAGCTGCACTCCCTCACGTCCGAGTCTGTCATACGGAAAATGAAATGACACTTCTCTGCCTATGGCACTCCGGTGAGTCTGCAGACCGACAATGGCCCCCAGTTCAGCAGCCACATGTTCAAGTTTTTTGCTGATCGATGGAACTTTCAGCACATCACAAGTAGTCCAGAATATCCACAAAGCAACGAACTTGCTAAACGCGCCGTCAGAAGTGCAAAGCACTTGATGGAGCGTGCACGTATTTCACATACGGACATTTACCTGGATCTGCTGAATCTCCGGAACATTGCCCGGGATGGTGCCCTGGGCTCACCGGCTCAACGCCTGATGTCTTGCTTGATAAGATCTCCCATTCCTGTTGCACAACAACAGCTGATCCCCCGAGTGCTCAAACCCGCTAACGTCCAGAGACACCTCCAGGAGAAGAAAGACATACAGAAGTGGTCCCATGACCGTTCTAGCAAACCGCTACAGCCTCTACTGGCTGGGCAGGTCGTCCGTCTTCGCACCACGATTGGTCACTCCCGCTTGGCCACTGTGTTAAACTCGACTGACGAGCCACGGTGGTACATTGTTGATTGTAATGGTACTGTTTACTGCAGAAGCAGACAACATCTTCTTGCTGTAAGAGAGCCACGGCCGTCACTCACCGGTCCATATCCTCCTCCTCGCCATCTCCTGCGTCAACTCCTTGCTCCCGCATGCCTCCCACCCATCCGTGGCTCACGTTTAGCACTACCAACGGGGCCTTGCCCATAAAATCGTCTCCCTTTCGGTCTCCACAGACGGGTTTGGTGAAGTCCTCGCCTCCTGTTCTTCGTTCTCCTTTTCTCGATGGGGGGGAGGGTTTGCTTCGCACGCGTTCAGGCCCCCGACATGTGAGTCGACCCCCGGACAGATATGGGGAATATGTTTAACATGTGCATGCCACCCTATGTTTGACGAGTGTGTTTCATTTAAAAGGGGAAGGATGTAGATTGATGCTGTTCAGCCACTAACCACATGTTGCTAGCTTTACTAACTGCACCCCATCACCAGAGCTATAACAGCACTCCCCTCCTCCAGCAGTCAGTCAGATGCTGCATGAGGTCCTGTCCGCTGACAGCTTCCTATGCTGTGCTTGTACAACAGTGATTAAATTTATGTTTGATCTAATGATCTATTGTGATCAGTTGCACATAATTTAA
Source organism: Okamejei kenojei (assembly GCA_035221665.1). Taxonomy (NCBI): domain Eukaryota; kingdom Metazoa; phylum Chordata; class Chondrichthyes; order Rajiformes; family Rajidae; genus Okamejei; species Okamejei kenojei. The sequence continues at coordinate 55,347,235 of CM069147.1, forward strand.
ACATATATATTATCTCTTGGTTTAGAGGGCTTTACGGGGGTTTAGAGGGGTTTCGAGTGGGGTTTACAGGGGGTTTAGAGAGGTTTACATGCGGTTTGCAAGGTTTAGATAGCTTTAGATTGCTGTATTTTTGTTACAGGCGTCTGGAGGGGTTTATACGCGATTACTGGGGCTTAGAGAGGTTTACGGAGGTTTGCAGGGGATTATAGGTGTTTAGAGGGGTTTCCAGGGGTTTTGAAGTGTATACATGTGCATAGAGGGGTTTAGAGGGGGTTAGAGGGATTTACAGGGGTTCGGAAGGATTTACAGGGGTTTGGAAGGGTTTATAGGGTTTTAGATGGGCTTAGAGGGGTTTAAATGTGTTTGCAGAGTTTAGAGGGGTTTACAGCGGTTTAGAGGGTTTTAGAGAGGCTTACAGGTGTTTAGAAGGGTTTGCAGGGGTTGAGGCGGGTTTACATGGGGTTTACAGGGATTTGGGGGGGGTTTAACATGGGGTTTACAGGGGTTTAGTTGGGTTTTGATGAGATTAGAGGACTTTATATAGGTTTAGAGGGGTTTACAGTGTTTTAGAAGGGTTTAGAGAGCTCTATAGGTGTTTAGAGGGGTTTAGAGGGATTTATAGGGGGTTACAGGGGTTTAGAGGTGTTTACATGAGGTTTAAAAGTGGTTTAGAGGGCTTTATAGGGGGTATATATTGGTGTTTGGAGGGGTTTGGAGGGGTTTGGAAGGGGTCTGGGGAGGTTTAGAGCGGTTTGGAGGAGTTTAGGTGGGATTAGAGGGGTTTAGAGGGGGTTAGATATGTTTGGAGGGGTTTACAGGGGTTTACAGGGGTTTAGAGTGGTTAACAGGGGTTTAGAGGGATTTAGAGGGGTTTACAGTGGTTAGAAAGATTTACAGGAGTTTAGACCATATAACCATATAACCATATAACAATACAGCAAGGAAACCGGCCATCTCGACCCTTCTAGTCCGTGCCGAAGACTTACTCTCACCTAGTCCCATCTACCCTCACTCAGACCATCAATATAACCATAGGATTTTAGAGGATTTTAGATGGATTTAGCGGGGTTTACAGGGGTTTAGAGGTGTCTACAGATGTCGAGCGCTTTGGAGGGGTTTACTTGGTTTTAGAGGAGTTTGAAGGGGTTTACATGGGTTTACAGGGGTTTACAGATGTGTAGAGGGGTTTAGCGGGCTGTATAGGGGTTTAGGGGCGTTTAGAGTGGTTAACAGGGGTTTAGAGAGGTTTACATGAGGTTTACAGGGTTTATAGGGGTCTCGACGGCGTTATAGGAGTTTACAGGGATTTACATGGGTTGAGGGGTTTAGATGTATTTTTAACGGGTTTAGATGGGTTTAGAGTGGTGTGCAGTGGTTTAGTGGGGTTTGCAAGGGGTTTACATGGGTTTAGATGGGTTTTGATAGGTTTAGAATGTATAGATGTTTACAGGGTTTTCGAGGGTGTTAGAAGGGTTTAGAGTGGTTTAGAGGGTTTGCAGATGTTTCGAGGGGTTTGGAGGGGATTGGAGGGGTCGAGAGTTTTAGAGTGGTTTGGAGGGTTTTGGAGGGGTTTAGGGGGGCTTAGAGGGGGTTACAGGGTTTTATAGGTGTTTAGAGGGAGTTACAGGTGTTTGGAGGGCGTAAGATGGGTTTGGAGGTATTTGCATGGTGTTAACCATATAACCATATAACCATATAACAATTACAGCACGGAGACAGGCCCTCTCGGCCCTTCCAGTCCGTGCCGACCATTTGTTTTCCCCTAGTCCCATCTACCTGCACTCAGACCATACCCCTCCATTCCCTTCACGTCCATATACCTATCCACTTTACTTTTAAATGTTAAAATCGATCCTGCCTCCACCACCTCTGCTGGAAGCTCATTCCACACAGCCACCACCCTCTGAGTAAAGAAGTTCCCCCTCACGTTACCCCTAAACTTCTGTCCCTTAATTCTCATGTCATGCCCTCTTGTTTGAATCTTCGCTACCCCCAATGGGAAAAGCTTATCCACGTCAACTCTGTCTATCCCTTTCATCATTTTAAAGACATCAATCAAGTCACCCCTTAACCTTCTGCGCTCCAGAGAATAAAGACCTAACTTGTTCAACCTTTCTCTGTAACATAGTTGCTGGAACCCTGGCAACATTCTAGTGTTTACAGGGGGTTTAGATGGTTTTAGAGGGCTTTATGTAGATGATATGTGTGTACACCTTTAATTGATAGTAACAAAGTCCATGCTAACCACTCCCCCCACCAGTTAGTATAATTGCAACCCACACGCCCCTAGCTCTCTCTCTAGTGTTCGTGACAGACCACGTACAGCCAGGGCTATGTATAACGTGTGCTTAATAAAGTACTGAAGACTTTAAGGTGTCTGTGTACCCTCTCTACATGGCGTCAGAAGTGGTTCTTCCTGCGTCTCTGATCTATCGCGTTTTATTTTTTTAGTCCCAGTAACCCCTCCCTGTGCCGTGAGGGCTTCTGCCTGTCGTAAAACCTGACATCCTAGTCTTTGATGCAGACATCACTCATCGCTGGAGTGTGTTCCGACGGGACTTTGTAGCACTATGTTGCAATCGCCCACCCTGCTGTGGCCCCCCGCTGTCAAGGCTTCCCTGCTGCTTAACCCTGGCTGGTCCAGAGGCGCTTCGAGCGTTCAGAGGTCGTTCGGTCTATGGACATGGTGAGAGTATCCAGGACCCCGATTGCCTGATTGCTAAAATTTACGGTGTGACCTTCCCACTAACCACATCTTAGAGCGTTTCAAACTGTTTCTCCAGACGCCAGAACCCTGGGAGTCTATTGACAATTTTGTGGCCCGCGCTGCGCCCAGCTGGCTCGCCGGTGTAACCTGCATGTCCTGACCCCCGATACTTTGACCCGTGACATTTTAGTCTTTGGTCTGTGGGATGATAAGCTTCGCTCTGAGCTGCTGCGTAAGCCTGATCTGACGTTCATGAGGCGCTGCATGCCCTCGTTTAGCTGAGGCTGTCTCCTCCGCTGTACCTGACCCTGTGGTCCACACAGCCAGTCTCGCTGGTCCCCAGTACAATGCTCCCCGGCGACAGAGGGCAAGACCACTGCAGGGCTTCAGACCGCCTCAACGTTGTCAAATTGTAACTTTGTCTCACACCGTTTTAATGTGTGCCCCGCATGGGGAAAACCTGTAATTTCTGCAACAAGCCCAACCCACTTTTCGGCGGTATGCCGTTCCCGTGGGAACCCTGCACAGCCACAGCAGAAACCATCTCGCTACCTGACACGTGATGATTCAGCGTCTAGTTCCCATCTCCAGCATGATGATCTTCCCCCGTCTGACCCTGACTCTTCTCAGTAGCGAGCTGAGTGTGTTTTCCTTGCGAGCTGCAGCTGGACTGATAACGGACCGACCGTCCGAGTCACAGTGAATGGCATGGCCTTCTCTGCTAAGGTCGACACGGGGGCAGCTGCCAATGTTTATGTCAACAAGCCTGTTCAGGAAGATAAGAAATAATGAGCCTGTTCCACAGACAGTGCTGTTTTGCGTGCCTATGGGGGTGGCGTGCTTATTCCTGTGGGGAGTGGCCACTCTCCACTGCAAGGTGCTGACGACCACTCGTCCCCTCTCTTTCTTCCTGCTGGACGGTAAATGTGACCCCCTGCTCGGCATGGAGGCCTGCCAGGACCTCGGATTGGTGAGCTTCCACAGTGATGTCCACCTGGTAGAGGCACCCCTGCACCCGCTGGCCGAATTCCCGGACCGGTTTGACTCGAAGCTGGGGAAGTTGCCCTGCAGCTACAAGATTGCCCTCAATCCCGACATCATGCTGGTTGTCCGTCCCCTGCACCATGTGTCCTTTGCCATGAGGGGCAAGGTCGAGTCTGCTCTTCGCGAGATGGTGGCCACGGGCATCCTGGAGCCAGTAACGGACTCCACACCAACCCAGTGGGTTCTACTATGGTTGTCGCTGTGAAGAAAGACAAGAGCGAAATACGGTATCTGCATCAACCCCAAGGACTTGAACTTGGCCATCAGGCGCCCGCACTATCCCATGCGGACGGTGGAGGTGTGCTGCCACAGGTCGGCCCTGCCACCGTGTTCTCGGTTCTTGATGCCAAGAGTTTGTTCTGGCAGATACTCTAGATGAGCGGTCCTCGCACTGACAACCTTCAGCACGCCCTCGGCAGGTATCGCTTCCTCCACATGCCGTTTGGGATCAACTCTGCCAGCGAGGTGTTCCAAAGGACCATGGAACAACTGTTTGCTGGACTTCCGTGTGCCATCATTGTCGACGACATCCTGGTCTATGGGAAGAATGTCGCTGAGCACGACCGCCACCTTCGCTAGGTGCTGCAGCGGGCCCGGGAGGTCAACCTGAAGCTCAACCCGAAAAAGTGCCGATTCCGGGTCCCTGAGGTCACCTACGTGGGGCATGTTTTCACGGCATCGGGGCTGAAGCCCGACCCGCAAAAGACGGCCGCAATATCCGAGATGCCTGCACCTGCAGCACTTCTTGGGCATGGTCAACTACCTGGGAAAGTTCATCCCCGACCTGAGCGAACTGAGTGCCCCTCTGCGGGATCTGGTGAAGAAGGACACTGCCTGGGCCTGGTTCCCGCAACACCAGCGTGCATTTGACACCCTCAAATCTAAGCTGATCAGCATGCCAACGCTGAAGTACTCAACCTCCAGCGCCCCATCGTTCTCACGTGTGATGCATCTAAGTTTGGCCTCGGGGCCGCCTGCCTGCAGATCCATGACGGGGTGCAACTGCCTGTATCCTACGCGTCCCGCACAATGACGTCCGCTGAACAACACTATGCCCAGATTGAGAAAGAACTGCTGGCGGTTGTCTTTGCCTGCTCCAAATTCAAAGACTATATCCTGGGCAACTGCTTCACTGTCGAGACGGACCACCAGCCTCTGGTCACCATCCTCAACAAGCCGATACACATGGCCTCCTCCCGGCTCCAGCGCATGATGCTCCAGCTACAACGCTTCACTTTCACAGTGGTTTATCGCAAGGGCAAGGACATGGTTGTTGCGGACACGCTGTCTTGGGCGCCTCTCTCATCCACAACCCAGCATCCGTCCTGGGCGTGAACTTCGTGCCCTCTGGTCAGTTGAAGTCCCTAGCCGAGCACACGGCGGCAGACGCTTCGCTACAGCAGCTGGCCGCGATCATCAGGCAGGGTTGGCCAGACCACCGTTCTTCCCTGCCGGCCGCAGCGGTGCCTTACTTCTTGGTTCGTGACGAGTTGGTGCTGCGTGATGGTGTGATTGTGAAGGGGCACAAGGTGGTGGTGCCCGAAGCACTACGGGAACAATACTTCGATACCGCTCATCGTGGCCATCCCGGGGCCGAGGCGACCCTTTCTGTCGCTCAGAGTTTCAGTTCTTCTGGCCCGACATGCGCTCGCTACTTCCGGGATAGGGTCTCCGCGTGCCCTACCTGTACTGCCTCGCTCCCACAGCATCAGCGGCAGCCGCTCCTGCAGCAGCCAGCTGCAGACCTGCCATGGTCTTGCGCTAGCAACCGACATCTTCGGTGGCACGGAGGAAAGCACTTCCTGGTGCTTGCGACTCTTACTCCAGCTGGTTTGAAGTTGACCAGCTCCACCTCCCTCTTTTCCTCCGCGGTCATCGACTAGTGTGCCGCCACTCTTCCGTTCCACCTTCGGGTCCCCCGTCAGCCTGCAGTCGGACAACGGCAGCTGTTCACCAGTGCCGAGTTCGCGCATATCTGAACGTTGGGAACTTTCGTCATTACACCAGCAGCCAGGGAATACCCACAGAGCAATGGACTGGCCGGAGCGGCGCGGTCCGCAGTGCTAAGGGATTGTTGGAACGTTGCCGCCTATCCCGCCGACATTTACCTGGCCCTGCTGATCCTCGCAACATCTCCGCGACCATTTACCCTGGGCTCCCCGGGTCAGGACTCATGTTCCCCGAGTTCACGGGCCCACGGTCCCGGTGTCTCAGCAGTCACTGTCCCTTCTGTCTTTTTCTAACCCTGCCTTGGTTCCGGGCGGGGAAAACGCATTGCCCCGAAAGACATAGTATCCAGAAGCGTTCCCACGACACAGGTTACTGCCGTGTCCACTGCCTCTTCTCCGGCCAGGTCGTCCGTATGTGGTCCTTTCTGGCCGTTCCAGGTGGCCAGTGGTCGTCGGGTTTGCCATTTCCCCTCGTTCATACTTGTCAACACGACGGACGGGTGTACCGCCGGTCCCGCCAGCATCTCCGGCTCGTGTAAGAGGCCTCTCCCTCCCCCGGTGGCTCCGTAGCCCCCCGCTGCCCCTTGTCGCAGCTGTGCTTTACCCATTCCTCTGGGGCCGACCTCCCCTCGTCTCCTCCGGAAGCTCTGGCTGCGGTCCCGTTTCCTCCGGCTTCCGCGCCCTTCTCTTGCCACCCTCCCCGATGCCTTCGTCGCAAGGGGGTTTTCCTGTCTGTAGCCCCAGGAGCCCCAGCGTCCCGCTTGTTCCCGTCGGGGAAGGAGGTTGATGGCGGAGGAGGGACCCGGTCTGGTCGCTGATTCTTCATCTTCATCTCTCTTCTCTTTTTTGTTCTTTCTCTTCTTCATTCTTACTCTTTCTTTCTTCATTTTCCGTCTTTCCCTCTCCTTTTCTTTTCAGCGCGGTCCGTTACGGCGATTACGTGTGATCCTGTATCCCTGTGCTTTACTGTTTGAACTCACCCTGGCGCATGAGACGTGGTCGCCCTGTCACTCACTGTTTGTTTTGGTAGAGGAAGGATGTAGATGATATGTGTGTACACCTTTAATTGATAGTACCCTCTCTACACTTTATATGGGGTTAGAGTGGTTTATAGGTGTTTGGAGGGGTTTGGTGGGGTTTGGAGGCTTCCAACTCAGTATCCTGTAGCTGCATTCTCCCCATACCCCCTGATCCCTTTAGCCACAAGGGCCACATCTAACTCCCTCTTAAATATAGCCAATGAACTGGCCTCAACTACCGTCTATGGCAGAGAATTCCACAAATTCGCCACTGTCTGTGTGAAAAATGATTTTCTCATCACGGTCCCAAAACACTTCCCCCTTATCCTTACAGGGGTGTGGAGGGGGAAACAGGGGGTTGGAGGTGTTTACATGGGGGTTACAGTGGTTTAGATGGGTTTAGAGGACTTTATAGAGGTTCAGAGATGTTTGGAGGGGTTTAGAGCGGTTTGGAGGGGTCTAGAGGGGTCTATAGGGCGTTTAGAGTGGTTAACAGGGTCTTAGCGGTGTTTAGGGGTTTACAGGCATTTACATGGGTTTTACAGGGGTGTAGAGGGATTTAGAGGGGTTTACAGTGGTTACAGGTTTACAAGGATTTACAGGAGTTTAGAGGGGTTTAACCATATAACTATATAACCATTTAACAATCACAGCACGGAAATAGGCCATCTCGGCCCTTCTAGTCCGTGCCGAACACTTCCTCTCACCTAGTCCCATCTATCCTCACTCAGGTGTACCATAGGATTTTAGAGGAATTTAGATGGGTTTAGCGGGGTTTAGAGGGGTTTACAATGGTTTCCAGGTGTTTACAGATGTAGAGAGGTTTAGAAGGGTTTACATGGGGTCTAGAGGGTTTTGGATCAGTTTACAGGGGTTTACAGGGGTTTAGCGTGCTTGTAGGTGTTTAGACGCGTTTAAAGTAGTTCACAGGGGCTTCTTCTGTAGAGAGGTTTACATGGGGTTTTACAAGTGGGGTTTATAGGGGGGGTTAGATGGCTTTATAGGGTTTACAGTGGCTTTACATGGTTTTTTTGAGGGGGGGTTTAGGCGTGAGTTTATAGCGAGTGTAGATGGGTATGTTAGGTGATTTGCGTGGTGTTTACATGGGTTTACAGGGGTTTTAGATGTGTTTTAGAGAGGTGTACATGGGTTCAAGGGCTTACAGGGGTTTAGAGCTAGTTTCATGGGGTGTCCTCGGGGTTTAGGTGGGTGTCCATGGGGTTTCATGGGGTGTCGATGAATTTTCAGGGTTTTTGGAGGGCTTATAGGGGTTTAGATGGGTTTACATGGGTTTAGAGTGGTTTACTGGGGTTTAGAGGGCTTTCGAGGGTTTTAGATGGGTTTGGCGATGTTTACATGGTTTTACAGGAGTTTAGCGGGGTTGACAGGGGTTTAGAAGGTTTTACATAGGTTTAGAGGGGTTTAAAGTAGTTTACAGGTGGTTACAGGTATAGAGAAGTTTAGAGTGGTTTGCATGGGTTTAGGATTTATTAGAGGGGGTTTAGAGGGAGTTTGGATGGGTTTAGAATGCTTTATAGGGGTTTAATGGGGTTTAGAGGGGTTCAGAGGGATATGGAGGGGATTGGAGGGGTCGAGAGGAGATTAGAGGGGTCGAGAGGAGATTAGAGGGGATAACAGGGGTTTTCAGGGGGGTAACAGGGAGTTTAGAGGGATTCATATGGGGTTTACTGGGTTTAGATGGGTTTAGAGGGCTTTATATGGTTTTAGAGGGGTTTGGAGGGCATTAGATGGGTTTACAGGGGTTAAGGGGGTTACATGGTGTTTACAGGAGGGTTGGGTGGGTTTAGAGGGACACAGGTCTTTATAGTGGTTTAGATGTGTTTACACGGGTTTAGAGGGGTTTAGCGGGCTTTATATGTGTTTAGTGGCGTTTTTTTTTTAAAGTGGTTGCGGGGTGTTTAGGGGGTTTTACATGTGGTTTTTTTAAGGTGTTTTTATATGGGTTTTTAGAGGGCTTTATATGCGTTTAAGGGGGGTTTACATGGTTAAAGATGGGTTATGGAGGGCTTTATAGAGTGGTTAGATTGGTTTAGAGTGGTTTACAGGGGTTTAGAAGGGTTTACATGGGGTTTACAGGTCTTTAGATGGATTTAGAGGGCTTCATGTGGGTTTACCAGTGGTCTTGGGTTTACTGGGTTTACAAGCGTTTATGAGGCTAGCGGGTTCACAGGGGGCAGTAGGGATTAGAGGTATGTGTTTTGAGGGATTTACAAGGTTGTATGGTTGGATGTAAGGGGGGTTAGAGGGAGATTTACGTGAGTATGGAAGGGGTTAGAGGGTTTTAGATCGGGTTAGAGGGGTTTAGAGAGGTTTACTGGAGTTTGCATTTGTTTAGAGAGGTTAGAGGGGGTTACGAGGGGGTTGGAGGGATTTGTGGGGTTTTTAGAGAGGTTTTTTGCGGGGGTTTCGGGGGGTTTATATGTGGGTTACAAAGGTTTACGGGGGGTTACATTGGGTTTACAGGGGTTTACGGGGTTCAGATGGGTCAGACTGGTTTTGATGGATTAGAGTGCTTTATAGAGGGTTTTTTAGAGGGGTTTTACTGGTTTTAACCAGGGTTTAAAGGGCTTTTTTGGGTTTAGAGAGTTTAAGGGGTTTAGTTGGCGGGTTAGGAGGGGATTGAAAGGAGTTGAGAGCTTAAGAGCGTTGCCGAGGGTTTGACGGATTTCGAGGGTTACAAGGGGTAGAGGGGTTTGGAGAGGGGGTTAGCGGGGTTTTCCGTGGGTTATAGAGGGGTTTGGAGGGGTTTTCATAGGTTTAGAGCGGTAACAAGGGTTTAGAGGGCTTTACATGGGGTTTACATGTGTTTAGAGGGGTTTAGTGGGCTTTATAGAAACATAGAAACATAGAAAAGAGGTGCAGGATTAGGCCATTCGGCCCTTCTATAGTCTGCACCGCCATTCAATATGATCATGGCTGAATCTGTGTGAAAAATGTTTTCCTCATCTCGGTTCTAAAGGAATTACCACTTATCCTTAAACTGTGACCCCTTGTGCTGGACAACAAAGGGAACAATCCCGTTCCCCAACAACGGGAACAATCTTCCTGCATCTAACCTGTCCAACCCCTTAAAATTGTGTAAGTTTCTATAACATGCCCCCCTCATTCTTTTAATTTCTAGCGTGTACATGCCGAGTCTATCCAATCTTTCCTCATATGAATGTCCTGACATCCCAGGAATCAGTCTGGTGAACCGTCTATGTACTCCCTCTGTGGCAAGAATATGTTTCCTCAGATTAGGTGACCAAACAGTACGCAATACTCCAGGTGTGGTCTCACCAAGACCCTGTACAACTGCAGTAGAACCTCGCAGCTCCTATACTCGTATCCTTTTGCTATGAATGCTAACATACCATTCGCTTTATTCACTGCCTGCTGCACCTGCATGCCCACGTTCAATGACTGGTGTACCATGACACTCAGGTCTCGCTGCATCTCTCCCTTTTCCATAGATCGGCACCATTTAGATACTAGTCTTGCTTTCCAGTTTTTGCCACCAATGAGTGTTAACCTCACATTTATCCACATATACTGCATCTGCCATGCGTTTTTTAACTACTCACCCAACCTATCCAAGTCACCTTGCAGCCTCTAGCAATTCCTCCTCATGCTAAAACAGCCTCCCGCTTCGTGTTCATCCGCAAACTTGGAGATGTTGCATTCGATTCCCTCGTCCAATCATTAATATATATTGTAAATATGCTGGGCTCCCAGCACTGAGCTTGCGTTCCCCCACTAGGCACTGCCTGCCATTCTGAAAAGGACCCATTTACTGCTACACTTGTTCCTGTCTGCCAGCCAGTTTTCTATCCCATCAATTACTGAACACCCAATACCGTGTGCTTTAAGTTTTGCATACTAATCTCTTCTGTGGGACTTGTCGAAAGCCTTTCTTGTGTCAGATAAAACACCTCCACTGGTTCTACATTCTCCACTCTACTAGTACATCTAGAAAAATTCTATAAGATTCGTCAGACATGATTTACCTTTCATAAATCCATGCTGACTTTGTCCAATGATTTCACCACTTTCCAAATGTGCTGCTATCCCATCATTAATTATTGACTCTAGCAGTTCCCCCACTACCGATGTTAGACGAACTGGTCTGTAATTCCCCGTTTTCTCTCTCCCTCCCTTTATAAAAAGTGGGGTTACATTAGCTTACCCTCCATTCCGCAGGAACTACTCCAGAATCTAAAGAGTTTTGAAAAATTATCACTAATGTATCCTATATTTATGGGGCTACTTCCTTAAATACTCTGGGATTCAGTCTATCTGGCCCTGGGGACTTATTATTCTTCAATCCATTCAATTTACCTAACACCACTTTCACTCAGTTCCATCTCATTTGACCCCCGGTCCCCTGCTATTTCCGGCAGATTATTTATGTCTTCCTTTGTGAAGACAGAACCAAAGTAGTTATTGAATTGGTCTGCCATGCCCTTGTTCCCCATGATCAATTCACATGTTTCTGACTGCAAAGGACCTACATTTGTTTTAACTAATCTATTTCTTTTCACATATCTATAAAAACGTTTGCAGTCAGTTTGTTATGTTCCCTGCCAGGTTTCTTTCATAATCTATTTTCCCTTTCCTAATTTGCCCTTTGTCCTCCTCTGATGGACTCTGAATTTGTCCCAGTCCTCTGGCAGGCTCCTTTTTCTGGCTAATTTGTATGCTTCATCTTTTGATTTGATACTATCCCTGATTTCCCTTATTAATCATGGATGCGCTACCTTCCCTGATATATTATTTTGCTAAATTGGGATGAACAATTGTTGTAGTTCATCCATGCAATCTCCAAAAGCCTTCAATTGCATATTCACTGTCAACCCTTTAAGAATCAATTGCCAGTATATCTGGACCAATTCACGTCTCATACCCTCAAATTTACCTTTCTTTAAGTTCAGAACCCTTGTTTCTGGTGTTTACATGGAGGCTTGGATGGGTTTAGAGGGGTTTAAATGAATATAGGGGTTTAGAGGGATTTAGCAGGCTTTATAGTGGTTTAGAGGCTAGAGAGGTTCACAGGGGTTTAGAGGGGTTTACACGGGGTTTACAAGGGTTTACAGGGGGCGGAGGGCTTTATCGGGGTTTTTAGAGCGGTTTAGAGGGGTTTTTTGGGCCCCCTGCAGGGGTTTAGAGGTGTGTGGATGTGTTTGGAGGGATTTGGTCTGCAGAGGTTTAGAGCGGCTTGTAGGGGTTTAGAATGGGTAAACGGGTTTTGAGGGGTTTAAGAGTGATTTCCATGGGTTTAGATGGATTTACAGGGGTTTAGAGGGGTTTAGGGGGATTTAGAGAGGTTTAAAAAGGGTTTCGAGGGGTTTACAGGTTTTTAGAGAGGCTTACGTGGCATTTACTGGGGTTTTCGGGGGTTTACGTGGTGTTTACATGGGGTTTAGATGGTTTTATAGGGGTTTAGAGGGTTATATATGGGTTTAGAGGGGTTCACTGTGGCTTACAGGGATTTACAAGGGTTTTGAGGGCTTTACATGGGTTTACAGGGGGTTTAGAGTGGTTTAAAGGGGCTTACAGGCGTTTGCAGGGGTTTAGCAGATTCCAAAGGCGTTTAGAGGGGTTTTTATTTATTTATTTTTTATTTTTATTTTTATTTATTAGAGGTAAATACATCAATGTACTTCACATATATATTGTTACAATGATTGTACCCCATAATTTTATGGCTTTTAAAGAAAAATAATAAAAAGAAAGAGAGTGAAATAGGTGTGAAAGCGTTGTGAAGTGAAAGGGCGTGCCATAGGGGAGAAGAAACCCTTGGTCAAAGAATTAGAGAAAGGGGGTTAAGAGATAGACCCTAAAAACAAATTTAAAAAAGGAAAAGGAAAAAAAGCCAGTTACTATATTATATATATCACGCAAAAGGCAATCACCAACACGATAGTTATTCATCCCCTACCAGAAGGCGAGGTACTGCTTGCACCTATCTTTGTAGTAATTCTAAAAATCGACACGTCTGATAGAAGCGTTCTGATTTTCCTTCCCAGGCGGAAATAGGTCTCATATCTTCAGATGTAGTGTTTCAAACATAGTTGATTCCAACTATTTAATGTTGGTTGATCGGAGCATTTTCCAGAATATTAGAGATTAGTTTTTTTTATTATTAAGCGTTCATCAAAAAACTTTTTGATCGCATTTAATTGAATACCTCTTTCATAAAACAATAACCATTTGGCTTTGGTGGTACATTATTATTCACACCCAGTTTTGTGAAAATTACACATCATACGACCCAAACAAATCCTAAAATACACCCTCATCCTTATATATCACGACTACAATCTATTCCTAACACCCCACAATTTGCCCTATTTTTTCAC
>CM069147.1:55360812-55397791 GCA_035221665.1 Okamejei kenojei
TTTTTACATTCTTTATCCTCCTTCTAGCACCTCATTTACTCCATGCTCCTATAATTATTGCCCCCCCTCCCCTCACCCCCCCCATGATATCTCTCTTTATCGAAAACAAGTGTCTAATTTCCCTTGAAAAACCATGGCTCTTTCATTTTTACTATTTCCTTTCAACCTAACAGGGACATATAAAGTTTCTGTATTCTTTCAATTTCCCCTTTATAAGATGTCCTCCAATTCCTCTTCTACATCCTTCCCATGTAAACAAAAGTGTCCCATTCATCCTTAAAATCCTCACGCATTCCGTGTGTAAAGTTATAGCCTTTCTCCAATCTAAAAATACTCCACTCTAGGTCCAGTTCTGGGACTATATATAACATAGTAATGCTTTTTGTTTTCCTTTTCCTTTTGTAATTTTTTAGGGTCATCTCTTAACCCCTTTCTCTAATTCTTTGACCCAGGGTTTCTTCTTCCCTTCGGCACGCTCTTTCACTATCACAACTCTTTTAACCTATTTCACTCTCTTTCTTGTATTATTTTTCTTTAAATGCCATAAAAACATGGTGTTGCAATGATATGGAACATATATATGGTGGAATGATACATTGATGTATTACCTCTAATAAATAAAAATATTTTTTTTATAAAAAAAAAAAAAAAAAAGCAGAGTTTGAAATTGCAAAACTAAAAGTGGATATGGGTGAAAGGGAAATAGTTTTATGGAGCTTGGTTTGATGAGCATCATGTGAGGGGAAAAGGTGCAAGGTGAGTGTGGTGGTGGGGAATGTGTACACGAGGATGGGGACTGTGCACATGAGGGTGGGGGTACGCGGGAAAAGGGGCTTTCCCCTCAATGCGCTCATATCCATCTCCCCATTTCCTTTTCAACCTCCCATCCTGGTACAACTCAATGGCTTCACATTTCACAGCTGCTCTTTTCCTTTATCCAACTAGTTTATTCTCTTTAGCCTTTGACGCCACCACCCACTCATCTGCCCCATCAACCTGGAGTGTAATCCACCATATCACTTGTCAGACCATTCAACGGTTTCTTTCCCCCTACTCCACTATTGAGATTCCTGATCCAATAGATGCTCTATGAATTCCTCCACAGATGTACTGGCAGTTAAGTCCATTACATCACTGCTTTGCTGAAGATTACTGCAGCTGCAGTGCACTCCAATGAAACCAGATCTAACTGAAACTTGCAAGAGGCTTAGCGGTAAATTATTGCTAACCTTTTAAGTCCAGCACTTACCATGGCTCTTAACCTTTGAAACAAATTCCCCATTTGGGTGAGGGCCTTGGGAATGGGACATGGGCATGCGAATGTGGATATGGAACATTGATTCATGGGCCCAAGCCCCCCCACTCCAACTCAAGCCACCAAGATCATAGTGGCAGTTCTCAAGCATAAGAATCAGATTGGAGTAGGCGTGCTGGTCACCATTCCTCGAGGGACTTCTTCTCCCGATTCACCAATCATTCCAATTGCATTAGGACTAGAAAAGGTTAATCCAAACCTCACCAGGGAAATGAAAGGAGGCCTTAGAACATCAAACTTGGGAAAATAGGTGCAGGATGAGTATTCCATTCGGCCCTTCGATCCAGCACGCCATTCAATTATGATCCATGGCTGATCATTACCTAATTCAGGACCCTTTCCTGCTTTCTCCGTAATATCCCTCGATTCCATTAGCACCCAAGAGCTATAATGCTTACTCTGTGGAAAACCACCCAGTGTCTCTCAGGTAGTGGTACTCACAAGAAAACAGTTAGATACCCGAGGGGAGGGGGGGGCCGGAGAGGGAAAACAGGTCCAAGATGCGAAAATAATAGATTTCATGCAAATACAAAACAAAAAATTTTTTTTTTTTTTTTTTTGTTTCTCCCCCAGACATGAACATGGCCTGGACAAGTATTCCAGGAAGGCCTAATGTCCAGGAAGTCCTGCAGTGGAATCCTATAGGATAGCAGATGCATTGACTATTTCCTTAATCAACTAACACGCAGACAGCCCACTATAAAGACAACACTTCGCACAAGTATTGTCCCCGACAGGCCCCTGATGCAGTATTCCATACTATGACGGTAATGCAACCATGCACACAAACAGCTAGTGTGCATCATGCGGTTAGTAAACATCCGGAGGTGGGAAAACCTGTCTTTGACGGACCAGGCACCTCTAAACCAGGGGCTTTAATCGATTATTAAAAGCAAAACTTCAGGAGGTACTTAAAGATAGGTAACACAAACGGAATATGGAAAGATTATCATTTCTGGTCAGGCCTCTTCAGAATGTAGGATGGTGAATGATGGGAAGAGATGGAAATTATTGGGGGGGGGGGTTCTCTCGTCACTACACTCTTCTCCCATTTTAGTCCCACATTTCATGTTATATTTACAGCTCCCCTTCTTAGCAAACATATTATTACCTTTAGGCTGACACCTCCGCCCATCATTCTCCTCACATGTTGCTCCATCCACTTGTCAGACGTTGCTCCCCACCTTATGTTCCTACTCCAACCAATGGAAGGTTCCCGACCCTCTCGGATGCTTACCTGGCCAGCATGTTCTCCCAGCATGATTTTATCAAGATTCCAACAACTACAGTTGGTGTCTCAATGAAACTCGATCTAACTTAATTACAAGTTTATCTGAAAGCATATTGTCCAGCTCACAATGCATGGCGCCAAACCCGAACTAAACCCTCACGCATTGTGGAGCCAAACTAAAGAAAGCGGATTTGGGACAAGGGAATTATTATCATGGGAACAGATCTGTGTGGCAGTTATCCAGCATTGTGATTTCAGATTCGACCAGCTTGTTGGCACCAAATTGCTCAAAAAGACTCATTACCCGATCACCAATCATTCTAAGGCATTAGGGTTAGAAAGTTAATCACAACCGCACCGGAAGGATGAGTTTTGCCCCTTCGAAAATGGAACAGTATAATTCAGGAACAGGCCTTTCGTCAAAAAACGATCTATGATGCAAAAGCAAGACTCATCTCCTATTCTGCATATGGACCTTGCATTGTCATCAGAACAAACGCAATCATTCGCACCGGAGTTATCAGAGCACATCCAATCATGAAACCAAGCAAAAGCAGAGGACATGGTAGAAGATCTCAAGGTAGGTATGTATCAATTAGAAACACTTAAAATAGCGCGGGTTGTGGGGGAGCACATTTTTGTCAAAATAAAACGCCAGACACGTGGACATGTGTGTCTGCAGAGAGAATCCTTTATAGAGAGCAGTATGATCGACTATTTCCTTTATCAACCGTCTCAGCAATTGTCCGTTCTGGTAAGACATCAACACACAGAGTATTGTCCCAGACAGTGCCCTGATGCAGTATTCTGTTTACCATGGCAGTCAAACTCGCACACAAACATATAGGGGCCATACATCTTGTTCGAAATATCTGAAAAAAACAGCCTTGGCAGATCGAGCACAACATGAACGGGGCATTATATAGACTAGGTAAGCAAAGTACTGGGGTACTCAACGAGTCAAGTACGAGTAGTGATCTACAAAGGGAATGGAGAGGAGTAAATTCAGGGCAGGGTTCTTCAGGATGGAGTAGGGTGGAGATGCTGGGAAGAGAACATGGTGGGACAAAGCTTAAGTGATGATGCGTTGTACGTGAGGTAGTGATTGCCATTACTTTCATCTGCCAAGGCTAGATGGGAAATGGGAAAATGGTGCCAGAAAGAGTGACCGAAAACCATTGAAATGTGAACCGGGGTTGATGGAGGTATGTGGTTTGGAGAGGAAAGGAGGGATTATGGGACATATTTTGGAAATGGGCATATGGAGGAGGAGAAGGTGCAGAGTGACAGGGTGGTGGGGAAGTGGTGCTCACCACAGTGTGGTGCATGGAGGGGGATTCCCTCGGGTATCTATTTCAGTCCATTTTTCCCTTTAGCCATTCTATTTGTAACCCACGTAGTTCCTTGCGCTTTACATCTCATCCATCATCTATCATCTGACGATTTGTCTCCTTTGTACCACGGGTTATGTCACCTACTCCCACCTATCCGTCAATCAACTGGTCCAACACATCACTTGCCAGTCTTTGACACCAACACTCTTTCCAGACTTTCTCTCCTGCTACCAGTCTCAAGGGTTTTATGCCAGATTCTCTTGGCCACTGGATGGTTTGCAGCACTGCTTTAGCTCAAGTTCCAGCACTTCCAAAATTGTGAGAATCTTGATAAGTAGCAAGAAGCTTGACTAGAAAAATTAGGAAAAAATACAATTTCAACATTGTCAAATATTTATCACCACTTAAACCGAGAGGGTCTCGAACTAGGGCCTACCCTTCGTTAATATCGCATCCTGATAAATTAATCTACACAGAAAAGTTCACATTAATAGAACATTTTAACGATTTCAGATCTCCCAACATTCCTCTATCACAAACTGCAAGTTGATCATGAACTAAGTAAGTTAGGGACAAGGCCTCCAAACGTAACTGAATTAGACTCAAACCAGAATCATCCACCTACCTGTCAATCAATCTCTACCTTCATTGAACCCATCCTCATCCAGGTTTTTCTTCCCCAAATCCAGCAGTCTGAAGGGTCCCAAATCAAAACGTCATCTGTCGATTTCCTTCATAGAAATAGAAAATTAGGTTGCAGGAGTAGGCCATTCAGCCCTTCGAGCCTGCACCGCCATTTCAATATGATCATGTGGGATCATCCAACTCAGTATCCCGTACCTGCCTTCTCTCCATACCCTCTGATCCCTTAGCACACAAGGGCCACATCCAACTCACTCTTAATATAGCCAATGAACTGGCCTCAACTACCCTCTGTGGCAGAGAGTTCCAGAGACTCACCACTCTCTGTGTGAAAAAAGTCTTTCTCATCTCGGTCTTAAAGGATTCCCCCTTATCCTTTAAGCTGTGACCCCTTGTCCTGGACTTCCCCAACATCGGGAACAATCTTCCTGCATCTAGCCTGTCCAATCCCCCCCTTAAGAATTTTGTAAGTTCTATAAGATCCCCCCTCTCAATCTCCTAAATTCCAGAGAGATATAAACCGAGTCTATCCAGTCTTTCTTCATAAGACAGTCCTGACATCCCAGGAATCAGTCTGGTGAACCTTCTCTGCACTCCCTCTATGGCAATAATGTCCTTCCTCAGATTTGGAGACCAAAACTGTACGCAATACTCCAGGTGTGGTCTCACCAAGACCCTGTACAACTGAAGTAAACCTCCCTGCTCCTGTACTAAATCCTTTTGCAATGAAAGCTAACATTTACCATTCGCTTTTTTCACTGCCTGCTGCACCTGATGCCTACTTTCAATGACTGGTGTACCATGACACCCAGGTCTCGCTGCGTCTCTATCTCCCCTTTTCCTAAATCGGCCACCATTTAATAATAGTCTGGCTTTCCTGTTTTTGCCACAAAGTGGGATAACCTCAAACATTTATCCACATTATACTGCATCTGCCAAACATTTGCCCACTCACCCAGCCTATCCAAGTCACCTTGCAGTCTCCTAGCATCCTCCTCACAGCGAACACTGCCCCCCAGCTTAGTGTCATCCGCAAACTTGGAGATATTGCCTTCAATTCCCTCATCCAGATCATTAATATATATTGTAAACAGCTGGGGTCCAGCACTGAGCCCTGCGGTACCCCACTAGTTACTGCCTGCCATTGTGAAAAGGACCCGTTTACTCCTACTCTTTGCTTCCTGTTTGCCAGCCGTTCTTATCCACATCAATACTGAACCAACTAATACCGTATGCTTTAAGTTTGTATACTAATCTCTTATGTGGGGACCTTGTCGAAAGCCTTCTGGAAGTCCAGATATACCACATCCACTGGTTCTCCCTTATCCATGCTACTAGTTACATCCTCGAAAAATTCCACAAGATTTCGTCAGACATGATTTTACCTTTTGTAAATCCATGCTGACTTTGTCCAATTATTTCACACTTTCCAAATGTGCTATGCTATCCCATCTTAATAACTGACTCTAGCAGTTTACCCACTACCGATGTTAGACTAACTGGTCTGTAATTCCCCGTTTTCTCTCTCCCTCCCTTCTTAAAAAGAGGGGTTACATTTGCTACACCGCCAATCCTCAGGAACTACTCAGAATCTAAAGAGTTTTGAAAGATTATCACTAATGCATCCACTATTTCCTGAGCTACTTCCTTAAGTACTCTGGATGCAGCCTATCTGGACCCTGGGGATTTATCGGCCTTTAATCTATTCAATTTACCCAACACCACTTCCCGAACTGACCTGGATTTGCACCTCAATTCCTCCTTTGATCCACAGTCCCCTGCTATTTCCGGCAGATTATTTATGTCTTCCTTAGTGAAGACGGAACCAAAGTAGTTATTCAATTGGTCCGCCATATCCTTGGTTCCCCATGATCAACTCACCTGTTTCTGACTGCAAGGGACTACATTTGTTTTATAACTAACCTCTTTCTCTTCACATATCTATAAAAACTTTTGCAGTCAGTTTTTATGTTCCTGCCAGTTTTTCTTTCATAATCTATTTTTCCTTTCCTAATTAAGCCCTTTGTCTCTCCTCTGCTGGTCTCTGATATTTCTCCCAGTCCTCTGGTATGCTGCTTTTTCTGGCTACTTTGTACGCATCATCCTTTGCTTTGATACTATCCCTGATTTCCACTTGTTATCCACGGATGCACTACCTTCCCCGATTTATTCTTTTGCCAAACTGGGATAAGAACAATTTTTGTAGTTCATCCATGCAGTCTTTAAATGTCTTCCATTGTATATCCACCGTCAAACCCTTTTAGAATTAATTGCCAGTCAATCTTGGCCAATTCTCGTATCATACCCTCAAAGTTACCCTTTCTTGAGTTCAGAACCATTCAGGGGCCCCTTACCCACTGCGTTCCCTCAGAACTTAGGCTCAAGATTCCAATATATGCAATATTTTGAGTCTGCAATCTTAAATGTATTCCAGAGTCAGAACCCTTGACTGGAAAATAAAAAATGTGCGAAATCCATGCGCTCGAAATGCAAAACGAAGTATAAACGCAAGAGAATGTGAAGCCAAATAAAAGCTATGATTTGGGCAAGGCCAATTATGTCGTGGGTGAGATAAAAGTGGCAGTCTATCCAGTGAGACTGAATCTTCAGTCCTGATCGTACAAAAGGATGATGATCGTACTTTATTTATAATTAAAAAGAAAATAACTGAAATATCACATTGACATAAGTAAGTATTCAGACCCTTTGCTATGACACTCAAAATTGAACTGAGGTTCATCCTGTTTTCATTAATTATCTTGAGATGTTTCTACAACTTGATTGGAGCCCACCAGTGGCAAATTAAATCGATTGGACATGATTTGGAAAGGCACACTGCCTGCTATATAAGGCACCGCAGTTGGGACAGTGCATGTCAGAGCAAAAACCAAGCCATGAAGATGAAGGAATTGTCCATAGATCTCTGAGACAGGATTGTGTCGATACACAGATATGGGGAAGAGTATAAATTAATTTCTGCAGCATTGGCAGGTCCCGAAAGAGCACAGTGGATACCCCCTCTATCATTCCTAAATGGAAGAACTTTGGAACCACCAGGACTCTTCATAGAGCTGGCCACCCGGCCAAACTGAGCAATCGGGGGAGAAGGGCCTTGGTCAGGGAGGTGACCAAGAACCCAATGGTCACTCTGACAGAAATACAGAGTTCCTCTGTGGAAATGTGAGAAACCTCCAGAAGGACAACTATATCTGCAGCACTCCACCAATCAGTCCTTAGTGGTAGTGGGCCAGACTGAAGCCTCTCATTAAAAGGCATATGACAGCCCGCTTGCCAAAATGCACCTAAAGGACAGACCATCAGAAACAAGATTCTCTGGTCTGATGAAACCAAGATCGAACTGACCTGAATGCCAAGCGTAATTTCTGGAGGAAACCAGGCACCGCTCATCACCTGGCCAATACCATATCTACCGTGAAGCATGGTGGTGGCAGCATCATGCTGTGGGGATATTTTTCAGCGTCGGGAACTGGGAGACTAGTCAGGATCGAGGTACAGATGAACAGTGCAAAGGACAGAGAGATCCTTGATGAAAACCTGTCCAGAGCGTTCTGGACCTCAGACTGGGGCGGAGGTTCATCTTCCAACAGGACAATGACCCTAGGCACAAAGCCAAGAAAATGCAGGAGTGGCTTTGCGACAAGTCTGTGAATGTCCTTGAGTGGCCCAGCCAGAGCCCGGACTTGAACACGATCGAACATCTCTGGAGGTGACTGGAAATAACTGTGCATTAATGCCCCCCACCCAACCGAACAGTGGGAGAAATGACCCAATTATAGGTGTGCCAAGCTTGTAGCAACATACACAAGAAGACTTGAGGCTTTAATCGCTGCCAAATGTGCCTGAATAAAGCACAGAATAAAGGGTCTGAATACTTGCGTAAATGTGCTATTTCAGTTATTTCTCTTTAATTACTTTGTAAAAATGTCTAAACACCTGTTTTCACTTTTTTATTATGGGGTATTGTGTGTAGATTGTTTTTTTTTTTAATTCATAGAATAAGGCTCTAACGTAATGAATTGCAGAAAAAGTTAACGGGTCTGAATACTTCCTGAATGCACTGTATGTGCTCTGATCTCTGAATGTTTGTCAGATTGTGGGAAGTGTAATCATCATCCCTTTTGTACTCTGCTCCAGGGAATAGAGTCCCAGCCCATTCAACCGCTCCCTGCAAGTCAGACCCTCTAGTCCAGGGATGGGGAACCTGCGGCCTTTAGGCCATTAAGTGCGGCCTTTTGAATGAATCCAAATTTCGTAGAACAAATCCTTTTATTTTTTATAATATGTTTTTGTTCGTCTTTTATTATTTTTATCTTAAAATAAATGTATTTAAAATACTAAAGAGTAACCATATAACCATTAACAAAATAGAGAGAGTACAGAGGAGATTTACTAGAATGTTGCCAGGGTTCCAGCAACTATGTTACAGAGAAAGGTTGAACAAGTTAGGTCTTTATTTTCTTTGGACGCAGAAGGTTAAGGGGGGACTTGATTGAGGTCTTTAAAATGATGAAAAGGGATAGACAGAGTTGACGTGGATACGTTTTTCCCATTGAGGGTAGGGAAGATTCAAACAGAGGGCATGACATGAGAATTTAAGGGACAGAAGTTTCGGGGTAACGTGAGGGGGCACTTCTTTACTCAGAGGGTGGTGGCTGTGTGGAATGAGCTTCCAGCAGAAGTGGTGGAGGCAGGATCGATTTTTAACATTAAGAGTAAAGTTGATAGGTATATGGACGTGAAGGGAATGGAGGGTATGGTCTGAGTGCAGGTAGCTGGGACTAGGGAAAACAAATGGTCGGCACGGACTGGAAGGGCCGAGAGGGCCTGTTTCCGTGCTATAATTGTTATATGGTTATATGGTTATATGGTTAATGTATTTAAAATACTTAAGAGTAAAAGAAGATTCAACAAAATAATCCTCCCTGGCTGACGGCCACAAACAAAACATTAGTATGTCATGAGGACTATTTTAACACCTGTTGTGTTCGTGATTTAATTGTAATGTGACTCTAGAATGTACGTTAACCTCCCTGCCTGACTGGTGCCACCATCGCCTGAGGCTGGATGACGAGAGGGAAAATGTCGGGGAGAGTCCGCTGGCCGTCCAGCCTTTCAGTATTATCAACTTTTGATAGCGTGGCTTTTCGTTTGAAGTTGAATTTGACAATAGTTAAGAGCCTGTCGCACTTACGCGACTTTTCAGCAAACTGTGTGCAACCCTAAAAGAGCGGGGAAAGGAGGGGAAGGGATGGTAGAGGAGGGGGGAGGAGGGGATAGAGGAGGGGAGAGGGAGGGGAGAGGAGGGGAGAGGAGGGGAGAGGAGGGGAGAGGGAGGAGGAGAGGAGGGGAGAGAGAGAAGGGTTGGAGACACTTTAAGAACCCAGACAACTTTTAATATGCCAGAAATACACAGCTGTGAAGATTAGCGGGCATTTAACATTACGGGCGGTTTTCCTTGGTTCTGAAAACTCGTGCTTAAGTTTCCCCCCCCCCCCCCCCCCAATGTGCCAATTAAAGTACCGGTCAGGAAAGGCGATTACCTACGGCTACCTTGACTACCTACAACTACATGGCGACCCAACTACCACTGCACTACGAGTTCAAAAGTATCGATTTTCCCCACGCCGACCACTTTTTTGCTGGCAGAAAAATGTTCAAGTCTGAGACCGCGAGTAGTAACCACTATGCGGGAACTCCTCTCAACCATTAAGGGACCACCTACGACCATGTGTCGACCATGCTGTGAATTTGTGGCGAGCGCAGACTTTCCTAAACTCGCCAATGAGGTCGCCATAGTGCGAAAAGCCCTTTAAACAGCGTATTTGTTCGACTGTATTTTTTTTATTCTGTCTGATTAACAGCCCATCATGTCAAACAAAACCAAGGGAACGCTGAGGAAACAAAAAAGAGATTTTAATAAGGATTGGGAATGGGAACTGCAATATTATCTTGTTTCTGCTAAAGATAAAATGATTTGCTTGCTTTGTGATACTGTGATATCAACATTGAAGAAATTCAATGCTCATCAGCATTATCCCACTCATAAGGACCACAAATATTTCAAATTAGAGAGTGAGGCGTGAAAGGTTGCATTGCAGAAATTAAAAGAAGAAAAGCAAATGCAGTTATTTCAAGCAGCGGTCAGACATAGAAATAATGCTACTGAAGTGACATAAAGTAGCTTATTTACTCGGGGGGAGGGAAAATGGAAGCCAATTAGCCATGAAGAAATTTTAAAAAAATGCATTGTCGAAGTTGTAGGATGCTTAGACCCCGATAAGGTTTCAAAGTGCAAACAACTGCCTCTTTCAAGGAGATCGACAGCATGAATTAGCCCTCAACGTAACAGAACAACTTCACGCAATACTCCAAAAGGAAAATATATATTAATCAATCGCTTTGGATGAACCAACTGATACTACTGACTCGGCGCAGGTTTTATACTTCATTCGGACCATGACAGAAGATTTTCTTTGCTACGAAGAGTTACACGTTTCGGGCAATCTAACGGGTAGAACACAAGGAATAGATGTTTTCAACAACTTTGAAGATAAATGTTGTGAAGTTGGACTGGATTTCGTTAATTTAGTGAGTGTATGTACAGACGGTGCACCTTCCATGACAGGAAAATGTGAAGGGTTTATTGCACAGATAAAAGAGGTATCACATCCAAATGTTGTCATTTCTTTTCATTGTATCTTACATCAGCAAAATCTCTGTGCTAAATCTATTATTTTACTTCGGAGTCACGTGAGTGACTACGTGAAGAAGAGCCCGCCTCACGCTGGTAACGGCATGACGTCGACGCTGACGGCGGAAGGTGGAGCTGCAGTAAGGAGCAGCTCCTCGCAGCGGTCGGAACGGCCCGCAGGTAAGAACAGTAAAGTTGGGATTTCTTAGCGGGCGCTGGGTAGGTCCAGCAGTATAGGAAATATATTAAATCAGGTCAGAGTCATATTAGTGCTGGATAAGCACAGATGATGAAGTAAACTTATATTCGCGGGTCAAAATGCTTCCTGGGGTGAAAAATTAAATATACGGGAAAGCTAGTGCGGAGCCGGTTCCGATACGGTGGCCGCAGATATACCCGTTAGCGAATTAGTTTACAAAATGATAACACGGAGAGAAATGCTCCCGAATATGAAAAATGGAAAATAAAATAAAATAAAAAATCTGAGAGGCCCGTGGTTCTGATGACTCTGACATTGAAAAATCCTCCAGATAAGTAAACTATGTGGAACTGATTATGGCGCATATGGAGAAAGTTCTCCAAATAATTATGAGACTAGGGTCAAGTACCCTGAAGGTTCCTAAGATTAGCCCTGAGGGGTTTTAATTATTTTGAATATGGCCATGGGCCTAATTGGAAGTTGGAACTCCGGACCCAGGATTTGGGCCGGAAAAAGTCTCATGGGATGAAATCCCAATTGATTTAGGGCTGCAGAAGGCAGACCCTGTTGATGGTGATTTGCATTTTGAAAGCCACACCACAAAATAAAAATAAAAATAAAATGAAAAAATATGAAAAGAGGCCAAAGATGCATGGAATAGCAAAAGGTTTTGCTATATATGAAGGAAGTGGTGAGGCTATGGAAGAAATCCTAGCTGCCAACATATATATATGGTATCTCAC
This sequence comes from Okamejei kenojei, assembly GCA_035221665.1. Classification (NCBI taxonomy): domain Eukaryota; kingdom Metazoa; phylum Chordata; class Chondrichthyes; order Rajiformes; family Rajidae; genus Okamejei; species Okamejei kenojei. Next base: position 55,372,989 of record CM069147.1, read on the forward strand.
CAACTTCATGATTCTGTGATGATTGAAATATTAAAAATTGCACAGCACAGGAAATTGTGCCTCATTGGAAGAGCCTACGGTTTATCCGTTAATATGGGCATCCATGACTCCAAATATTGAGAGCGATCTCAAATAGTGAGGTTTAAAAATCCTCACAAATTATTCTGCTGCTATTATGGCTTTTGGGCAGATGAAGGAATAACATAAAATAAAGACGCTATTGTGCAATTCTTTCTATGTAAATTTTATATAATATAAATGGCTATTTGGGCCATTTTTCACCCAAGGTTGCATACCTGTGTCGAGCAAGTGGTGTTTAAGCTCTTGGTTATCGGTTGGAGTAATCTGCTAAACTTATTGAAATTGGATGAAAAGCTAAATTTTTAGCTGCATGAAACCTTCGTCTTTGGACGAAAAGGTTTTTTCGCCCAGAAGGGGATTTGATATTGGAAATAGAGGCATAAATATGTCAAGGGAAGTTTTATTGTATTGCACAACCAAATACTTACCCGAATTCATTGGGGGATAAGGAGAACACCACGCTCATATGCAGAGGAATTAAAGACTTGTTCCCTGGCTTAAGAAAACTGCGGATTAATCTCACAGTTAGAGGGAGATTACAAAAAGTTTATTAAGACTGGCTTACTATTATTTTTGATCAGTATATTACGAGCAGTTTCATTAACTACTATTACTTTAAAAAAAAAAAAAAGAGGTTATCCTCCTGTACAGAATAAACCTGCTTATTGTTTTCGTGTTTTCTGCAATTGAAAAAGCAGAGATTTATGTTCACATTGCCTAATTATCTGGAAAGAGGTAATGAAAAGATTTTGAACACGGCATAAATTTGTCTTTAATGTTAGAAGGGCATTACAGATGATGGTTGCAGAAGTATTCTGGACCTTACAGGTCTAATATAAGTTTGTAGAATACAAACATGTTTCAAATGGAGGACATTGAAATACTGCAAAATATTTAATTCAGCAGGTTGTTTATATGGGCTAAGATTGATGAAAAAACGCCTATTTATTCTGTACCTATGGCATCAGGTCTCGGTGGTACTTAAATTTTTAATTGGTTTGTGACAATTATGGCAGTTAAGCTTTGCCAAATGGACTGAGTTCAGCTTTTTACTCTTTACGAAACTGTTGAAACCAGTTTAGCCCAATTAGAGCACAAAATGCACATCATTATGGCTTATCTCAATGACATTCTGGTCATTAGTGATTATCAGGAGTCAGCTGAGGACTCAGTTTCAGTTACTAAAGCTTTGTGGAAGCTAAGGTTCTTAATTCATCTAATTAAGCCCCAGCTGCAGCCAGCACAAACAATTTACTTTTGGGGTTTTGTAATTACTCAGTGACTATGTTAATACCTTTACCAACAGATAAAGTCGATGATATTTTGGTAACTTGTCATTATCTCATTCAAAACCTTATCCTTCCATCCGAGAAATGGTGACAACCATTGGTGAACTGCTAGCAGCATTTCCTGCAGTAGAATTTGGTTCATTACATTTATTGATATCTTCGAAGGTACAAGATACAACTCTCAAAGAGAAGGCAGGCCATTTGACAGGCCTATGTAATTAACAAAAAGAAGCTGTATTGGATTTACAATGGTGGGTTAAAAAAGGAAAATGTCCCACAAGCTGCTAAATAAATATTATGATTAAACAGCCTGAAATGGGTTTACATACAGATGCTAGTGCTCTCGGATGGGGGGCCACAGATTTATCCTCCAGTTGTGGAGGTAGATGGAAAACTGAAGAACAAGTGTTTCTCCAAGAGTAATGGTATTAACTATTGGGAGTTATTGGGGCCTTTTATGGGCTTAAAGCATATTGTTGTGCTAAACAAGGTCTGCATGTGTTAATACAATTACACAATAAAACAGCTGTGGTTTACATTAATCACATGGGGAGAGTTGGATCAGTATCATGTGATTGTCTGGTCAATGAGATATGGCAATGGTGTATTGGTCGGCAGATATGGATTGCAGTAAGCTATACTCCAGGTAAAGACAATGTGGTAGCAGATGAAAGGTCCAGGATTTTAAAGATAATACGAAATGGATGTTTAAGCCACCAATATTTAAGAATATTGTTCGACGATTTGGGTTGCAGAAAATTGATTTGTTTACATCCAGGCTTAATCATCACTTGCCTCATTATGTGTCTTGGGAACACGATCCGGACGCAGTTGCAGTAGATGCATTTTTATTACACTGGGGAAAAATGTTCTTTTATGCTTTTCCACCATTTGCTCTGATCCAGAGATGCTTGAAGAAAATAGAGCAAGATTCAGCTTCCGGATTGTTGGTAGTGCCAAATTGGCCAACTCAACCTTGGTTCCCAGTTATGCTGAATATGATTAAAGAACCGTTATATGCAGATTCTTAAACTGTAGTGATATCTTGACTAATCCAGTAAACAAATGAAGATTACCCTTATATGCATATATGAAATTGTTAATCTGCAGGTTTTGACCAGACCACTACAGGAACTGGGATTGTCGGACCAAACTTGACAGTTATTGGCACATCATGGCGAGATAGCACACAGAAACAATATATGACACATATTAAGAAATAGGAAGAATTTTGCACACAGTCAAAATATTTCTGATGATTATGTGAAATGTTACTCATGTTTTGGAATTCTTGCCAATTTTGCGCTTTGGCCAACATTTAAGTTACAGTGCCATTAACACTGCACGCAGTGTCTTGTCGTCCTATTTAGGACTTATGGACTGGTGAGAAATCAATTGGGTCGCATCCATTAATATCACGATTCATGAAAGGAATTTTTTCACATGAATCCGCCAAAACCTAGATATACAGAGATTTGGGATGTGAGCATAGTACTTGCTCTACTTAGAGAATGGACGCCAATTGATGGGTTGTCATTGGATAGGTTTAACATTGAAATTGGTCATGTTAATGTCACTGGTCTCAGCCCAAAGAGTGCAAACTTTACAATGTTGCGTTTAGACTGTATGCATGTGACTACAGATAACGTTGTATTCTATGTTTACGATCTGATCAAACAAAGTAGACCAGGGAGATCTGGAACAAAGGTAACCTTTCAAGCTTTTCATATTGAGCTTGCTTTGTGTGTGGTTAGACATTTGAACAATGTATTAAAGTGACGGACACTTTTCGACGAAACAAAAAAGACATTGCTGCTTACGCACAAAAAGCCACACACAAAAGCTTCAGTTCAAACTATCTCAAAATGGTTGAAAACAGGTGTTGGTTTTAGCGGGAGTAGACACTGATGTCTTCAAATCTCACTCCACCAGGGCGGCAGCTACGTTCCGCGGCGAAGGGGCGGGACGTACCTCTCGAGCATATTTTTAAAAATCGCAGGGTGGAGTAAAGAAGAAACTTTTTCAAAGTTCTACAACAAACCTGTTCACACTATGACAAGCTTTGGACACGCGGTGTTGGGAGCACTATAATCACCTGCTTTGTTGCTATTAATTGCTATAATCAGTTGTGTAGTCCACTGATATCTTTTTGTCACTTTGTAATCATTTTTTCCCTCAAATATAAGGAGGGTATTATATGGTCTTTCAGCCATTAAAAAACTTAATTGTGAAAAGATCTAACATTTGTGTGCTTTCTCATGTATGTGTTTACTTAGCCGGACTGTCGTACGGATTAATTCTACGACATAAAAAAACACAGAAAGCTTTAAAAACTCTTCACGTAGTCACTCACGTGACTCCGAAGTAAAATAGTAAGATTAAACGAGAAAACTCACCTGTTCGAAGTTTGATCGTTATTTTACGAGGAGTTACGATGAGGGATTACGTGCCCTCCACTCCCACCCTCGTAAAATAAATGATCAAATGGTGGTTCTAAGTCTTTTTATGGAGCCTTAAATATGTTACTCCGGCTTTGGTGTTCTGTGTTTTTCATGACCGTTGCTTTGAAGTAGCCGTTTACCAGCGTGAGGCGGGCTCTCTTCTTCACGTAATCCCTCATCGTAACTCCTCGTAAAATAACGATCAAACTTCGAACAGGTGAGTTCTCGTTTAATCTTACTATTTTAAGTGACACTTTGCAAACAAGTTATACGTATTGTTACTATATTCGTGCAATTGCAACATGGCATCATCAGTTTCGTAATATGCTAAAGTTGGACGATGAGTCATTCAGTGTGGAGTTGCCGGTGAGGAATGAAATTCAGTCCCTTCCAAGAAGTGACATTGAAACAGGAGATGTGGAGTCAATATGGATAGAACTAAGGAATTGTAAGGGTAAAAAGACCCTAATGGGACTAATCTACAGGCCCCCAAACAGTTAGCTGGACATAGGGCGCAAGTTGAATAGTAAGATTAAAACGAGCTTACCAGTTTTAAGTTTGATCTTTATTTTATGAGGAGTTACGATGAGGGATTACGTGAAGAACCCATCAGCCACGCATGCACGTCAACTTTCAAAGCAGCAGTTTGGAGTCACAGACAGGAACATTGACCTGAGAATAGTAAGATAGTTAAAATTGTACAAGGCATTGGTAAGACCAATTCTGGAGTATGGTGTACAATTTTGGTCGCCTAGTTATAGGGAAGGATGTCAACAAAATAGAGAGAGTACAGATGAGATTCACTAGAATGTTGCCAGGGTTCCAGCAACTATGTTACAGAGAAAGGTTGAACAAGTTAGGTCTTTATTCTTTGGAGCGCGGAAGGTTAAGGGGGGGGACTTGATTGAGGTCTTTTAAAATGATGAAAGGGATAGACAGAGTTGGACGTGGACACGTTTTTCCCATTGAGGGTAGGGAAGATTCAAACAAGAGGGCATGACATGAGAATTAAGGGACAGAGGTTTCGGGGTAACGTGAGGGGGAACTTCTTTACTCAGAGGGTGGTGGCTGTGTGGAATCAGCTTCCAGCAGAAGTGGTGGAGGCAGGATCGATTTTAACATTTAAGAGTAAAGTGGATAGGTATATGGACGTGAAGGGAATGGAGGGGTATGGTCTGAGTGCAGGTAGATGGGACTAGGGGAAAACAAATGGTCGGCACGGACTGGAAGGGCCGAGAGGGCCTGTTTCCGTGCTGTAATTGTTATATGGTTATATGGTTATATGGTTATATGGTTATAAGATTGAAGAAACTAGAAATACCAGCTGGTTTTATGAGGAGGGGTTGGGAGCGGAGGGCACGTGATCCTTCAGCGTCACTCCTCATAAAATAAAGATCAAACTACAAACTGGTAAGCTCTCTTTTAATCTTACTATTTTACTTCGGAGTCACATGAGTGACTACATGAAGATTTTAAAGCTCTGTGACTCCATGCCGTGGAACGAGTCCATGTGTCACACACTGCATAGTTGACCAGGGAGAGTGGACAAAACTGTAGAGACATGACATAATGAACAAATTGAATTTAATGTGTAGTTAACGATAACAAAGCAACAACAGTTCCCCTTCTACCCGAGAGGACATTAACGCGACCTTAGAACCGAGTTAGCAAACACGCTCGTTCCGGCTAAAGGCTTATTATAAAATGTTTGAAACATGCGTGCTGAGGACCACCCTGCAGCCAACAATATCTGGTCTAGCGGGACGTCCATGACCCTCGCTGCCGACATTGCTGTAGACCTGGTGGAATGAGATCTGAACATTGTAGTATCAATCCCAGCCTTTATCAAAACTTTCTTTAACCACATGGAAATAGACTGAGTTGAGACCTGCTTATGTGGCTTCTTGTGGCTAATCAATAATGCTGACTCAGACCCCCGAAGTCCCTTGGTGAGGGCAATGTACTACCGGAGGTGAGCTACTACACACAATTTGGGATCCAAAGGATATGCCATGAACTCTAACTTCAACCCGAGGTACCTGGTCTACTCTGTTTTATAGGCTCATAAACAAAGAAGGTGAAACTATCAGCCGAGGTGAGCATCCTACCTAAACGGAGCTTATGCAAGGACTGGACCCTCTGAGCTGAAACTAATGCCAATCAACATAGCACCTTATGCATGAGTTGGAGTAGCGACAGGGAAGTTGGCAGAGACCATGACCGGAATAAAGTTAACACCACCCTTACATCCCAGATTTCTGAATATCTGGGCCCAGGACGATTTGAATTGAAGACTCCCCTCATGAACCTAGACAATAGAGGATGAGACCCCACCAATTGGTGTGCTGAATATGGCAGCAGGTATGATGATAGCGCACGTCTGGCACTGTGGAGGGCACTGTAGCTCAACTTTTCATCATTATACAGTTTCGAGAGGAACTCTAGAACATTAACAATTTGTACTGCCTCATAAGAAATGTCAGCCTGTGCACAGAACAGTTCCCACTTCCTGATATATGAAGCATATTGTTTCTGAGTACTGCCTCTCCATGCCATAGTTAACACATCCACCGTGCGATGAGCTAGTCCCAGTCCAAGGAACGGTCTTCTCAAAACCTGCAAATCAATCATGTAGAGGATGTATTTCACCAGACACCGGGTTTGTTAACAACGTCCTATGTTTAGGAAACCTTCCACACAGGTTCCACAACCCTGCTTCAGAACCAGAGGAGGATACCAGGGCTGAGTCGGCCAGTCAGGTGACTACCAGAATGCGGAGGCAGAATCCTGCTGATTCTTTTTGCAGACTGCTGAGGCAAAATGGGGAAAATGCATAGAAATATATTGCACCCCAATGTAGCGAAAAGCATTTATCGCTAACTGCCCCTGGGTCTGGTCCCATTGGAACATATTTGGGTAATGATTGTTTAACCTTGAAGCGAACAAAAATCCATATCCGGTGTTCCATACCTAGAAATAATATCCTCAAACACTGTATGTTTACAACACCATTCTGTGTGTGTCATTGAATTTTGCGTGGACCTGGTGTCCGCCACCGTATTGAGTCTGTCTACCTGGAAGGTAGATAGCTCGAAACCCAAATATGTCGATCAATACACCATTTTCCAAATACGAATGCCAAATTCTCACAGGATACTGACTTGATAACCACCATGTGATTTATATATGCCACTGCTGTGGTATTATCGAATCTGTATTTGAACGTGCACATGGTGCATTATGTGCACAATAAGCTTTTCAAGCCATACAGGGCTGCAAGCAACTACCAGATAGTTAACATCATGCAGCTGCAGAAAAGATATCTCATGCATTTTCCACCTGCCACCGCAGCTAGTAACGGTGTCAGTGGCACCCCACCTGAGAGAGCTTGCATTAGACTGTAAAAATAATTGCAGGACTTTCAATCGAAAATATTGCAGACAGAACAATGGCTAATATTGGCTATCCGCCATTGTAGCTCATTAATGGCTTCGGCCGGTAATTGCATGGTTCTGTCAATGTGGCCTAAATTATGTTTAAGTACCTGCACCTTTGCTCCTTGTCATTGCTGATAGTGCAAAGGCCCATATTTGGCAGCTGGAAATGTAGCCACCAATTTCCCAATTAAGCTAGCTACTTGTCGAATTGAAGACAGCTGTTGTGCTTAGTTGATTGCAGGCTTCTATTAACTTCAATCTCTTGCCCTCAGGCAAGGTGATTAACAGGTGATTGGAATTAATAGTAAATCCCAAATAATCCATAACCCTGGATGGAGTCAACCTGGATTTTTCAGGGTGAATTAAAGAACCCCCAGCTGTTCAAAGAGTAATTTGGTGGCTGAAACCGCCATCCCATACATAGCCAATTCCACGGTTTTCCCTATAATGAGGATATCGTCAAAATAAGCCATAACTATATGTCTCTGTTATCTTAACAGAACCATCACAGGTTTTTTAATATTTTTATGTGAACAACCTGGGAGCTGAGGTTAACCATTTGGCAACGCTTTAAACTGCCGTTGCTGCCCCCATTCGTTTAAACTTTAAAGTATTTTCTGTGATCCTTGTGTGAATAAGATACAGTTAAATAGCATCTTTAAGATCAAGCATGCCATATAAACATCCCCTGAAAATTAGCTGTTTTTGCGGTTATTAGACTTTCCATTTTGAAATGTTTGTACTGCACAAAAGTATTGAGTTGGGTTAAATCCAAAATAATGCGACATCCCCATCCTTCTTTTCCCTAGGGAAGATATTAGATACAAATTCATGAGGTTCATGACTGATCTTTTCAATCACTCTTTTAGCACATAATTTATCAATTTCAGTCTGAACTTCCAAATCATCCTGCTTTGACCGAGTAAAGGCACACATTGGAACATGCTGCGTGGGTGGGAGAGAGCCCGCAAACTCAATTTTGAATCCTTCTATACTGTGCAGTATGAACAAGTCAGAAGTTAACCATTGCCACTCATGCAGAAAGAAAAAACGTTAACCTCCGACCATGATGGTTTGCTCTGTGCATCCCGTCTTCGATGGGGACACATCATGCAGCCCTGCACCAGGCGCTGCTGCAAGCCCCCAAGGCTCGCTGAGATATGCCTCCTGGCCGGAGGGCACATCATGTTGGAGCATCCTCTCCAGAAGATGCTCCATGCGGGAAAGGCGTCTGCCGACGCTTCCCGCTCGGGGAGGCAAACACTCCCGGCTAGACTCATCATAGTCAACTGGCCTGTTGGACTTGCACTTCGCCTTCCTGACCCGCGAGGTAACCACAATGCTGCCCATGGGCTCTGAGCCGGGGGTCACTGGCTGTAGAGTCAGTGACCTCGACGGTGAAATGGACTGCCGCCTGCTGACCATGGCACGGTCCTCAGAAACGGTTCTACCTGCAGCCCGACGAGACTTTACCATATCCATAGCTTCATGCTGAAACACAGAACAAGAAACAGCCTGCAGACTAAGTTCGAGACTTACCTGGAGGCCTTTTTAAAACTACCGCTCGTGGAGCAACGCACCACCAGCCAGTCAGAGCGCCATGCGTTAGACATAATGACGCGCATGCGCGGCTGATGGGTTCTTCACGTAGTCACTCACATGGCTCCGAACTAAAATCAGGAGTTAAAATTGGCATGTAGCACAAGTAATGCTGTGGTTGTTATGGGAGATTTCAACATGCAGGTAGACTGGGAAAATCAGGTTGGTACTGGATGCCAAGAAAGGGACTTTGTAGAGTGCGTTCGTGATGGATTCTTTGAATAGCTTGTATTAGAGCCTACCAGGGAGAAGGCAATTCTGGATTTAGTGTTATGTACTGAACCGGATTTGATAAAAAACCTAGAGGTTAATGAGCCATTAGGAAGCAGTGACCATAACATGGTCAGGTTTAATCTGCAATTGCAGAGGGAGAAGAGTAGATCGGAGGTGTCAGTGTTGCAGTTGAATAAAATGGACTATGGATCCATGAGGGAGGAGCTGGCCAAAGTTGACTGGAAAGATACACTAGCAGGGATGACAGTTCATTCCTAGCAGGAAGAAAGATTCCAAGGGGAGAAAGGGACGACCATGGCTCACAAGGGACGTCAGGGACCGTGTAAAAATTAAAGCTAAGAAGTACAACGTGGCAATGATGATTGCAAGAGGATTGGTTAATGATTAAAGAACAACAGAAGATAACCAAAAAAACATACGGGGAGAAAAGATAATGTACAAAGGTAAGCTAGCCAAGAATATAAAGCAGGACAGTAAAAGCTTCTTTATATATGTGAAGAGGAAAACATTAGTTAACACCAAAGTTGGACCCTTGAAGACCGAAAAAGATGAATTTATTGTGGGGAACAAGGAAATGGCAGATGAGTTGAACAGGTACTTTGGATCAGTCTTCACTAAGGAGGACACAAACAATCTTCCTAATATAGTAGTGGCCAGAGGATCTGGAGTGATGGAGGAACTGAAGGAAATCCACATGAGGCAGGAAATGATGTTGGATAGACTGATGGGACTGAAGGCTGATAAATCCCCAGGGTCTGATGGTCTGCAGCCCAGGGTACTTAAGGAAGTGGCTCTAGAAATCGTGGTTGCATTGGTGATAATGTTCCCATGGTCTATAGACTCAGGATCAGTTCCTGTGGATTGGAGGGGAGTGTTATCCCACTTTATAAGAAAGGCAGGAGAGAGAAAACGGGGAATTATAGACCAGTTAGCCTAACATCGGTGATGGGAAGATGCTGGAGTCAATTATAAAAGATGAGATAGCCGCACATTTGGATAGCAGTAACAGGATCGGTCCGAGTCAGCATAGATTTAAGAAGGGGACATCATGCTTGACTAATCTTCTGGAATTTTTTGAAGATGTAACTAGGGAAATGGACAAGGGAGAGCCAGTGGATGAAGTTTACCTGGACTTTCAGAAAGCATTTGGTAAGGCCCCACAAAGGAGATTAGTGGGCAAAATTAGGGCACATGGTATTGGGGGTAGAGTGCTGACATGGATAGAGAAGTGATTGGCAGACAGGAAACAAAGAGTAGGGATTAACGGGTCCCTTTCAGAATGGTAGGCAGTGACTAGTGGGGTACCGCAAGGCCCGGTGCTGGAACCGCTGCTATTTACAATATACATCAATGATTTGGATAAAGGGTTTCAAAGTAACATTAGCAAATTTGCAGATGACACAAAGCTGGGTGGCAATGTGAACTGTGAGGAGGATGCTATGAGAATACAAGGTGACTTGCACAGGTTGGGGAGTTTGCAGATGCATGGCAGATTAAGTTTAATGTGGATAAATTAATGCAGTAGCAAAAGCAGGAAGGCAGATTACTGTCTCAATGGCGTCAATTCCCGAGATGGCGGGACTGTCATATGCTGAGAGAATGGAGCAGCTGGGCTTGTACACGCTGCAGTTTAGAAGTATGAGAGGGGATCTTATTGAAACATATAAGATTCTTAAGGGCTTGGACATGTTAGAGGTAGGAAAAATGTTCCCAATGTTGTGGGAGTCCCGAACCAGGGGCCGCAGTTTAAAAATAAGACGTAAGCCATTTAGAACAGAGATGAGGAAACACTTTTTCGCACAGAGAGTGGTGAGTCTGTGAAATTCTCTGCCTCAGAGGGCGGTGGAGGCAGGTTCTCTGGCTGCTTTCAAGAGAGAGCTAGATAGGGCTCGTAAACATAGCGGAGTCAGGGGATATGGGGAGAAGGCAGGAACTGATTGGGGATGATCAGCCATGATCATCCCCATCTGGGTTTCTGGGTGCTGTGAGGCAGCAACTCTACCACACGAACCGTCGGAGTGTAATCAATAGCAAACGATAATTAGAGGCACATGCAATTAAATATCACTACTTTAAGCCCGAAAGGAAACACAAAGGCAAATCCCCAAAGATGGTATATCAAATAGAAGTAATTAGGATACAAGGGATATTGAGAGAAGGCAGGAACGGGATACTGATTGGGGATGATCAGCCATGATCACATTGAATGGCGGTGCTGGTTCAAAGGGCCGAATGGCCTACTCCTGTACGTATTGTCTATTGATACGCAACGATACTTCCGCAGGTGACAAAATTCTTTGTTCTCTCCCCCTGCCCACCACAAACCGAGCATGTGAACTGTACCAGGGGAAATAGCTTCAGACAACAGTGTCTCCTGTCCACGCCGCCCCTCACCCCAAGTCATAGACTTTACCGTAGATATTCAAAGCATGTACATAAAACAAATGAGGGGATACAGATTGTTCAAAATATCTGGAGGAAAAGCCAGACTTGGCTTTGTCAAACAATGGCAAGTCAAAGCAAGCAAGTAAGTAAGTCAGTCAGTAAGTTTATTGGCCAAGCATTCACATACAAGGAATTTGCCTTGGTGCTCTGCCCACAAGTAACAACATGATGTAACGCTTAAACGATATAGGAAATACTTCTCCAACTGAAATATACAACAGTTGTAGTGCAGTCTCACTACCGTGCTTATGTAGTAAGAAAACTATACAGATCACAAATCAAAGCCATTGTTGTATTGCAAAGACAATATAGATCCTACTTCTTGATGAATAACCAGAAAGGTGATATAAGAAGACAAATAGAAGAACAACAGAAAAGATTTAAAAGCGATACAAAGAACGGTTAAATAAATGTGTGACGATGAACAAAAAGCTGTTAATAGAAAAGTCTAATAAAACAGAGGCTTGTCGGTTGAGATAAAAGTATGCAGGACTGATTGCGATTAGGACACTTCACTATAGTCAAGCATGGAGCTTCCTTCACTGAGCAATGGATAAATGGTTATGCATTGCAGAATGTTATTGTACAGCAAGAGCAGATAAACATGCAGTGCCAGGGAATTCAGCGACAGAGGAAGCTGCTAAAAACGAATACCTGCAGTCATGTGTCAGATCCCACCTACAAATAAGGAACAGCAACAGAGGAAAACAAAGCAAATGGAGCAGGGAAGGAAATGTTAACTGTAGCAGAATATCAGCAACAGGAAGAAATCTGCAAATTAGATTAGGACATTTAAAAGGGAAGAGGCAGAGATACAGGTAGAGCTAGAGTGATCAGAAAGAGTGCACAATTTACACAAAAGGGAACGGAAATGGATAACACATAAAGCAAGGGGTAATCTTTCACCGAACACCTCCGCTCAGTCCGCAATAACCAACCCGACCTCCCGATGGCTCAGCACTTCAACTCCCCCTCCCATTCCGTATCCGACCTCTCTGTCCTGGGCCTCCTCCACAGCCAAAGTGAGCAACACCGCAAATTGGAGGAACAGCACCTCATATTCCGCTTGGGGAGTCTGCATCCTCTTGGCATGAAAATTGAATTCTCTCAATTCAGTTGACCCTTGCTGTCTCCTCCCCTTCGTACCTCTCCCTCAGCCCTCGGGCTCCTCCTCCTCCTGTTTCCTTTCTTCTCCCGCCTCCCTCCACTCAACATCAGTCTGAAGAAGGGTTCCGGCCCGAAACGTTGCCTATCTCCTTCGCTCCATACATGCTGCAGCACCCGCTGAGATTCTCCAGCATTTTGTGTACCCAAGGGGTAATGTATGTGGTTTAAGGAAGATGAGTGGAATGAACAATTATAAGTGCTAAGTTTAGATACGATTATTACAATTATGAGGATGTAATGTAAGATGACTTTAATAATATAATTTTGCAACAGTGTGTTAATCAATTATATTGAATGTAATCAAAATGGTTTTATCCGCCTCCAAGTTAAAGGGGGAACTGTGTAATGTATATAATGTAAATGGTGTTACCTGCCTCCAAGTTAAAGGGGGAGCAGTGTGATGTATGGGATATAATTAGCATATGTTAATGTCTTGTGCGACGGGGACGAATACTATCTCTCATGCGCTGGGGTAGACTCAAGTAGGCGTCCAAGAATAAAGAAGCTTATTAGTTTACTCCTGTATCTGAATGTTCTTTTAAGTCAGTTCCAAGCACCCAAATACACTACAAAGGGGTTTATAGGGGTGGGTTTGGGGTGTTTTACATGGGGTTTACATGGGATTTAGATTGGTTTAGAGGGATTTAGAGGGCTGTATAGTTGTTTAGAGGTATTTAGAGGGGTTTACAGATGGTTTAGAGTGGTTTATTGGACTTTATTGGGATTTAGAGGGGTTTAGATGGATTTACAGGAGTTTAGAGGGGTTTACAGTCGTTTAAAAGGGTTTACAAGGGATTTACAGGGGGTTTAGATGGGGTTAAAGGGCTTTATATGGGCTTAGAGGCGTCTAGAGGGGTTTGGATGTGGTTAGAGAGGTTTGGAGGGGATTGGATGGGGTTCTGGAGAGGTGGTTTAGAGCGGTTAGGTGCGCGGGTGTAGAGGGTTTAGAGGGGTTTTACATGGTGTTTACAGGGATTTATATGGGTGTAGGGGGGTTTTATAGGGTTTACAGGGGGTCTAGAGGGGTTTAAAGAGGTTTACGGGCGTTTACTGTGGCCTAGAGTGGTTTTTAAGGGTTTCCAGGAGATTAGAGGTGTTTAGAATGGTTTACAGAGGTTCAGAGGGGTTCACGGGTTTAGAGGGGTTTGGAGCGGTTTAGTTGGATTTACAGGGGGTTTCGAGTGGTTTCGATGGCTTTAGATATGTTTACAGGGGTTTGTATGAGTTTATATGGGTTTAGGGGTGTTTACATAGGGTTTACAGGGCTTTGGATAGGTTTAGTGAGCAATTGGGAAATTGGACACTTGTTTCGAAAAAAGAGAGATATCTACAATAATTATAGGAGGCATGGAGTAAATGAGGTGCTAGAGAAGTATAAAGAATGTAAAAAGAATCTTAAGAAAGAAATTAGGAAGGCTAAAAGAAGATATGAGGTTGCTTTGGCAAGAAAGGTGAAAGTAAACCCAAAGGGTTTCTACGGCTATATTAATAGCAAAAGGATAACGAGGGATAAAATTGGACCATTAGAGAACCAGAATGGACAGCTATCTGCAGAGCCAAAAGAGATGGGGGAGATATTGAACAATTTCTTTTCTTTCGGTATTCACCAAGGAGAAGGATATTGAACTCTGTGTGAGTTTAAGGGGAAAAAGTAGAGTAGCTATGGAAACTATGAGATTGAAAGAGGAAGAAGTACTGACACTTTTGAAAAATATAAAAGTGGATAAGTCTCCAGGTCCTGACAGGATATTCCCTAGGTCATTGAGGGAAGTTAGTGTAGAAATAGCAGGAGCTATGACAGAAATATTTCAAATGTCATTAGAAACGGGAATAGTGCCGGAGGATTGGCGTACTGCGCATGTTGTTCCATTGTTTAAAAAGGGTTCAAAGAATAAACCTAGCAATTATAAACCTATTAGTTTGACGTCAGTGGTGGGCAAATTACTGGAAAGGATCTTAGAGCTTAATATTATATAAGCATCTGGATAAAACAGGGTTCTGATCAGGAACAGTCAACATGGATTTGTGCCTGGAAGGTCATGTTTGACAAACTTTCTTGAATTTTTGAAGCGGTAACTAGGGACATTGATGTGGGTAAAGCAGTGGATGTTGTCTATATGGATTTCAGTAAGGCCTTTGACAAGGTTCCCCATGGAAGGTTGGTTAAGAAGGTTCAATCTTTGGGTGTTAATGGCGGTCTGTAGCAAGATGGATTCAACAGTGGCGGAATGGGAGATGTCAGAGACGTAATGGTGGATGGCTGTTTGTCAGGTTGGAAGCCGGTGACCAGGTGGGGTGCCTCAGGGATCTGTGTTGGGGTCCACTGTTGTTTGTCATGTACATCAATGATCTGGGATGATGGGGTGGAAATTGGATAAGTAAGTATACTAGGTGATACTAAGATAGGTGGTGTTGTGGATACTGAAGTAGATTCTTCAAAGTGTACAGAGAGATTTGGGCCATTTGGAAAAGTGGGCTGAAAGATGGCAGATGGAGTTTAATGCTGATAAGTGTGAAAGTGCTACATCTTGGGGAGTCAAATCAAAACTAGGACGTACATGGTAAATGGTAGGGAATTGAGGAATGCTGTGGAACAGAGGGATCTAGGAATAACTGTGCATAGTTCCTTGAAGGTAGAAATCGCATGTAGATAGCGTGGTAAAGAAAGCCTTTCGGAGTGTGCTGGCCTTTATAAATCAGAGCATTGAAATATAGGAGTAGGGAAGTATGTTAAAATTGTACAAGGCATTGGTAAGCAACACCAATTCTGAAGTAATGGTGTACAATTTTGGTCGCCTAGTTATAGGAAGGATGTCAACAAAATAGAGAGAGCACAGAGTATATTTACTAGAATGTTGCCAGGGTTACCAGCAACTATGTTACAGGGAAAGGTTGAAGAAATTTTAAGTCTTTATTCTTTAGCGCAGAAGGTTAAGGGGGGACTTGATTGAGGTCTTTAAAAATGATGAAAGGGATAGAACAGAGTTGACGTGGATACGTTTTCCCATTAAGGGTAGGGAGATTCAAACAAGAGGGCATGACAATGAGAATTAAGGGACAGAAGTTTCGGGGTAACGTGAGGGGGCACTTCTTTACTCAGAGGGTGGTGGCTGTGTGGAATGAGCTTCCAGCAGAAGTGGTGGAGGCAGGATCGATTTTAACATTTAAGAGTAAAGTTGATAGGTATATGGACGTGAAGGGAATGGAGGGGTATGGTCTGAGTGCAGGTAGCTGGGACTAGGGGAAAACAAATGGTCGGCACGGACTGGAAGGGCCGAGAGGGCCTGTTTCCGTGCTGTAATTGTTATATGGTTATATGGTTATAATCGAGGGCTTTATAGTGGTTTACAGGTGTTTAGAGGGGTTTACAGATAGTTTAGTGGTTTAGTAGGCTTTATAGGGGTGTAGAGGGATTTACAGGAGCTTAGAGAGATTTACAGGGGGTTAGATGGGTTTACATGGGGTTTACATGGGGCTTAGATGGGGATGGAGTGCTTTATTGGGGGTTTAGAGGGGATTCTAGGGGTCTGAAGAGATTTAGGGCAGTCTGGAAGGGGTTAAACGGGTTTAGAGGGGTTTACTTGGGGTTAACAGGGATTAGATGGTTTTTAAAGGGGCTTTATAGGGGGTGTACAGGGGTCTAGAGGGGTTTACAGAGGTTTACAGGCGTTTACTGTGGCTTAGAGTGGTTTACAAAGGTTTGTAGGAGATTAGAGTTGTTTAGAGGGGTTTACAGAGGTTTAGAGGGGTTTAGAGGTGTTTAGATGGTTTTAGAGGGGTCAGAGGAATTTACAGGGGTGTCGAGGGGTTTACAGGGGATTAGAGGAGTTTAAAGGGTTTTAGATTGGTTTAGAGGGGTTTAGAGTGGTTTAGAGGGTTTTATAAGGGTTTAGAGTGCTTTAGAGGGGTCTGGATGTGGTTAGAGTGGGTTTTGGAAAGGGATTGATGGGTTGGAGCGGGTTTAGAGCGGTTTAGGGGTTTAGTTTTTAGAGGGTGTTTGGAAGGGGTTAGAGGTTTTAGATGGGTTTTAGCGGGGTTTAGATGGGTTTACAGTTGTTTACAGGTGTAGCGAGGGTTAGAGGGGTTTACAGACGTTTAGTAGGTTTTATAGGGGTTTCGATGAGTTTATAGCGGTTTACAGTGGTTTAGAGGGCTTTATATGTGTCTAGAACGAGTTTACAAGGGGTTTACATGGGTTTAGAGGGGTTTACAGGTGTTTAGAGGGGTTTACAGGGGGTTAGAGGGATTTTCAGGGGTTTAGAGGGGTTTAGAGTGCTTTAGATGGGTTTACAGGGGTTTACAAGGGTTTACAGGTGTTTGCAGGTGTTTAGAGTGGTTTAGAGGGGTTTCGAGGGTTTTAGAGAGGTTTATAGTGGTGTCGAATGGTCTATAGTGGTTTGGAGGTGTTTACGGGGGTATAATAGGGTTAGAGTGGTTTTTAGAGGGGTTTATATGGGTGTTTAGGGGTTTAATGTGGGTATGGGGGGTGTAGAGGGGGGATTGGAGGGGTATGGAGCGGTTTAGTTTAGAGCGGTTTAGGAGGGTTTTTTAGAGAGGGTTAGAGGGGGTTTAGAGGGGGTTAGGGGGTTTATATGGGTTTAGCGGGTTTTAGATGGGGTTAACGTGTTTAAGGAGTAGAGAGGTTTAGAGGGATTATTACAGAAGTTTGAAGGTTTATAGGGGCGATTACAGCGTTTACAGTGGTTTTGGAGACTTTTATAGGGTCTAGAGGGTTTTAGATGGGTTTATAGGGGGTTGATAGAGAGGGTGTACATGGGGTTTTACAGGGGGGGGTTACATGGGTTTCCATAGGGTTTACAGGGGGAAAGAGGGTTTACAGGTGGTTTACAGGGGTTTAAGGGGGTTTAGAGGGATATACAGGGCTTTCGGACTGATTTAAAGGGTTTAGAGGGGTTTTTTTAGAGGGTTTTAGTAGGTTTAGAGGTAATTACAGGGGTTTGCAGGTGTTTGGTTTTTACAGCGGTTTAAAGGGGGTTTAGAGGGTTTTAGAGAGGTTTGCAGTGCTTTAGAATGGTCTATGGTGGATTTGAGTGTTCACAGTGTGTTTAATGGGGGTTTAGAGTTGTTTTGATGGGTTTTATAGGGGTTTTTTAACGGGAATAGAGGTCGTTTAGAGGGAATTGGAGGGTTGGAGAGGTTTAGAGTGATTTGGAGGGGTTTTTAGAGGGGTTTAGAGAGGGTTTGAGGGGGTTAGAGGGTTTTAGATGGGTTTACATGTGTTTACAGGTGTAGAGAGGGTTTAGATGGGTTTTTCCAGAGGTTTAGACGGTTGTATAAGGTTTCGAGGGGGTTTACAGCGGTTTACGTGGGTTCAGGGGATCTAGAAGGGTTTTCGAGGGGTTTTAAAGGGGGTTTAGAGGGGTTTAACATGGGAGTTTTTAGAGGTGGTTTACAAGGGGGTTCATAGGGTTTACAGGGGGGTCGACATGGGTTTTCGAGGGGTGTAGAGGGCATTATAGGGGTTGTTAGAGTGGTTTAACATGGGTTTGCAGGCGGTTTTTAGGGGGTTTACATGGGTTCACAGGGGGTTTAGATTAAGAGCTTCAGAGCGCTTTATATGGGCTTAGCGGGGTTTACAGAGGTCTGGAGTGGTTTAGAGGGCTTTATAGGGGGGTTCAGATGGTTCAGAGGGATTTAACAGGGTGTTTAGGTGGGTTTAGAGGCTTCATATGGATTTAGCGGGGTTTGGATGGGGTTTAGAGGGGTTTACTATGTGTTTACATATGGGTTTACATGGGGTGAGAGGGGTTTAGAGGGGTTTAGTGAGCTTTGTAGGGGGTTTGCTTGGTTCAGAGCGGTTTACAGGGTTTAGATGGGTTTACATGGGATGTCGAGGGGACTAGAGGTTTTTGTAGTGGTTTACTGGCGTTACAGGAGCTTAGTGGGATTTACAGGGAGTGTAGTGTGGTTTAGATCGGGTTTTAGATGGGTTTAGAGGGCTTTATAGGGGCTTATAGGGGTTTACAGGGTTTTAGGGAGGTTCGCCGGGTTTATAGGGGTATTTGGGACGAGGTACATGAGTTTACAGGGGGTTTAGATGGGGGTTGGAGTGCTTTATAGGATGTTCAGAGGCGTTTAGAGCGGCTTGGATGGGTTGGAGGGTCATGGGAGAGGTTTAGAGGGTTAGAGGGGTTTACAGGGTATACAGCGGTTTCACGGGTGTAAGAGAGGTTTAGAGGGTGTTCTAAGAGGTTAGAGGGTCTTCATGTGGGTTTCGCGATGTTTACAGTGGGTTTAGGGGCTTTATAGGGGTTTAGATGGGGTTTACATGGGTTTACATGGGTTTCGAGCGGTGTAGAGGGCTTTACAGGGTTTTAGAGTGGTTTACACGGAGGTTTACAATGGTATAGGGGGTTTATATGGGGTTTACAGTGGGTTAGTTGGGTTTAGAGGGCTTTTTAATGGTTTTTTAGAGGAGGTTTAGAGGGAAATTTACAGGGGTTAAAGGGGGTTTAACAGGAGTTAAGACGCTGTTTACAGGGGGTTTAGATGGGTGTTAGAAGGTCTTTAGGGGGTTTAGTGGCGTTTAGAGGCGTTGGATTGTGGTTAGAGGGGTTTGGAGGGGATTGGTCTGGAGAGGTTTTAGAGCGTTTTTGGAGTGGGGGTTAGGAGGTTTCGAGGGGGTTAGAAGGTTTTCGATGGGTTTGTGGGGTTTAGATGGTTTCCAGGTGTTTCGAGGAGGAGTTTAAAGGTGATAGAGATGTTTTAGAGGGTTTAGGTTTCGAGGGCTTTATGGGTTTCGAGGGTTTTTACAGGGGTTTATAGGGCTTTAAAGGGGTTTACAGGTGTTTACAGGGGGTTACAGGGGTTTATAGGAGGTTTAGAGGGGTTTACGGGGTTTACATGGGTTAGAGGGTGTAGCGGGCATCATAGGGTTTAGGAGTGGTTTTCATGGGGTTTGAGGGGGTTTATATGGGTTGTTTGGAGTGCTTTATATGGCTTTATAGGGGGGTTTAGGCCGGAGTTACATGGGGGGGGGGTTTTTTTTGTTTATTTTTTTTTTTTTTATTTTACCAAAGGGGGTTTAGGGTGGTTTAGAGGACTTTTTATGGGGTTTAGAGGGGTTTAGATGGATTTGCAGGGGATTTAGAGGGGTGGGGTTTAGATGGGTTTAACATTAGGTTTGCATTGGGTTTAGAGGGCTTTTAGGGGTTTGTGTGGCTTTAGAGAGGTTTACAGGTTGCTCGAGGGTGTTGTACAGGGGATTTATCGGTGTTTAGATGAGGATTAACCATCTACCATTAACCATATAACAATTACAGCACGGGGAAAAAGGGGGGGGGGGGGACCCTCTCGGCCCTTCCAGTCCGTGCCGACCATTTGTGTTTTCCCTAGGCCCATTACCTGCACTCAGACCATACCCCTCCATTCCCTTCCCGTCCATATTCATATCCCTTCTCTTATAAATGTTAAAATCGATCCTGCCTCCACCACTTCTGCTGGAAGCTCATTCCACACAGCACACCCTCGGAGTAAAGAAGTTCCCCCCTCACGTTACCCCTAACGTCCGTCCCTTAATTTCGCATGTCTTGCCTCTGTTTGAATCTTCCCTACCTTTAATGGTCGGAAAAGCTAATTATCCACGTCAACTCTGTCAATATACGGCTTTATAGGGTTTTTACAGGGATTTACTGGCGTTTACAGGAACTTAGAGGGTTACAGTGGTTTCTTACTGCGGTTGAGATATGATTGAGGGGTTTACTTGGGGGTTTACAGGGGTTTACATGGGGATGCAGGGGTTTAGGGCTGGATTCCACAGGGGTTTACAGCGGGTTTAGGTGGGTTAGAGGGCTTTCAGGCTCTCAGTTTTTCGCACGCGGATCGCTTCTTCGCACAGGCTCGCTTTTTTCGCAGCCGTCTCGCACGTTTCGAACGAGGCTAGCCATTTTTTGCTGGCGGCCCACGTTACGAGGCAGACTCGCACCTTTCGCACCAAGTCGCACCTTTCTTCGCGCCAGTGCGCGCAGTTTGGTTCCGCCAGGATTTTCGTACCAGGATCTCAGTTTTCGCACCAGGCTCCAGTTTTCGGACCTAGGCTGCATTTTTTGCAGCGGATCGCACTTTTCGCACCACAATCGTATTTTTCTCACCTGGCTCGCAACTTTGCACCAGGCTAACACTTTTCGCAGCAAACCCGCATTTTTTCGCACCGGATATCAGATTCGCACCAGCTCCGCACTTTCGGGACCAGTCTGTAGTATTTGCACCAGGCTTGCTCTTTCGCAGCGCGATCGCACTTTTCGCACTATGCTTGCAGTTTTTGCGCAGGCTCCCAGTTTTTTGACCTAGGATTGACCCAGTTTCGCACTGGCTCCCACATTTCACAGCAGGCTCGCACTTTGGCATCCAGGCTCGAATTTGTCGCACGAGGCTCGCTTTTTTCGCACGAGGCTCGCACTATTCGCACGAGGCTCGCACATTTCGCACCAGTATGCGAGCTGGCACAACCCTTTGCAGTCCACACCCTTAGTAGACCACAACCCTTGGGAGGAACTAACTTGGTCGAAACAAAGCTTGGTAGTACATAACCTTCGTTAGATACAACATTGGTAAACCCCAGACCTGGGTAAACACATCCCTTGGTAAGCAAAACCTCTTGGTGAGACACAACACTTGGTTGACACAACTCTTGGAGACAGGAAGAGAACATTGGACGACACCAACCTTTGATAGAACAGCCCTTGTTCACATACCACCCTTGGCGACAGTCTTTGATGCAACAACGCTTGGTAAAATGCCTTGGCAAACACGACGTTTGGTTAAACATGACCCCACTTAGCCAAACACGACCTTGTTTACAACACGGACCCTTGGTAAATGTAACGCATGGTGCACACAAAACCCTTGGGTAGACGCAAATCTTGGTGAACACCATCCTAGGTGGATATTACACGCTTGGAGATTGAACCCTTTGGGTTGGACACAATCGTTGTTAGGGCGCAATGCGAAAATGCGAGCCTGTGCGAAAATTGCGAACTGGTGTGAAAACCGTGAGCGTGGCACCCAAAGGTGCGAGCCTGGTACGAATGTAGGCGCCTGGTATGAACGGTACGAGCTGTCTGCGAAAAAATGCCAGCATCGTTCGAAAAGTTTGCGATCTGGTGCGAAAAGTGGTGCCGGTACTAAACGTGGAAACTTGGAATGAAAAGTGCGAGCCGGCTGCAAAAGCTGCGAATTCGTCGGCAAACTACGAGCCGGGCGCACAAGCTGCGAGCCTGGGTGAAAAGAGCGTGCCTCGGTAAAAGGGGATTTTGCGAGGGGGGGCCCCCCCTTAATAATTGGGGAATTAGGGAGCGCAACATTAAATGGTGAATTAGGGGAGGATAACAGTAAATGTGGATTTAGGGGATGGCACCAGTAAATGGGAAATTAGGGGAGGGCGCCAGTAGTAAGTAGTGACGGCAGCGGGTAGTAGAGTTAAGAGTTGCTGGCCTCACGGGTTCAGGGACCGGGTTCGATTCCGACCCAGCCACGTCTGCTCGGATTGTACGTCTCCCGTTACCGCATGGATTCTCTCTATATTTTCTGCCTGCCCCGCTGTTACCTATAAACCAGATAACCATATAAAATTACAGCACGGGAAAAACCGGCCCTCGCGGCCCCTTCCGGTCCGTGCCGACCTTGTTTTCCCTAGGCCCCATCTACTTGCACACAGGACCATACCCATCCATTCCCTTCACGTCCATTATACTATCACTTTATCTTAAAAGGTTAATCGATCCTGCTCCCCCCCACCGCTTCTGTGGAAGCTCATTTCCACACAGCCACCACCCTCTGAGTAAAGAAGTTCCCCTCACGGTACCCGAAACTTCTGTCCCTTAATTCTCATTGTCATGCCCTCTTGGTTTGAATCTTTCCCTGCCCTCAATGGAAAAAACGTATCCACGTTAACTGTCTATCCCTTTCATCATTTTTTAAAGACCTCAATCAAGTTCCCCATTAAACCTTCTGCGCCCAAAGAATAAAGGACCAAAACTTGTTCACCCTTTCTCGTGACATAGTTGCTGGAAACCCTGGCAAATTCTAGTAAATATCCTCTGCACGCTCTTAATTTTGTTGACATCCTTCTATAACTAGGCGACAAATGTACACCATATCCAGAATTGTTTACCAATGCCGTGTAACTTTACTTCCTACTCCTATACTCCAGATTTCGATTTCTGGACCGATATGTTATTTTTGCGTTTTCTGAGCTCAAGCTAAACCTGCACGTGGCACAGCGGTAGAGTAGCTGCCTTACAGCACTGAGGACGCGTGGTTCAATCCAAAATAAACTGCCGCCTGTACAGGTTGTGTACGTACTCCCCCTGACACGTGGAATTATCCCCGATATCTTCGGTATTCTCCCAAACTCAAGACGCGCAGGCTTGTACAGGTTTTATGTAAATTGTCCCCAGTGTGGTCGACATCGATAATGTGTGGGGATCGCTGGTCAGTGCGGACTCGCACAGTTCCTTTTTGCACAGATGCTGTCTGTCACGCTGGGTTACTCAGCTTTTGTACCTATCTTCGGTTGAAAGATCTTCTGGCAGCTCCTTCCTGTGCGAAGCTGTTCTTACGGCTGGACATTGAGGGATTCGAGGGGTGTTGATGGGTTTTTAGAGGGGTATGAGGTGTTTGAGGGGTATAGATGTGTATTTAGAATGGGGTTATGGGGATATTTGGAGGAGCTTAGATGGGTTTTAGGCAGTTTAGATGTGTTTAGAGCGGTTTTAGAGGGTTTTCGAGGGTTTAGAATTACTACGATGGGTTGTCGGGGTTTCGAGGGGTTTATAGGGGTTTGGAGGGGTTTGGAGGGGTTTACTGGGCTTTGGTGTTTTTTAGGGGTTAGAGGTATCAGAGGGGTTTCGAGGGCTTGGAGGGGTTTCGAGGGGGTTGCAGGAGGTTTTACGGTGCTTAGAGTGGTTAGAGTGGTTTGGGGGGGGGATGGAAGGGATTGGGAGTGGTTTGAGAGGAACTAGATGTGTTGGAGGAGTTTAGAGGGGTTTCACAGGGGGTTTACGGGGGTTTTAGGGGTTTACAGGGGGGGTTTAGGGGTGTAGAGGGGTTTACAGGGGCGTTTGGACGGTATGGGGAGGTTTTAGAGGGGTTTAGGTGGGTTTAGATGGATGTAGAGGGGTTTACATGGATTACAGTGTTTAGAGTGTTTAGAGGGGTTGTTTAGAGGTTTACCGGGATTTGGAGGTGTTTTAGAGGGTTTTAGAGAGTTTACATGCAGTTAAAGGGGGGTTTACACAGGTTCAGAGTGGTTTACATGACGTGTACCGGGATTAGATGGTTTAGCGGGGTTTAAGATGCGTTTTGAGGTGTTAGATGGGTTTAGAGGAGTTAGTGGGTGGGTTTACAGCTGTTAAGGGGTTTTAGAGCGGGTTAGACTGGGTTTAGCGGGGTTTGCAGGCGTTTTAGAGAGGTATCGATCCGGTTTACCCCTTAGAAATTAAACCAAATTTCTAAGGTTATGTTATGTTGCACCATATGCTTGTAAAAAGTGATAAACGGAGACCAAATCTTTAAGAATTGGTCTACTTTGCTAGTAAGAGGAAACTCATTTCATCAGATGTAGCGATTAAGACATGTTTGAGATCCACATTTTGAATGTTGGCGTAGGTGTGTTGCGTTTTTCTAAATTTAAGTATGTTTTTTTGTTGTATTAGGACCATAATTAAAAATGGTCTTTCTAATAAACACTTATTAAGAAAAGTTCTTGGAATTTAGTAGTTAGTGTACTTCCGCTTCCATTGATCCAAACGATACTCATTCGGTATTGGGGGTTAATTTTGTGTTTTAATAGTTTTGTAAAAAATCAAACCATTTCATTCCAAAATGTATACAGTTTTGTGACAGAGTACAACGTGGATTGTGCTATAGATGGATTTTGAGTTAGACATTTGTCGCAGAGGGGGGACGGAAAACAAATGTTGAAAACGGATTGAATATTTCCATTCGTGATTGTTTTCGAAATAATATTATCTGTTTAAATTTTTTATATTGATTATAGGTTATTGTCTTACATTCATTGACCATTTGTAGACATATAATATTTTTTTATCCCATCTACCGTTCGTATTTTTATCAATTATCTTGTTCGC
>CM069147.1:55398291-55405791 GCA_035221665.1 Okamejei kenojei
GGTCCTTCCGGTGTTTGTCCCAATTTGTAGTAATATGGGTGTGGTGATTAAGGTATATAGGGCAAGGCAGTGGCAGGGGCTAGCGTATACCCCTTGTGTGACGTATTCTACACCCTGGGAAAATAGGTACTCGGGTTTGAGTACGATTGGAGGGGACAGCCTAGTGGGGGCAGCAACAGCGGCCGGGCCTCCGGACAGAGGACGGCCTGATGGCTACAGAAGGGTAGCAAAGAGGAAGGGCAATTGTAATAGGGGACTCTATAGTGTTGGGGTTCGAATAGGCGATTTCTGTGGGACGCAGTTCGGGAGGGACCCGGATGGTAGTTTGCCTCCCTGGTGCCAGGGTCTCGCATGTGTCTGAACGTGTCCAAAATATTCTGATAGGGAGGGAGAGGAGCCGGATGTTATGGTACCATATGGTACCAATGACATAGGCAGAAAAACGTGACGCGGTCTTGAAGGGAGAATTTAGGGAGTTGGTGGGAAAGTTTAAGGAGAAGGACCAAAAGGTAACAATTTCAGGATTACTTGCCTGCGCGCGTGACAGTGAGAGTAGGAATGGAATGAGGATGGATGGATAAATGCGTGGTGAGGGACTGGTGCAGTGGGCAGGGATTCAATTTCTTGATCACTGGGAACCTCTTTTGGGGGAAGTACACAAAGGACGGATGCCCTTTGAACCCTGAGGGGGGGCGGGACAATATCCTGGCAGGGAGATTTGCAGGGTTCTGGAGACTTTAAACTAGAAAGCTGGGGGGAGGGACTCGGGTTAGGGGGGCTAGGGGGACAGGGTGTGGGGCTACAAGAAGCAAGAGAAGGGAAGCACTCGGACCCCAAAATGTAGGCGAGAGTGAAAGTTGAAAAAGATAATTGACAGAGAATAAGGGATGGTGGGTTTCTAAAATGTGTATAATTTTATGCTAGAGTGCATTGTAAGTAAGGTGGATGAACTTAGGAGCTTGGATTGACACCTGGAAATATGATGTTGTGGCTAATCAGTGAAACATGGTTGCAGCGTGGGCTGTGATGGAAATAAATATTCCAGGATTTAGTTGCTTCAGGTGTGATAGAATTGGAGGACCAGAGGTGGAGTTGTTGCATTGCTTGTCAGTGAAGATATTACAGCAGTGCTTTGGCAGGATGATTCGATGGCTCGTCTAGGGAGGGCTATTTGGGTGAGAACTGAAAGTGGGAACGACGGTGTTAGCCAACAATTTTAGGGGTGTGTACTATTGACCGCCCAATGGGTGAGCGAGAATTGGAGAGAAAATATGTAAGGAGATAGCAGATATTAGTAGTAAGCACGAAGGTAGTGATTGTGGAGATTTCAATTTTCCAAAAATAGACTGGGAAACACATGCTGTAAATGGGCTGGATGGTTTGAGTTTGTAAAATGTGTGCAAGGATAGTTTTTTGCGCAGGACCCATAGAGGTATCGACCGAGAAGGGGGCGAGTGCTGGACCTCCTGTTAGGAAATGAGGCAGGTCAGTGGTCGGATGTATGCGTTGGTGAGCACTTCTGGACCAGTGATCACCATATCATTAGTATCAATTTAATTATGGCGAGAGTCAGAATTGGACCTAGGGTAGAGATTTTTGATTGTGAGAAAGGCTAACTTTGATGGGAATGCGTTTAAGGATTTTAAAGGGTGAATTGGGACACTTTGTTTCATGGGAAGGATGTAGAGAGAAATGGAAGAATTTAAAGGGGAAATTGTAAGATAAGAGTACAGAATCTTTTATGTCTGTGTAGGTGAAAGGAAATAGTAAAAATTGGAACGAGCCATGGTTTTAAAGGGAAATTGGACACTCGTTTCGAAAAAAAAGAGAGATATCTACATTATTTATAGGTGGCATGGAGTAAATGAGGTGCTATTGGAGTATAAAGATGTGTAAAAGAATCTTAAGGAAAGACATTAGGAAGGCTAAAAGAAGATATGGTTTGCGTAGACAGAAAGGTGAAAGTAAATCCAAAGGGTTTCTACATGCTATATTAATAGCAAAAGGATATCGGGGATAAAAATTGGACAAAGTGAGACAGAATGGAAGCTATCATGAGAGCCAAAAGGATGGGGGGAGATATTGAACAATTTATTTTCTCGGTAGTTCACAAGGGAGAAGGGATATTGAACTGTGAAGGTAAGGGGAAAAAAGTAGAGTAGATATGGAAACTATGAGATTCAAAGAGGCGGACGTACTGACACTTTGAAAATATAAAAGTGGATAGGTGCTGACAGGATATTCCCTAGGACATTGAGGGAGTTAGTGTAGAAATAGCAGGAGCTATGACAGAAATTTTTAAATTGTCATTAGAAACGGGAATAGGGACGGAGGATGGTGTACTGCTGATGTTGTTCATGTGTTTAAAACGGTATCAAAGAATAACACCTAGCAATTGATAGACCTAGTTAGTTTGACGTC
This sequence comes from Okamejei kenojei, assembly GCA_035221665.1. NCBI lineage: Eukaryota > Metazoa > Chordata > Chondrichthyes > Rajiformes > Rajidae > Okamejei > Okamejei kenojei. The sequence continues at coordinate 55,400,713 of CM069147.1, forward strand.
AGTGGTGGGCAAATTAATGGAAAGGATACTTAGAGATAATATATACAAGCATCTGATAAACAGGTCGTGCTCAGGAACAGTCAATCATGGATTTGTGCCATGGAATGTCATGTTTTGACAAACCTTCTAGATTTGTGAAGCGTACCTAGGGAAATGATGAGTGTCAAGCAGTGGAGTTGTCTATATGGATTTTCAGTACGGCCTTTGACAATGTTCCCATGGAAGGGTTGGTTTAAGAAGGTCAATCTTTGATGTAAATGGAGTGTAGCAAGATGATCCAACAGGAGAATGGAGATTCCAAGAGTAAATGGTGGATGGCAGGTTTGTCAGTTGGAAAGCCGGTAACCCATTGGTGCCTCAGGGACTCAGTGTTGGTCCACTGTTTGTTTTCATGTACATCAATGATCTGGCTGATGGAGTGGAAAGATTGGATATGTAAGTATGCAGATGATAACTAAATAGGTGGTGCTGTGAGAATGAAGTAGATTTTCAAAGTCTATCAGAGAGATTTGACCATTTGGAAAAGTGGGCTGAAGATTGCGCAGATGGAGTTTAATTTTGTTAAATGTGAAGGTAGCTACATCTTGCAGGACAAATCAAAATTAGGACGGAGGAATGAGAATGCTGTGGACCAGATGGATCAACGGAATAACTGTGTCACAGTTCCCGAAGGTGGAATCGCATGTAAATAGGTGGTAAAGAAAATTCTTTGGTGTGCTGGCCTTTTTTTAAATCAGAGCATTGAATATAGGAAAGGGAAGTAATGTTAAAATGTAGCAAGGCATTGGTAAGACCAATTCTGAGTATGGTGTAAAATTTTGGTTGCCTAATTATCGGAAGGAAGTCAAACAAAATAGAGAGAGTACAGAGGAGATTACTAGAATGTTTGCCAGGGTTCCAGCAACTATTTTACAGAGAAAGGTTGAAGCAGTTTAGATCAGTTTCTTTGGAGCGCAGAAGGTTAAGGGGGGACTTGATTGAGGTCTTTAAAATGATGAAAGAAGGGATTGACAGAGTGACGTGATACGTTTTCCCATTTGAGGGTAGAAGATTCAAACAACAGGGCAAAGACATGAGGATTAAGGGACGGCAGAATTTCGGGGTAACGTAGGATCTGCGGTACTAGTCAGAGAGTGGTGGCTGTGTGAATGACTTCCAGCAGAAGTGGTGAGGCAGGAGCGATTTTAACATTTAAGAGTAAAGTGGATAGGTATATGGACGTGAAGGAAATGGAGGGGTATGGTCTGAGTGCAGGCAGATGGGACTAATTTCCGTGCTGTAATTGTTATATGGTTATATGGTTATATGGTAAACCTCTCTAAACCCACTAGAAAGCTCTCCAAACCCCTCTAACCCCATGTAAACCCCAATGAACCCAATGTAAACCCCTCTAAACACCTACAAGCCTCTCTAAAGCTCTCTAACCCCCTGTTAATCACTCTAAACATCTTTACACCTGTAAACACATGTAAACCCCTTGTAAACCACTCCCAACGCCGCTAAACCCATCTAAATCACCCTAAAGCCCTCTGAACCCCTGTAAACCATTCTAACCCCACCTGTAAACCCCTGCAACCACCTATAAACCCCTGCAAACCCCTGTAAACCCCTGTTAACCCAAGTAAACCTCTCCAAAAATCTCAAAACATTATAAAAAACAACTCTAAAGCCCTCTAAGCCCCTGAACACCTCTCTAAAAGCCTCTGAACCGCATGTAAACCCTTCTAAAGCTCTATAAACCTGTAAACACATGTAACAACTCTAAACCCCAAACCCCCGCTAAACCTTCTAAAACCCTTTAAAAAAAAAAAAAACAAATTAAAAAAAAAAAAAATATTAAAACGAAAAAATAAAAAAAAAAAATTAATTAAAAAAAAAAAAAAATAAAAAAAAAAACTAAAAAAAAAAAAAAAAAAATAACAAAAAAAAAACCAAAAAAAAAAAAAAATAAAAAAAACAAAAAAAACAAAAAAAAAAAAAAAAAAAAAAATAAACTATAATTAAACCAAAACCAAAAAAAAAAAAAAACAAAAAACAAAAATAAAAAAAACAAAAACAAAAACAAAACCTAAACAAAACTACCCAAAAAAAATAAAAAAAAAAACAACAAAATAACACAAAACCCATAAATAAACAAAACCCACAAAAAAAACACTACAAAAAAACAATAATAAAAAAAAAAAAAAAACAAAAAAAAAACAAAAAAAAATAAAACAAAACAAAAACAAAAAAAAAAAAAAAAAAAAAATAAACCACTAAACAAAAGAAAAATAAAAAAAAAAACACCCCCTAAAGCCCTGTAAATTCCTACCTAACCCCTGTAACCCCCCACCCCTCTCAAACCTATTTAAACCATTTCCTAACCCCAACCTGTAAACCCCCGCAAATCCCTGTAAACCCCATTAAATGAGCCTGTCAACTCATGTAAACCTCTCTAAATCTTCAAAACCCTTGAAAACAACTCTAAACCTCCCTCTTAACTCTGAACATCTCTCAAAAAGCCTGGTAAACCCCGGCGTAAAACCCCTCTAAAGCTCTCTAAAGGGCTGTAAGCCCTGTAAACCACTTTAAACCCCGCTAAACAATCTAAAACCCTTTCAACCTTCACCCATTCTATAACCCCTGTAATCCTTCTAACCCCATGTAAACCACTGCAAATCCCTCTAACCCTTCAAACACCGTAACAACTCTAAATCCTCTAAACCCTATAAAGCCCTCCAACGCCCCTATAAACTCTGTAAACCCCACCAAATCACAATAAAGCCCTCTAAGCCCCTGTAAACTACCCAAAAAAACCCCCCGTAAACCCATGTACCCCCCTAAACCACTATCTAAAATCCCCTTTAACCCGCTGTTAAACACTCCAAACACTCGAAACACCTCTAACACCTCTAAACCACTAAACCTCTCCTAAACACTTGTGAAGAAACATGTAAACACCTGTACACAACATCTAAACCCCATCTAAACCCTCTAAAACCATCTGAAATCCCTGTAAATCCCTCTAAACCCCTGTACTGTCCCTCTAATCCCACTAACCCCCTCTAACCGCTCCCAAACCGCTCAAAACCTCTCCAGACCCTCACCATGCCCCTCTAAACCCCGCCCCCTTCAACCCCCCTCTAAACCCATTTAAAGCCCTTAAAAAAAAACCCCCATTCTACCCATGTAAACCCCTCTAAATTCCTCTAAACCCCAGCAAACCCCAGCAAACCACAGCAAAACCCCACTATAAACCCCAGCAAACCCCAGCAAACCCCACGAAACACCACCGAACCCCACCAAACACCACCGAACCCCATCGCACCCCTCTAAACCCCTCTAAACACCTCTAAATACCTCTAAACACTTCTAAACCCCTCTAAACCGCTCTAAACCTCTCCAGATCTCTCCAAACCCATCCAAATCACCCAAACCACTAGAAACGTACAAAATTCCTAAGGGGTTCGACAGGCTAGATGCGGGAAGATTATTCCCGATGTTGGGGAAGTCCAGAACAAGGGGGCACCGTTTAAGGATAAGGGGGAAATCTTTTAGGACCGAATGGGAAAATCATTTTTCACTTAGAGAGTGGTGAGTCTCCGGAATTATCTGCAACAGAAGGTAGTTGACGCCAGTTCATTGGCTATATTTAAGAGGGAGTTAGATGTGGCCTTTGTGGCTAGAGGGATCAGGGGGAATGGAGAGAAGCAGGTACGGATACTCCTGCACCTCTTTTCTATGATTCTTCTATGTTTTTAAACTCCACACCTCCGCTCTAAACCCATTTAAAGCCCCCTAATCCCCTGTAAACCAAAGTAAACCTCTCTAAACCCCTATAAAACCCTCTAAGCGCCGGTAAACCCTTCCAACACCCATGTAAACCCCATGTAAACCCTCCGAAACCCCATGTAAACCTCCCATAAACCTCGTAAACCCCTCTAAACCCCTGTAAACCACTCTAAACAAAAACACCCTCTAAACCCATCTAAGCACCTCTAAACCACTCTAAACATATCTAACCCTCTGTAAATCCCTCTAAACCCATATAAAGCCAAACCCCTATAACCCCTGTAAACACCATGTAAATCCATTTAAACCCCACCAAACCCTCTAACCCCCTCTATAAAAAAACCCATATAATGCCCATATAATGCCATATAAACCCATGTAGACCGCATGTAAACCCCTCTAATCTGTGAACCACTCTAAACCCAAATTAAGCCCGCTAAACCCCTCAAACCCCCTTTAAAACCGCTAAAAACCCAATTTAAAAATTCAAAAATAAAGCCCTGTAAACCCATCGAAACCCCCCTGTAAAACACGCATAACAACCCCTGTAAACCCCATGTAACGCCCCCGAAACCACAGTAAACCCTATGACCCCTGTAATCATCAATAACCCCTAAGACCCCCTAAAAAACCCCTGTAACCCCCATGTAACCCCCCCAAATCGCTGTATACCCCTCTAACCGCTGTAAACTCTTTAAAACCCTAAACCCATGTAAACCCCAGTGAAACCCCTGCAAACCTCTCTAAACCCTCGTCAAAAAGTTCTAACCCCTCTACAACCGTCTAAAAACACCCGCAAACCACATAGTAAAACCCTTAAACCCCGTTCCCATCTAAAACCCTCAAAAACCCTCTAAACCGCTGTAAACCCCTCCCGACACCGTAAAGCCCTCTGAACCATCTAATCCCCTATTAATTAATCCTCTAAGTCTAGGCCCATAGTAAACCTTCTCTAAACCCCTCCATCCCCTCACAACGCTCAACCCACTCCAGACCCCTCCAAACCCATCCAAACCCCCTCAAGCCCCTTATAACAACCTCCATCCCCCTCTCACACATACAAAGCCTCTAAAACCCCTATAACCCCCTGTAAACCCCAGTAAATCCTCTCTAAACTCACTAAATCCCTCCAAACCCCACTGCAAACCCCACCAAAACCCTACAAACCCCACAAACCCACCAAACCCCAGCATACCCCCACAAACCCTCACATCCCCCACCAACCCCAACCGAACCCAAACAAATCCCAACCGAACCCCAGCGAAACCCATCGAACCCTATTAAACCCCCTCAAACACCTCTAAAACA
>CM069147.1:55410791-55563291 GCA_035221665.1 Okamejei kenojei
TCATATCTTCCAGATTTAGTGTTTACAAACATAGTTTAAATCCACATATTTAATGTTGGTATAGGAGCATTTTTCCAGAATTGTAAGATGAGTTTTTTCATATTATTAAGCCGTAATCAATTCTTTTGATACGCATTTAATTCCGAACTACCTTCTGTCATTCCGAAAATAATCCATTCTTTGGTGTCATTTTTATTTTAAACAGTTTGTGAAAATTTCAAAGATTTCAATCCAAAACCTTTGAATTTTTGTACAAAAGAGTGCGCTATAGTAGCTTCTTGACATTGGCATTTATCACAAATTGGTGAAACGTTAGGGAAAAAATTATTTAATTTAGTTTTTGAGTAGTATAATCTATGTATAATTTTAAATTGTATTAAAATGTGTCTTACGTTAATTGAGCATTTGTGCACATTTAATAAGTATTATTTCCACCTTTCATTGGAAATTTCTATGCTTAGTTCGTTTTCCCACTCACCTCTAATACCTTCAGTTGTTGGTATTACTGCATTTAGTATAATATTATATATATGTGAAATTAAATGTTTCCCCTCCAACTGCCTCTAAACCCATATAAAGACCCCTAATCCCCTATAAACACATGTAAACCTCTCTAAACCCCTATAAAGCCTTCTAAACCCCATGTAAACCCCCCTAAACCCTCTATAAAGCCCTCTAAGCCCCTGTAGACCCTTCTAACTCCCATGTAAACCCCATGTAAACCATCCTAAACCCCATGTAAACCTCCCCTAAACCTCTGTAAAGCCATCTAAACCCGTGTAAACCAGTCTAAAACTCTAAACCCCTCCAAACCCCTCTAAACCACTGCAAACCTCTCTAACCCCCCTGTAGATACCTCTAAACCCAAGTAAATCCCTTCAAACCCCACCAAACCCCTTCAACCCCCTCTAACGCCCTCTAAACCCATATAAAGCCATTTTAAACCCCGGTAAACCCCTCTAAACCCCCTGTGAACCACTCAAAACGCTCCTAAACCCATATAAATCCCCTCTAAACCCCACAAAACCCATCCGAAATCCTCTGAACCCTCCATAACCCCCCCTATAACGCCCTCTAAAACCCCATCTAAACCCCCTGTAAACCCCATGTAAACCCGTCTAAACTCAAACCCCTCTAAACCCCTCTAAACGCCTGTAAACCTCTCTAAACCCATGTAAACCTCCATAAACCACTCTAAACACCTGTAAACCACTTTAAACCCCTTCAAACCCGTCTAAAACCCTCTAAACCCCTGTAAATACCTATAAACCACTCTAATTCCCTGAACGCCCCAGTAAACTCCTGTAAACCCCTGTAAACCACTATAAAGCCCTCTAAACACGTGAACCCCTGTAAACCCCATGTAAACCCATCTAATCCCCCTGTAAACCTCTCTAAAACCCTCGAAACCCTTGTAAACCTCTCTAAAACCCTCGAAACCCTTGTAACCCCTCTAAACCTCTCTACACTATAAACACCTGAAAGCCCGTAAACCCCATATAAACCCGCTAACCCATCTAAAACACCCTAATCCCCTGTAAAATCCTGCTAACCCCCCCATAAACCCCTCTAACAACCCCTGTAAACCCATGTAAACCTCGCTAACCCTCTAACCCCTGTAAAACCCCTCCTAAAACCCCTCTCAATCCGTGTAAACACCCTCCTAAACCCTTCTGGAATACCTGCAAACACCTGAATACCCCATGAAAAGTACATCTAAACCCCCGCTATACAACAATCTAAAACACTTAATCCCTCTACAAACCCCCGTACAACCCTCTCAAACCATTTAAAATCCTCTAATCCACCCAACCCCATCCAACCCCCCTCTAACACACATCCTCCTAAACTCACTCTAAACCAAACACTCCAAACCCATGCAAGCACACTCTAAATACATGCAACACCCCGTAAACCCTTGCACCCTCTAGAAAACGCCCTCTAAACCCATATAAACCCAATTGTAACCCCCTGTGAACAAACTCTAAACCCCATGTAAAGCCTGTAAACCCATTAAACCCTCTCTAAAACCCTCTATAACCCCTGTAAACCCCCACTAAACCACTCCCCACACACCTGAAAACACCTGTAAACCACTGTAAACCCTGTAAACCCCGCTAAACCCCATCTAAAACCCTCTAAGCGCCCACCTAAACTCCATGTAAACGCATCTCAACACCTCTAAACAACTTTTAAAAACCTCAGTGTAACCCCTCTAACTACCCGCTCCGAAACAGCTCCGAACCCCTCCAAACTCCTCCAAACCCAATAAGCCCTCAAAACCCTCGAAACCACTGTAAAACCCCATGAAAACCCTCTCAACCCCTCTAAACACCTGTTAACCCCTCTAAGCACCTAAACTCTCTAACCCCCCACCAACACCCTCCAATCTCCTCCAACCCCACTAAACCCCATCCCAAACCACTCTAAACCCCCTATATGAACCCCTAACCCTTCTAAACCAATTTAAAAACCCCCCTGTAAAGCCCCATGTAAACTCGTCAAAACACAAACCCCACTAAACCCCCATAAAACATTTTTAAAAAACCCTTCCTAGAAACCCTTAAACCCATCAAACCCCCATTCTGACCCCTCAAAACCCATCTAACCCCCCTGTAAACCCCATGTAAAACGCTGTAGAAATCCCATCAAACCCCCTAGAAACCCCTTTAAAAACCCTCGCCAAAGTCCTGTAAAACCTCTCTAAAACCATCTAAACCCTTCTAAACCGGTCTAAATCGCTCTAACCCTCTAAATACCTCTAAACACCTCTAACCATATAACCATATAACCATATAACAATTACAGCACGGAAACAGGCCCTCTCGGCCCTTCCAGTCCGTGCCGACCATTTGTTTTCCCCTAGTCCCATCTACCTGCACTCAGACCATACCCCTCCATTCCCTTCACGTCCATATACCTATCCACTTTACTCTTAAATGTTAAAATCGATCCCGCCTCCACCACTTCTGCTGGAAGCTCATTCCACACAGCCACCACCCTCTGAGTAAAGAAGTTCCCCTCACGTTACCCCCCGGAACTTCCTTGCCCTTAATTCTCATGTCATGCCCCTCGTGTTTGAGTCTTCCTACCCTCAATGTGGACAAACGTATCCACCACGTCAACTCTGCCTGTGCCTTTCAATCAATTTATAATAGACTCAATCAAGTCCCCCCCTTAACCTTCTGCCGCTCCAACGAATAAAGACTAACGTGTTCACTTTCTCAGTAACCATAGTTGCTGGAACCCTGGCAACAATCTAGTTATATCTCCTCTTACTCCCTCTCTATTTTTGTTGACATCCTTCCCTAGAACTAGGCGAACCAAAATTGGTACACCATACTCCAGAATTGGGACTTAACCAATGCCATGTACGAAATTTTAAACATTACTGTCTCCAATACTCCTAAATTCAATGCCTCTGATTTATAAAGGCCAGCACACCAAAGGTTTGTTCTTACCACCCTATCTACCACCATACAGGAACTTACGCCCCAGTTAGTCCTATATTCCTCTGTTTCCACAGCATTCCTCATTCCCTACCATTTACCTATACCCCTATTTTGATTTGTCCCTGCCAAGATGTAGCTCTCACCACCTTATCACATTAAACTCCATCTGCCATCTTTCAGCCCACTTTTCCAAATGGCCCAAATCCTCTGTAGACTTTTGAAAATCTACTTCATTATCCACAACAACACCTATCTTAGTATCATCTGCATACTTACTTATTCATCCAATTTCCACCCCATCATCCAATCATTGATGTACATGACAAACAACAGTGGACCCAACACAGATCCCTGGCACCCCACTGTCACCTAGGCTTCAACCGACAAACCAGCCATCCACCATTACTCTCCTGATATCGTCCCATTCAGACCACTGTTGAATCCATCTTGCTACTCCGCCATTAACAACCCAAAAAGATTGAACCTTCTAACCAACCTTCCATGGGGAACCTTGTCAAAGGCCTTACTGAAATCCATATAGACAACATCCACTGCTTTACCCTCATCAATTTCCCTATTTACCGCTACAAAAAATTCAAGAAGTTTTGTCAAACATGACCTTCCAGGCACAAATCCATGTTGACTGTTCCTGATCAGAACCTGTTTATCCAGATGCTTATATATATTATCTCTAAGTATCCTTTCCATTAATTTCTTGGTTGCACCATATATATTATCTCTAAGTATCCTTTCCATTAAGTTCTTGGTTGCACCATATGAAGTAAAGGTATTAACATGATTCATAATGCAAGACGATAAACAAAAGAAAACTGGAGGAATCACATTTTGTAGTTGGAATATAAAGGGCGCTAATGAACCAATTAAAAGGGGTAAGATCATTGCCCAATTAAAAGTCTTAAAAAGTGATATTATTTTCTTACAAGAGACGCATCTGAAATATCAAACACAGATAAGACTGAAGGCAAATGATTGGCAAACATACTACCTCTTCATTTACTTCCTAAATATTAGAGGCACGTCTATTATCATCTTAAAGGTATACCATTTAAATTAAAGAATACTATAGCAGATAAAGGAGGGAGGGTACGTTTTGTTCCCCCCCAAATAAAAGTCCCCCCCCCCCCCCCACGGGAGACAATTAGTTCTACTCCACTTACTTTGAATAAATATTTATGCTCCTAATTTGACAACCCCCAATTCTTAGTAACATCTTGGATATAATTTCAGAACTTAATCATCAAAATGTGATAATAGGGGGAGATTTTGACTGTGTGTTTTACTCCATATTTGGATACATCACAAAACAAAAAAAAAGGGACTAACATAAAACCTCAAACGAGTGAACTCCTATATACATACAAGGAAAATACTAATATAACCAGATGTATGGAGGATCGCTAACCCAGTAGTAGGTAATATGCATTTTATTCAACATTACATAAAACATTTCACGTATGTGATTATTCTTAGTGGACGACGAAAACTAATTCCATATACATATAATTCTAAATATCATAATAAGGTATTTTTTCTGATCATTCTCGTTAACTTTTTCTTTAAAATTAGAAGGAATGCCTGATAAAAAATTCGTTTTGGAGGTTTAACCCCCAAATTTTAAATAACTCACAAGGGTTGCACATATTTAAAAGAGCATATGAGATTCTTCTTTGAGACAAATGATACACCATATTTTCACCCCTCCTTATATGAAACTTTTAAAGGCATTATTAAGGAACTATAATCTCATATCAAGCTTTCCAAAATAAAAAGAATAATAACAGAACAATTGCAGATTGAACAAGAAATTAGACACATTAGATTTAGAAAATGGCCAAAGAACCAACTATAGATAAACATAATATAGATTAAACGAGAACTTACAGTTCGAAGTTTGATCGTATATTTTATGAGGAGTTACGATGAGGGCTTACGTGAAGAACCCCGCCTCACACGGCTGGCAAACGGCATACTTCAAAGCAGCGGCATGAAAAACACAGAACACCAAATAGCCGAAGTAACATAGTAAGGCTCATAAAAGAATTAGAACTACCAGATTGATCATTTATTTTATGAGGGTGGAGTGGATTGGGCACGTAATCCCTCATCGTAACTCCTCATAAAATAACGATCAAACTTCTAACTGGTAAGTTCTCGTTTAATCTTACTATTTTACTTCCGGAGTCACGGTGTGACTACGTGAAGATTTAAAGCTTTTTGTGTTTTTTATGTCGTAGTATTAATTAGTACGACAGTCCGGCTAAGTAAATACATACATGAGAAACCAGACTAATATTAGTTCTTTTCCATAATTAACTTTTTAATGGTTTAAAGAACATATAAAATAACCCACCTCCCATATATCCGAGGGAATGATTTACAAGTGATAAAAGATATAAGTGACTACATAATCTTGGTTATAGTAATCAATAGTATACAAAGCAGGTAATTATATTGATCCCAACACCGCGTGGCCAAACTTGTCATAGTGGGTGAACAGGTTTCACGTAGAACTTTGAAAAAGTTTCTTCTTTACTCCACCCTGCGATTTTTAAAATATGCTCGAGTGTACGTCCCGCACCTACGCCGCGGACGTACTGCAGCCCTGGTGGAGTGAGATTTGAACACATCAGTGTCTACTCCTGCTAAAAGCAACACCTGTTTCAACCATTTTGAGATAGTTTGAACTGAAGCTTTTGTGTGTGGCTTTTTATGCGTAATCATCAACGTTTCTTTCATTTCCTCGAAGAGTTTCAGTAACTTAACATATTGATTCAAATGTTTAACCACACACAAAGTAAGGATCAAATAGGATAAGCTTGAAAGGTTACCTTAGCTCCAGATCTCCCTGGTCAGCTTTGTTTGATCAGATCGTAAACATAGAACACAATGTTATCTGTAGTCACATGCATACAGTCTAAACGCAACATTTGTAAAGTTTGCACTCTTTGAGTGGCAAAACCAATGATATTGTAACATTATTAATTTGAATGTTAATCTTTCCAATTGACAATCCTCAATTGGAGTCCACTGTCTAAGTAAGGTAAGTACAATGCTCACATCCCAAATCTCTGTGTATCTAGGTTTGGGTGGATTAATATTAAAGATTCCTTTCATGAATCTAGATATTAGTGGATGTGATCCAATTGATTTCTGGTCAGACATAAGTCCCAAATAAGATTGATAAGGCACTGCGTGCAGTGTTAGTAGTACTGTAACTTAAATGTTGATCAAAATGCAATTTAGCAAGGAGCTCCAATACATTTTCCATGCAATATCACAGTATCTACAAATATCAAACATGCAATATTCACCGTATCATAAAGAAATATATGACTGTGTGCAAAATTCTTCCCATTTCTTAACACGTGTCCATATATTGTTTTTGTGTGTTATCTCGCCATGATGCGACTATAACCTCCATAGTTTTGTCCGACAATCCCAGCTCCCGTAGTGGTCTGGTCAAAACCTGCAGATTAATAAATTCATATATGCATATAATGCATAAATTTCTTTGTTACTGGATTAATCAAAATATCACTACAGTTAGGAATTGACATATATGGTTTCTTTAATCATATTCAGCATTAATGGGAACCAAGGTTTGTTGGCCAATTTGAATTACCAACAATCCTGTGGCAGAATCTTGTTCTATTTCCTTCGCAGCCATTGCTGAACCAAAGCAAAAGGTGGAAAAGCATAAAAGAAACATATTCCCCCAGTTCAATGAAAAAGCATCTACTGCTACTGCATCTGGATCGTGTTCCCAAGACACATATTTAGGCAATTGATGATTAAGCCTTGATGCAACAAATCAATTTCTGCAAACCAAATTGAGTTACAATATTCTTAAATATTGCTGGATTAAGCATCCATTCTGTGTTATCCTTTAAATATCCTTGATCTTTTATCTGCCCACCAAACATTGTTCTTTTACCTGGAATGTAGTTTGCTGAAATCCAAATTTGGCGATCAATACACCATTGCCATATTTCATTGACCAGACAATCACATGATACTGATCTGAACTCCCCCATGTGATTAATATGCAACAGCCGTTTTATTGTCTAACTGTATTAATACATGTAGACCCCTTTTTTTGAACAGCAATATGCTTTTAGACCATAGAAAGCACCCCAATAACTCTAAAAATATTAATACCATAAGTTTTGAAGAAACGTTTCTTCTTGGGCTTTCCATCTACCCCCACAACTGGAGGAAGAATCTGTTACCCCCCCCCCCCCATCCGAGAGCATTAGCATCTATTTTATAAACAATTTCAGGCTGTTTAATCAGAATGTTTTTAGCAGCTTGTGGGATATTTTTACCCCACCATGGTAATTCCAACAAAACTTCTTTTGTTAATTGCATAGGCCTATCAAAGTGGCCTGCCCTCTCTTTGAGAGCTCTTATTTGTCCTTTGAAGATTTTGATTAATGTAATGGACCAAATTCTACTGCAGGAAATGCTGCTACTAGTTTACCAATAGTTTCGCTACTTTTCGGATGGAAGGATACGTTTGTGAATGAGATTATTACAAGTCACCAAAAATCATCAACTATATCTTTGTTGAAAGTATTAACATAGTTTCTGAGTTAATTACAAACTCCAAATAGTTAATTGATGTGCTGGCTGCCGCTGGGAATTTAATTGGATGAATCAAGAACCCTAGCTTTAACAAAGCTTTTGTACTGAAACTAATTCTCAGCTGACTCTTGATTTGTCATAATGATTAGAATGTCATCGAGATAAGCCATAACGATGTGTTTTTGTACTCTTAATTGGGCTAAAACTGGTTTCAACAGTTTAGTAAAGAGCCTGGAAGCTGAAACTCAATCCATTTGGCAAAGCTTTAAACTGCCATAATTGTCCCCAGCCAATTAAATTTTAAGTACCTCCAGAAACTGATGTATTGGAACAGAATAATAGGCATTTTTCAAATTAATCGTAGCCATATAACAACCTGCTGATATTAAATATCTTGCAGTATTAAATGTTTTCCATTTAAAAATTTGTATTCTACCACTTATTTAGATCTGTAAGGTCCAGAATAATTCTGCAATCACCATCTTTTTATATCTTTTGAAATATCTTAGACACAATTGATGCTCGTGTTTATAAAAGTTTTTTCAATAACCCCTTTTCAGATAATTTGTCAATTTCCACTCTGCTTTTCCAATTGCAGTAAACACGAAAGCATAGGCAGGTTTATCTGTACTGGAGGATTAACCCCTTCTTTAAATATAATAGTGCTCCCTGAAACTGCTTGTAAAAATAAACCGATCAAAATAATAGTAAGCCAGTCTTTATAAAACTTTTGTAATCTCCCTCCAACTGGAGATTAATCCGCAGTTTTCTTTAAAAGATAGAACAAGTCTTTCGAATACCTCTCCATATGAGCGTGGGTGGTCCTCCTTTTCCCGAATACGGGTAAGTATTGGGCTGTGCAGTACAATAATATTTCCTTGACATATTTCTGCCTTTATTTCCAAAATCAAATCCCCTTCTGGGCGAAAAAATACCTTTTTTGTCCTAAGACGAAGGTTTTATGCAGTTTAAAAAATTTTTAGCTTCTTCATCCAATTTTTAATAATTTAGGCAGATTTACTCCAAACAGATAACCAGGAGCTTGAACACCACTTGCTTGAACCACACAAATAAGCTTGCAAACCTTGGGTGAAATATGGCCCGAATAGCCATTTTCCTCATACAATAATTTCATAGAAAGAATTTGCACAATAGGCCCTCTTTTTTTTAAACTTATCCATCTCCCCAAAAGCCATAATGGCAGCAGAATAATTTGTGAGGATTTTTGAACCTCACTTCTTGAGCTCTCATATTTGGGGTCATGGATGCCCATATCAACGGATAAACCGTAGGCACTTTCAATGAGGCACAATTTCCTGTGCGTTTATAATTCTGATGTTTCAATCATCACAGAAATCATGAAGTTGGTGAGATACCATATATTAATGTTGGCAGCTAGGTTTTCTTCCATAGCCTCACCACTTCCTTTATATATAGCAAATTATTTTGCTATCTCAGGCACATTTTGGCCTTTCTTTTATTTTGTGGTGTGTTTTCAAATGCAAATCACCATCAGCAGGGTCTGCCTTCTGCAGCCCTAAATCAATTGGGATTTCCTCCCATGAGACTTCCTTCGGCCCAAATCCTGGGTCCGGAGTTCCAACTCCCAATTAGGCCCACAGCCATATCAGAATAATTAAACCCCTCAGGGCTTTTTTGGGAACCTTCTGGGTACTGTGACCCTAGTCTCATAATTTTTTGGAGAACTTTCTCCATATGCTCCATTATTAGTTCCATATAGTTTAATTATCTGGAGGACTTTCAGTATCAGAGTCATCAGAACCACGGCCTCTCAGATTTCTTTTACATTTTTTAGGAGCATTTCTCTCCGTGGTTTATAACTTCTGGAGAATCTAGAACTCACTAACGGGTATATCAGCGGCCACCGGTATCGGAACCGGATCCGCACTAGCTTTTTTCCCGTATTTTTATTTTCAGCCCGGGAAGCTCTTTTTACCCGCGAATTTTCTTTGCCGATTTCTCCATTTCTTTCATTTAATCTGTGCTAAACAGCACTTTAACGTGACTCTGACTTTTTATTTTACTTTATTTTTACTGCTGGACCCACCCAGCGTACGCTAAAAAACATCCCGACTTTG
Organism: Okamejei kenojei; assembly: GCA_035221665.1. Classification (NCBI taxonomy): domain Eukaryota; kingdom Metazoa; phylum Chordata; class Chondrichthyes; order Rajiformes; family Rajidae; genus Okamejei; species Okamejei kenojei. The sequence goes on from CM069147.1 coordinate 55,420,948, forward strand.
CTGCACTTACCTGCGGGGCCGTTCCGACCGCTGCGAGAGTTGCTCCTTACTGCAGCTCCTCCTTCCGCCGTCAGCGTCGACGTAATGCCGTTTGCCAGCGTGAGGCGGGGTTCTTCACGTAGTCACTCACGTGACTCCGAAGTAAAATAAGATAATAATACTAAAATATAAATTAAATACAATTTTGTCGGCCAGAAGAATAAGATTATTTCAAATTACAAAACAAGAAAATTTTGAATTTGGTGATAAACCTCATAAACCCCTAGCACGCCAACTGAAAAAACGGGAAACATAAAATACAATTACTAAAATTAAATCAGACAAAGGGGAATTACTAACACTACCTAAAGATATTAATAAAAGATTTGCTCAATTTTATCAAAACGTATATAATTCGAAAACCTCTGCAAATAATACTCAAATTAGACATTTCTTAGATAAGTGTAATCTTCCAAAATTAAATATGATGGACCAAGAGGGATTAGGAGCTCAGATTACACTACAGGAAATAGAAGAAACAATTAGTTCGTTGAAGAATGGCAAAACGCCAGGACCAGATGGCTTTATTAATGAATTCTATAAAAGATTCTACGAGATAATTTCTCCACGGTTGCAAGATTTATATATATACACTTTTAAAGAAAATAAACTACCAGAAACACTAACTGAGTCAACTATTACACTTATACCAAAAAAGGATAAAGATCTCGAAGACCCAGGCTCATATAGAGCTATTGCACTCCTAAATACAGACCAAAAAATATTAACAAAGACCCTAGCGAGAAGATTGAGTAAATATGTTAGTAAACTAATAAATCCGGACCAACAGGGTTCATACCAAAGAGCTACTAATTTAACAATTTGAGACGGCTGTCTAATATAATGTACTCACATAATACTGAAGAACTAGCAATTATTTCATTGGATGCAGAAAAAGCTTTTGATCAAGTAGTATGGCAATATTTATTCAAAATATTGGAAACATTTAACACGGATAATTTTATTTCATGGGTAAAATTATTATATAATAAGCCGACGGCTAGAATACTGACTAATCATATATTATCCCCGAAATTCCAATTAGCAAGGGGCAATGGGCAGGAGTGCGCGCTATCGCCCCTGCTATTTGCACTAGTGATAGAGCCTTTAGCTGAAAGTATAAGAAGCCATCCGAATATTCATGGGTATATTACCAAACACTCAAATAATGAAATTTCATTATATGCAGACGACATTATTATATATTAAAAATTCGCAAATTAGCACACCAAATATACTAAATTTAATAGAGGAATTTGATTCTTTTTCAGGACATAACCATATAACCATATAACCAGAAAAACAATTACAGCACGGAAACAGGCCCTCTCGGCCCTTCCAGTCCGTTCCGACCATTTGTTTTCCCCTAGTCCCATCTACCTGCACTCAGACCATACCCCTCCATTCCCTTCCCGTCCATATACCTATCCACTTAACCTTTAAATGTTAAAATTGATTCTGCCTCCACCACTTCTGCTGGAAGCTCATTCCACACTGAGTAAAGAAGTTCCCCCTCACGTTACCCCTAAACTTCCGTCCCTTAATTCGCATGTCATGCCCTCTTGTTTGAATCTTCCCTACCCTTAATGGGAAAAGCTTATCCACGTCAACTCTGTCCATCCCTTTCATCATTTTAAAGACCTCAATCAAGTCCCCCCTTAACCTTCTGCGCTCCAAAGAATAAAGACCTAACTTGTTCAACCTTTCTCTGTAACATAGTTGCTGGATCCCAGGCAACATTCTAGTAAATCTCCTCTGTACTCTCTCTATTTTGTTGACATCCTTCCTATAATTAGGCGATCAAAATTGTACACCATACTCCAGAATTGGTCTCACCAATGCCTTGTACAATTTTAACATTACTTCCCTGCTCCTATATTCAATGCTCTGATTTATAAAGGCCAGCACACCAAAGGCTTTCTTTACCACCCCATCTACATGCGATTCCACTTTCCGGGAACTATGCACAGTTATTCCTAGATCTCTCTGTTCCACAACATTCCTCAATTCCCTACCATTTACCATGTACGTCCTATTTTGATTTGTCCTGCCAAGATTTAGCACTTCCCACTTATCAGCATTAAACTCCATCTGCCATCTTTCAGCCCACTTTTCCATATGGCCTAAATCTCTCTGTAGACTTTGAAAATCTACTTCATTATCCACAACACCACCTATCTTAGTATCATCTGCATACTTACTTATCCAATTTTCCACCCCATCATCTAGATCATTGTACATGACAAACAACAGTGGACCCAACACAGATCCTTGAGGCACCCCACTGGTCACCGGCTTCCAACCTGACAAACAGCCATCCACCATTACTCTCTGACATCTCCCATTCAGCCACTGTTGAATCCATCTAGCTACTCCGCCATTAACACCCAAAGATTGAACCTTCTTAACTAACCTTCCATGGGGAACCTTGTCAAAGGCCTTACTGAAATCCATATAGACAACATCCACTGCTTTACCCTCATCAATTTCCCTAGTAACCGCTTCAAAAAATTCAAGAAGGTTTGGCAAACATGACCTTCCAGGCACAAATCCATGTTGGCTGTTCCTGATCAGACGCTGTTTATCCAGATGCTTATATATATTATCTCTAAGTATCCTTTCCATTAATTTGCCCACCACTGACGTCAAACTAACAGGTCTATAATTGCTAGGTTTATTCTTTGAACCGTTTTTAAACAATGGAACAACATGCGCAGTACGCCAATCCTCCGGCACTATTCCCGTTTCTAATGACATTTGAAATATTTCTGTCATAGCTCCTTCTATTTCTACACTAACTTCCCTCAATGTCCTAGGGAATATCCTATCAGGACCTGGAGAGTTATCCACTTTTATATTTTTCAAAAGTGTCAGTACTTACTCCTCTTTGAATCTCATAGTTTCCATAGCTACTCTACTTTCTTTCCTTATTTCACATAGTTCAATACCCTTCTCCTTGGTGAATACCGAAGATAAGAAATTGTTTAATATCTCCCCCATCTCTTTTGGCTCTGCAGATAGCTATCCACTCTGTCTCTCTAATGGTCCAATTTTATCCCTCGTTATCCTTTTGCTATTAATATAGCTGTAGAAACCCTTTGGATTTACTTTCACCTTTCTTGCCAAAGCAACCTCATATCTTCTTTTAGCATTCCTAATTTCTTTCTTAAGATTCTTTTTACATTCTTTATACTCCTCTAGCACCTCATTTACTCCATACCTCCTATAATTATTGTAGATACCTCTCTGTTTTCGAAACAAGTGTCCAATTTCCCTTGAGAACCATGGCTCTTTCCAATTTTTACTATTTCCTTTCACCCTAACAGGGACACAAAGATTCTGTACTCTTACAATTCTGTACTCTTACATAGAATAAATTGGAACAAAAGCGAAATTATGGCGATAAAACCTCAAGAGTCGACACATCTGTTGAAATTCTCTTTTAGAATTACAACAGAAAAATGTAAGTATTTGGGCATCCAAATTACTAGGAACTGTAAATCATTACTCAACGCAAACTATATGCCTTTATTAACTAAATTAAATGGGTTGATTAAATTTTGGAAGACACTGCCGATGTCTTTAATAGGCAGAATAAATGCGATAAAAATGATCTTCTTACCACAAATATTGTACCTATTTCAATCAATACCAATATACTTACCTAAAAAATTCTTCAAAATATTAGATTCTGATATTATAAACTTCATATGGGATTATACATCACACAGAATTAAAAAAAAAACACTTGTGTAAATCTAAAGAATCAGGGGGACTGACTCCCTAACTTATTGTATTATTATTGGGCAGTGAATATTAAAAATATAATCTACTGGTTGGACAGTTCTGCCCAACAGGTAGATTGGATAAGAATGGAGAAAGAGGATTGTTCCCTTTATAATATAGGAGCGATCCTCCTTTCCCCGATAAAACTGAACAATATAATATACAAGTATCCAATTATTCATAGTATAATACGAATTTGGAAACAAATAAAATTAACTTTAACTAAGAAAATTATCGCTTCTTTCTCCAATAGCTAATTCAAACCATCCATTATTGATAAAACGTTTATCCATTGGGAAAGAATAGGAATTGAAACGATGGGAGATATGTATAAAATGGGAACATTTTTTTCATTACAACAACTACAACTAAAATATAATTTGAAACGTAATCAATATTTCAAATACCTTCAAATTCAAGATTATTTGAAAAAGTATATACAAGGATATCAAACTTTAACCCCAGATCTATTGGAGGAAGGAATGGATAGAAAGGCAGAATCAAGCAATTTAATATCTTACTTATATAATATAATTCTAAATATAGAAACACCAACCACAGAGGCAATTAGAAGAGACTGCGAACAAGAGTTATTGATAAAAATTACGAACGGTAGATGGGATAAAAAAATATTATATGTAAACAAATGGTCAATGAATGTAAGACATAACCTAATTCAATTAAAAAATTTAAATAGATTATATTATTCGAAAACAAGACTGAATGAAATATTTTCAAATGTTTCCCCCATCTGCGACAAATGTCTAACTCAAAATGCCACTATAGCACAATCCTTTGTCTCTTGTACAAAACTGTATACATTTTGGAATGAAATGTTTGGAATTTTTACAAAACTATTTAACACAAAATTGAACCCCAATACCGAATTGATTATCTTTGGATCAATGGAAGAGGGAAGTAAACTAACTATATTCCAAGAAACTTTTCTTAATAAGTGTTATTAGACCATTTTAATTATGGTCTAATAACAACAAAAAAACATACTTAAATTTAGGAAAAACGCACCTACGCCAACATTCAAAATGTGGATCTCAAACATGTCTGAAACGCTACATCTTGAAGAAATGAGATTCCTCTTACTAGGCAAAGTAGACCAATTCTTAAAGATTTGGTCTCCGTTTATCAACTTTTTACAAGCATATGGTGCAACATAACATAACCTTAGAAATTGGTTTATTTTCTAAGGGGTAAACCGATCTAAACCTCTCTAAACCCTGCAAACCCCGCTAAACCCATCTAAACCCCTCTAAACCCCTCTGAACAGCTGTAAACCCCACTAACTCCCTCTAAACCCATCTAACACCTCAAAACGCATCTAAACCCCTCTAAACGCATCTAAATCCCGGTAAACGTCATGTAAACCACTCTGAACCTGTGTAAACCCCTTTAACTGCATGTAAACCTCTCTAAAACCCTCTAAACACCTCCAAATCTCGGTAAACCCCTCTAAACCCCTCTAAACCACTCTAAACACATGTAATCCCATGTAAACCCCTCTACATCCATCTAAACCCACCTAAACCCCTCTAAAACCTCCCATACCCTTCCAACGCCCCTGTAAACCCCTCTACACCCACTCTAAACCCCCCCTGTAAACCCCTAGAAACCCCCGTAAACCCCCTGTGAACCCCTCTAAACACCTCCAAACACATCTAGTCCACTCTAAACCACTCCAATCCCTTCCAACCCCCTCCAAACCACTCTAAGCCACTCTAAGCACCTGTAAACCTCTCTGCACCCCTCGAAACCCCTCCAAAGCCCTCGAAACCCCTCTGAATACCTCTAAACCCCTAAAAACACCAAAGCCCATGTAAACCCCTCCAAACCCCTCCAAACCCCTATAAACCCCTCGAAACCCCACGAAACCCATCGTAGTAATTCTAAACCCCTCGAAACCCCTCTAAAACCCCTCTAAACACATCTAAACTGCGCTAAACCCATCTAAGCTCCTCCAAATCCCCATAACCCCATTCTAAACACATCTATACCCCTCTAAACACCTCGATACCCCTCTAAACCCATCTAAACCCCTCGAATCCCCTCAAATGTCCAGCCGTAAGAACAGCTTCGCACAGGAAGGAGCTGCAGATGATGCTTTCAACCGAAGATAGGTACAAAAAGCTGGAGTAACCCAGCGTGACAGACAGCATCTGTGCAGAAAAGGAACTGTGCGAGTCCGCACTGACCAGCGATCCCCACACATTATCGATGTCCGACACACACTGGGGACAATTTACATTTAAACCTGTACAAGCCTGCGCGTCTTTGGAGTTTGGGAGAATACCGAAGATATCGGGGATAATCCACGTGGTCAGGGGGAGTACGTACAAACTCTGTACAGGCGGCAGTTTTATTTGGGATTGAACCCGCGTCTCTGGTGCTGTAAGGCAGCTACTCTACCGCTGTGCCACCGTGCTGGATAGCTTGAGCTCAGAAACGCAAATATAACATATCGGGTCACAGAAATCTGGAATAATCTGGAGTATAGGAGTAGGGAAGTAATGTTACAAGGCATTGGTAAGACCAATTCTGGAGTATGGTGTACAATTTTGGTCGCCTAGTTATAGGAAGGATGTCAACAAAATAGAGAGAGTACAGAGGAGATTTACTAGAATGTTGCCAGGGTTCCAGCAACTATGTCACAGAGAAAGGTTGAACAAGTTAGGTCTTTATTCTTTGGAGCGCAGAAGGTTAAGGGGGGACTTGATTGAGGTCTTTAAAATGATGAAAGGGATAGACAGAGTTAACGTGGATACGTTTTTCCCATTGAGGGCAGGGAAGATTCAAACAAGAGGGCATGACATGAGAATTAAGGGACAGAAGTTTCGGGGTAACGTGAGGGGAACTTCTTTACTCAGAGGGTGGTGGCTGTGTGGAATGAGCTTCCAGCAGAAGTGGTGGAGGCAGGATCGATTTTAACATTTAAGAGTAAAGTGGATAGGTATATGGACGTGAAGGGAATGGATGGGTATGGTCTGAGTGCAAGTAGATGGGGCTAGGGGAAAACAAAGGTCGGCACGGACTGGAAGGGCCGAGAGGGCCTGTTTCCGTGCTGTAATTGTTATATGGTTATATGGTTATATGGTAACAGCGGGGCAGGCAGAAAATATAGAGAGAATCCATGCGGTAACGGGGAGAACGTACAATCCGTGCAGACGGTGGCTGTGGTCGGAATCGAACCCGGGTCCCTGAACCTGTGAGGCAGCAACTCTACCGCTGCGTCACTACTTACTGGCGCCCTCCCCTAATTTCCCATTTACTGGTGCCATCCCCTAAATCCACATTTACTGTTATCCTCCCCTAATTCACCATTTAATGTTGCGCTCCCTAAATTCCCCAATTATTAGGGCCCTCGCATAATTCCCCTTTTACTGAGGCTCGCTCTTTTCACGCCAGGCTCGCAGCTTGTGCGCCCGGCTCGTAGTTTGCGGACGAGATTCGCAGCTTTTGCAGCAGGCTCGCACTTTTCATTCCAGGTTCGCACGTTTAGTACCTGGCTCGCACTTTTCGCACCAGATCGCACTTTTCGAACGATGCTGGCATTTTTCGCAGACAGCTCGTACCGTTCATACCAGGCGCGCACATTTCGTACCAGGCTCGCACCTTTGGTGCCACGCTCACGGTTTTCACACCAGTTTCGCAATTTTCGCACAAGGCTCGCAGTTTTCGCATTGCGCCTAACAACGATTGTGTCTACCAAGGGTTCTAATCTCCAAGCGTGTAATATCCACCTAGGATGGTGTTCACCAAGAGTTGCGTCTACCAAGGGTTGTGTCTACCATGCGTTACATTTACCAAGGGTCGTGTGTAACAAGGGTCGTGTTTGCTAAGGGTCATGTTTACCAAACGTCGTGTTTGCCAAGGCATGTTTACCAAGCGTTGTGCATACAAAGACTGTCTGCCAAGGGTGGTATGTACCAAGGGCTGTGTCTACCAAAGGTTGTGTCGTCCAATGTCTCTGTCTTCCAAGAGTTGTGTCAACCAAGTGTTGTGTCTACCAAGAGGTTTGCTTACCAAGGGATGTGTTTACCCAGGTTTGTGTTTACCAATGGTTGTATCTAACGAAGGTTATGTCTACCAAGCTTTGTTTCGACCAAGTTTTGTTCATCCCAAGGGTTGTGTCTACTAAGGGTTGTGACTGCAAAGGGTTGTGTCCAGCTCGCGAGTCTGGTGCGAAAAGTGCGAGCCTCGTGCGAATAGTGCGAGCCTCGTGCGAAAAAAGCGAGCCTCGTGCGACAAATTCGAGCCTGGTGCCAAAAGTGCGAGCCTGCTGTGAAATGTGGGAGCCTAGTGCGAAACTGCAATCCTAGTGCAAAAACTGGGAGCCTGGCGCAAAAACTGCAAGCATAGTGCGAAAAGTGCGATCGCGCTGCGAAAAGAGCAAGCCTGGTGCAAAAACTACGAGACTGGTCCGAAAAGTGCGGAGCTGGTGCGAAATCTGATATCCTGGTGCGAAAAATGCGGGTTTGCTGCGAAAAGTGTTAGCCTGGTGCGAAAGTGCGAGCCTGGTGAGAAAAATACGATTGTGGTGCGAAAAGTGCGATCCGGCTGCAAAAAATGCGAGCCTGGTCCGAAAACTGTGAGCCTGGTGCGAAAACTGAGATCCTGGTACGAAAATCCTGGCGGACAAACTGCGCGCCTGGCGCGAAAGGTGCGAGCTTGGTGCGAAAGGTGCGAGTCTGCCTCGAAACGTGGGGGCCGCCAGCAAAAAATGCTAGCCTCGTTCGAAACGTGCGAGCCGGCTGCGAAAAAAGCGAGCCTGGTGCGAAGATAGCGATCCGCGTGCGAAAACTGAGAGCCTGAAAGCCCTCTAAACCCACCTAAACCCGCTGTAAACCCCTGTGTAATCCACCTAAACCCCTGCAATCCCCATGTAAACCCCTGTAAACCCCATGTAAACCCCTCCAAATCAATCTAAACCGCAGTAAACCCCTGTAAACCCCTCTAAGTTCCTGTAAACGCCAGTAAATCCCTGTAAAAACCCTATAAAGCCGTATATTGACAGAGTTGACGTGGATAAGCTTTTCCCATTAAAGGTAGGGAAGATTCAAACAAGAGGGCATGACATGCGAATTAAGGGACGGACGTTTAGGGGTAACGTGAGGGGGAACTTCTTTACTCAGAGGGTGGTGGCTGTGTGGAATGAGCTTCCAGCAGAAGTGGTGGAGGCAGGATCGATTTTAACATTTAAAAGTAAAGTGGATAGGAATATGGACGGGAAGGGAATGGAGGGGTATGGTCTGAGTGCAGGTAGATGGGACTAGGGGAAAACAAATGGTCGGCACGGACTGGAAGGGCCGAGAGGGCCTGTTTCCGTGCTGTAATTGTTATATGGTTATATGGTTATATGGTTATTCTCATCTAAACACCTATAAATCCCATGTACACCCCTCGAGCAACCTGTAAACCTCTCTAAACCACACTAAACCCCTAAAAGCCCTCTAAACCCAATGCAAACCTATGTAAACCCATCTAAACCCCTCTAAATCCCCTGCAAATCCCTCTAAACCCCTCTAAACCCATATAAAGCCATCTAAACCACCCTAAACCCCTGTAAACCCATGTAAATCCGTCTAAACCCCCTATAAAGCCATATAAAGCACTCCAAACCCATATAAACCCCCTGCAAACCCCATGAAAACCACTCTAAACCCTATGATGCCCTCTACACCCCTCTAGACCCATGTAAACCCCTGTAAACCCATCTAAACCTCCTATAAACCCCTGTAACCCCCTGTAAACACCTGTAAACCCCTTTAAAGCCCTCTAAACCCCTGTAAAACCCTCGAAACCCTATAAAGCCCTCTAAACCTAAACCCCTCTAAACATCTCTGCACCTTTAAACACCTCGAAACCCCTGGAAACCCATCTAAACCCCACTAAACCCATCGAAAACCTTCTAACCCCCTCGAAACCTCTCTAACCCCCTCCAAACCGCTCTAAACCTCTCCAGACCAATCCCCTCCAAACCCCTCTAACCACATCCAACGCCTCTAAACGCCACTAAACCCCCTATAAAGCCTTCTAACCCCATCTAAACCCCCTGTAAACAGCGTCTAAACTCCTGTAAACCCCTCTAAACCCCTGTAAATCCCTCTAAACCTCCTCTAAACCCATTTAAAGCCCTCTAAACCCATCTAAACCACTGTAAACCCCATATAAACCCCCTAAACCACTGTAAACCCCGTGTAAACCACTCTAAAACCCTGTAAAGCCCTCTACACCTCTCTAAACCCATGTAAACCCATGTAAACCCCATCTAAACCCCTATAAAGCCCTCTAAACCACTGTAAACATCGCGAAACCCACATGAAACCCTCTAAACCTCTGTAAACCCCTCTAAACCTCTCTACACCTGTGAACCGCTGTAAACCCCTGTAAACCCCTCTAACCGCTCTAAACCTCTCCAGACCCCTCCAATCCCCATCCAAGCCGCTCTAAACGCCTCTGAACATCCTATAAAGCACTCCAACCCCATCTAAACCCCCTGTAAACTCCATGTACACTCGTCCAAACCCCTATAAAGCCCTCTGAACCTCCCTAAAACCCTGTAACCCCCTATAAGCCCCTATAAAGCCCTCTAAACCCATCTAACCCGATCTAAACCACACTAAACTCCTGTAAATCCCACTAAGCTCCTGTAAACGCCAGTAAACCACTACAAAAACCTCTATTCCCATCGACATCCCATGTAAACCCATCTAAACCCCTGTAAACCGCTCTGAACCAATCTAACCCCCTACAAAGCTCACTAAACCCCTCTAAACCCCCTCTCAACCCCATGTAAACCCCATGTAAACACATGTAAACCCCTCTAAACCCCATCCAAACCCCGCTAAATCCATATGAAGCCTTCTAAACCCACCTAAAACACCCTGTAAATCCCTCTGAACACATCTGAACCCCCTATAAAGCCCTCTAAACCACTCCAGACCTCTGTAAACCCCTCTAAGCCCATATAAAGCGCTCTGAAGCTCTTTAATCTAAACCCCCTGTGAACCCCCATGTAAACCCCCTAAACCGCTGTAAACCCCATGTAAACCACTCTAAACCCCTATAATGCCCTCTACACCCCTCTAAACCCATGTAAACCCCCTGTAAACCCTATGTAAACCCCATGTAAACCACCTCTAAACCCCATGTAAACCCCCTCTAAACCCCCTATAAAACCCCTCTAAAACCCTTCTAGATCCCTCTGAACCCCTGTAAACCGCGGTTAAAACCCCTCGAAACCCTATACAACCGTCTAAACCTCTGTAAACCCATCTAAACCTCTCTACACCTGTAAACACATGTAAACCCATCTAAAACCCTCTAACCCCCTCTAAACCCTCTCTAAACCCCTCTAAACCCCTCCAAATCACTCTAAACCTCTCCAGACCCCTCCAATTCCCTCTAAACACCTCTAATCCCGTTAAACCCCTATAAAACCCTCAAAACAACTCTAAACCCCCATTAAACACCTGTGAACACCTCAAATCCACCATAGACCATTCTAAAGCACTGCAAACCTCTCTAAAACCCTCTAAACCCCTTTAAACCGCTGTAAACACCAATCACCTGCAAACTCCTGTAATTACCGCAAAACTTCAAACCTAAAAAACCCCTAAACCCCTCTAAACCCTTGGTTGCGCTGTAAATCATTTCGAAAGCCCTGGAAAAACCCTCTAACCCCCTTTACAACCCCTGAAACACCTGTAAACCCCTCTATCCCCCTGTAAACCCTATGTCAACCCCAACCCCATGTAACTCCCCCCTGTAAACCCATGTACAAACCTCTCTCTCAACCCCCATATAACCCCTCTAAACCCCCTAACCCTATAAAGTCCTCCAAACCACTGTAAACGGCTGTAACGCCCTATAATATAAAAACCTTCTAAACTCTGTAAATTCCCTCTAAACCTCTCTACTCCTGTAAACACGTGAAACCCCATCTTAAACCCCGCAAAACCCATTAAAAAACCCCTAACCCCCACTAAACCCCCTCTAACCCACCTAAACCCCTCAAACCGCTCTAAAACCTCTTCCAGAACCCTCCAATCCCCACTAGAACCCCCCATTAAGACCAACACATTAACCCTATAAAACCATATAAAACCCACTAAACCACTCTAAACCTTATTTAAAACCCCCCTGTAAAAACCTCCAAACCACTATAGACCATACTAAACCACTATAAACCTCTCTAAAACCTCGAAACCCCCTCTAAACAAAACCACTCTAAACACCTGCAAACAACCTGTAAACCATTAAACCCCTGTAACCCAATCTAAAGCCCTCTAAACCCCTCTAAACCCCTGAAAATCCCTCTAAACCCCCCAGTAAACCCATCTAAACACCTGTAAACCACTCTAAAGACCCATGTAAACCCAGTAAACTCGTTCTAGACACATATAAATCCCCTCTAAACCACTTAAACCGCATAAACATCAATCGAAACCCCTAATACAACCTACTAACGTCTGCGTAAAACCCCTCTAACCCCTCGCTACACCGTAAACAACTGTAAACCCATCTAAACTCCGCTAACCCATCTTAATACCTCTAACCCCTTCCAACCCTCTATACCCTCCAAACCGCTCTAAACCGCTTTCCAGACCCCAATCAATCCCTCCAACCACTCAAACCACATCCAGACCCCTCTAAACACTCTAAACCCTTATAAAACACCACTAAACACTCTAAACCCCACTAAACCAATCTAATACCCTGTCAAAACCTCCTCTAATCCCTGGTAAACCCCTCGACAACCCCGTAAATTCCTCTGACCCTCTAAAACCATCTAAACACCTCTAAACCCCTCTAAAACCTCTCTGTAAACCCCTCTAAACAACCTCATCTCCACAAAACCTTTGGTAAAACCACTCTAAGCCCCAGTAAACGCCTGTAAACCTCTGTAAACCCCTCTTAAACCCCTGTACTAATATCGGACACCTCCTGTAGAATTCCTACTACCTTTAACCCCAAGACACCCCTCTAAACCCGTTTAAAACCCCTTCATATTGCCCTAAATCTCTTCAACCCCTAAATCCCCTCTAAACCCCCAATAAAGCCTCTATCATCACCCATCTAAGCCCCATGAAAACCCCATGTAAACGCCATCAACCCCCTGTAAATCTCTCAAACTCCAGTAAATCCCTCTACACCCCTATAAAGCTACTAAACCACTAAACTATCTGTAAAACCCCTCTAAACACCGTACACCACTATAAAGCCCTCGATTATAACCATATAACCTATAACAATTAACAGCACGAAAACAGGCCCTCTCGGCCCTTCCAGTCCTGCCGACCATTTTTGTTTTCCCCTAGTCCCAGCTACTGCACACAGACCATACCCCTCCATTCCCTTCACGTCCATATACCTATCAAATTACTTCTAAATGTTAAAATCGATCCTGCCTCCACCACTTCTCTGGAAGTCTCATTCCACACAGTCCACCCACCCTCTGAGTAAAGAATGCCCCCTCACGTTACCCCGAACTTCTGTCCCTTAATTCTCATGTCATGCCCTCTTGTTTGACAATCTCCCTACCCTCAATGGGAAAACTATCCACTCAACTCTGTCTAACCCTTTCATCATTTTACAAAGACCTCAATCAAGTCCCCCTTAACCTTCTGCTGCTCTCCAAAGAATAAAGACTTACTTCTTCAACCTTTTCCCTGTAACATAGTTGCTGGAACCCTGGCAACATTCTAGTAATATACTCTGTGCACTCCTACTGTTGTTAGTCATCCTTCCTATAACTAGGCGACAACCTTGTACACCATACTTCAGAAATTGGTCCTTACCATGCCTTTGTACAACTTTAAACATTACTCTCCCTACTCCTATATTCAATGCTCTGCTTGATAAAGAGCCAGCACACCAAAGGCTTTCTTTACCACGCAATCAACATGCGATACTCCCTTCGGGGAACTATGCACAGTTATTCCTAGATCCCTCTCTGTTTTCCACAGCATTCCTCAATTCCCTACCATTACCATGAACTCCTATTTTGATTTGTCTGCCAAGATGTACACTTCACACTTATCAGCATAAACGTCCATCTGCCATCTTTCAGCCCACTTCTTTTTCCCAAATGCCCAAATACTCTCTGTACACTTTGAAAATCTACTTCAGTATCCACAACACCACCTATTTTAAATCAGCTGTATACTTATACATAACCTATTACCACCCCATCATCGAATCATTGATGTACATGACAACAACAGTGGACCCAACACAGATCTCCGAGGCACCCCACTGGTCACCGCTTCCAACCTGACAAACACCATCCACCATTACTCACAGAACTCACCCATTCCGCCACTGTTGAATCCAGACTTGCTAACACCGCCCATTAACACCCAAAGATTGAATCCCTCTTAACCCAACCTTCCATGGGGAACCTTGTCCAAAGTCCTTAACTGAAACCATATAGACAAAATCCACAGCTTTAACCCCAACAATGTCCTATTTACCGCTTCAAAAAATTCAAGAAGTTTGTCAAAACATGACCTTCCCGGCACAAATCCATGTTTGACTGTTCCTGATCAACCCTGTTTATCCAGATGCTTATAATTTATCTCTAGTATCCTTTCCAGTACATTTTGCCCACCACTGACGTCAAACTAATTAGGTTTATAATTGCTAGGTTATTCTTTGAACCCTTTTAACAATGGAACAACAGCGCAGTACGCCAATCCTCCGGCACTATCCCGTTTCAATGACATTTGAAATATTTCTGTCATAGCTCCCTGCTATTACTACACTAACTTCCCTCAAGTGACCTAGGGAATAATCCTGTCAGGAACCAGGAGAACTTATCCACTTTATATTTTTCAAAAGTGTCAGTTACTTCTACCTCTTTTCAATCTACCTAGTTTTCCTTAGCTACTCTACCTTTTTCCCCTTAACTCACAGAGTTCAATAACCTTCTCCCTTGGTGAATACCGAAGAAAGAAATGGGTTCATAACTCCCCCATCTCTTTGCTCTGCAAGATACTTAATAACACCCATCTATTTATAATTTACAACAACATAACCACTTATTCATCCCTCTCTTTATTACTATTAGTATTGTTTTTAGATATAGATTTTTGATTGGGTTTACTTTACCTTTCTTGCAAAGCAACCTTCATATCTTCTTTTTAGCCTTCCTAATTTCTTTCTTAAGATTCTTTTGACCATTCTTTACTTCTCTCAGCACTCATTTACTCCATGCCTCCTCATAATATTGTAGATATACTCTCTTTTTTCGAAAATGTGTCCAATTCCCAATTGCTCACTATACCTATCCCAAAGCCCTGTAAACCCTAATGTAAACACCCCTAAACCCATCTAAACTCATACAGAAAACCCCTGTAAACCATATCTAAAGCCATTCCGAAACCACTTCGAAAACCCCATGTAAATCCAATCTAAACCGTCCAAACCCCTGTAAACCGTGAACCCCTCTGAACCTCTGTAAAACCATTCATAAAACCCCTCTAATTCTCCTGGGAAACCTTAAAAACCACTCTAGGCCACAGTAACGCCCGTAAACCTCTTTTTAAAACCTCTAGACCCCCTGTAACACTATAAAAGCCCCCCCTACACCCATATAAATCCTGTACAACACCATGTAAACCCCTCTTAAACCCCTCTAAACCCGCTCCTAACCGCTCCTAACCTCTCCAGGACCCCTCACAATCCCCCTCCAAACCTCTCTAACCACATCCAAACCCCTCTAGACGCCTCTAAGCCCATATAAAGGCCCTTTCACCCCATCTAAAACCCCTGTAAATCCCTTGTAAACCCTTTTAAACGGACTGTAACCCCTCTACCTTCCTTGTAAAATCATCTAACCCCTTCTAAATCCCAATATAGACCAATAAACCACTCTAAAACCATCTGTAAAACCCCTCTAAATACTCTAAACAACTTATTACAAGCCCCTCTAAAATCCCTCTAAACCAATCTAAATCCCATGTAAACCCCATGTAAACACCCCAAACCCACCCCTATTATAAACCCCTTTGTAGTTGTATTGGGGCTTGAACTGACTTAAAGAACATTTCAGATACAGGAGTAAACTAATAAGCTTTTTATTCTTGGTTGCTACTTGAGTCTTACACCAGGCATGCGTCCCCTCGCACAAGACATAACACTATGCTAATTATATCCCATACATCACATGCTCCCCTTTAACTGTGGAGGAGGTAACACCATTTACATTATTACATTACACAGTTCCCCTTTTAAACTTGGAGGCGGAATAAAAACCATTTTGATTACATTTCAATATAATTGATTAACACCTGTTGACAAAATTATATTTATTAAAGGTCATCTTAACATTACATCCTCGATAATTGTAATAAATCGTATCTAAAAACTTAGCATTATACTGGTTATTCCACTCATCTTCCTTAAACCACATACATTACCCCTTGGGTACACAAATGCGGGAGAATCTCAGCGGGTGCTGCAGGCATGTATGGAGCGAAGGAGATAGGCACGTTTCGGCCTCGTCGCGAACCCTTCTTCAGACTGATGTTGAGTGGAGGAGGAGGGGAGAAGAAAGGAAACAGGAGGGAGGAGGAGCCGAGGGTGAGGAGAGGTACGAAAGGGGAGGAGACAGCAAGGGTCAACTGATTGAGAGAAATCAATTTTCATAGCAAGAGGATGCAGCTCCCAAGCGGATATGAGGGTGCTGTTCCTCCAATTTGCGGTGTTGCTCACTTTGGCTGTGGAGGAGGCCCAGACAGAGAGTCGGATTGGCTACGGAATGGGAGGGGGGAGTTGAAGTGCTGAGCATCAGCGGAGTTGGGTTGGTTAATTGAGGACTGAGCGGAGGTGTCGGTGAAAGATTACCCTTGCTTTATGTGTTATCCTTTTCGTTCCCTTTTGTGTTAAATTGTGCACTCTTTATGATCACTTAGCTCTACCTGTATCTCTGCCTCTTCCCTTTTAAATGCCTAATCTAATTTGCAGATTTTTCCTGTGCTGAGATTCTGGTTACAGTTACATTTCCTTCCTGCTCCATTGCTTTGTTTTCCTCTGTTGCTTAGTTCCTTATTTGGTAGGTGGGATCTGAACACATGACTGCAGGTATTCGTTTTAGCAGCTTCCTCTGTCGCTGAATTACCTGGACTGTGTTTATCTGCTCTTGCTGTACAATAACATTCTGCAATGCATAACATTTATCCATTGCTCAGTGAAGAAGCTCCATGCTT
Source organism: Okamejei kenojei (assembly GCA_035221665.1). Classification (NCBI taxonomy): domain Eukaryota; kingdom Metazoa; phylum Chordata; class Chondrichthyes; order Rajiformes; family Rajidae; genus Okamejei; species Okamejei kenojei. The sequence goes on from CM069147.1 coordinate 55,437,996, forward strand.
GACTATAGTGAAGTGTCCTATCGCAATCAGTCTGCATACTTTTATCGTCAAAAAACCGACAAGCCTCTGTTTTATTAGGACTTTTCTATTAACAGCTTTTGTTCATGTCACACATATTATTTACCGTTCTTTGTATGCTTTTAAATCTTTTTCTGTTGTTCTTCTATTTGTTTCTTATATCCCTTTCTGGTTATTCATCAAGAAGTAGGATCATATTGTCTTTGCAAATACAACAATGGCTTTGATGTGTGTTGATCTGTATAGTTTTCTTACTACATAAGAGGTAGTGAGATGCACTACAAACTGTTGTTTGTATATTTCAGGTGAGAGAAAGTGATTTTCCTATATCGTTTAAGCGTTACATCATGTATTGTTTACTTGTGGGCAGAGCACCAAGGCAAATTCCTTGTATGTGAATGCTTGCCAATAAACTTATCTGACTGACTACTTACTTGCTTGATTTGACTTTGCCATTGTTTGACAAAGCCAAGTCTGGCTTTTCCTCCAGATATTTTGACAATCTGTATCCCCTCATTTGTTTTATGTACACAGCTTTGAATTATATCTACGGTAAAGTCTATGACTTGGGGTGAGGGGCGGCGTGGACAGGAAGACACTGTTGTCTGAAGCATTTCCCTGGTACAGTTCACATGCTCGGTTTGTGGTGGGCAAGGGGGAGAGAACAAAGAATTTTGTCACCAGCGGAAGTATCCTGCGTATCAATTAGACAAATTACGTACAGGGAGTAGGCCATTCGGCCCTTTGAACCAGCACCGCCATTCAATGTGATCATGGCTGATCATCCCCAATCAGTATCCCGTTCCTCCAGCCTTCTCTCAATATCCCTTGTATCCTAATTTACTTTATTTGATATACCATCTTTGGGGGGATTTGCCTTTGTGTTTCCTTTCGGGGCTTTAAAGTAGTGATATTTAATTGCTGTGCCTCTAATTATCGTTTGCTATTGATTACACTCCGACAGGTTCGTGTGGTAGAGTTTGCTGCCTCACAGCACCAGAAACCCCGATGGGATGATCATGGCTGATCATCCCCTATCAGTTCCTGCCTTCTCCCCATAACCCCTGACTCCGCTATGTTTTTACGAAGCCCTATCTAGCTCACTCTGAAAGCAGCCAGAGAACCTGCCTCCACCGCCCTCTGAGGCAGAGAATTTCACAGACTCACCACTCTCCCTTGCGAAAAAAAAAGTGTTTCCTCATCTCTGTTCTAAAATGGCTTACGTCTAATATTTTACAACTGCGGCCCCTGGTTCGGGACCCCACAACATTGGGAACATTTTTCCTACCTCTTAAACATGTCCAAGCCCTTAAGATCTTATATGTTCAATAAGATCCCCCCCTCTCATACTTCTAAACTGCAGCGGTGTACAAGCCCAGCTGCTCCCATTCTCTCAGGCATATAGACAGTCCCCGCCATCTCGGGAATTGACGCCATTGAGACAGTAATCAGCCTTCCTGCTTTTGCTACTGCATTAATTTTATCCACATTAAACTTAATCTGCCATGCATCTGCAAACTCCCCAACTGTGCAAGTCACCTTGTATTCTCATAGCATCTCCTCCTCACAGTTCACATTGCCACCCAGCTTTGTGATCTGCAAATTTGCTAATGTTACTTTGAAAACCCTTTATCCAAATCATTGATGTATATTGTAAATAGCAGCGGTTCCAGCACGGGCCTTGCGGTACCCACACTAGTCACTGCCTACCATTCTGAAAGGGACCCGTATATCCCTACCTCTTTGTTTCCTGTTTCTGCAATCACTTCTCTATCCATCGTCAGCACTCTACCCCCAATACCATGTGCCCTAATTTTTGCCCACTAATCTCCTTTGTGGGGCCTTACCAAATGCTTTCTGAAAGTCCAGGTAAACTTCATCCACTGGCTCTCCCTTGTCCATTTCCCCTAGTATTACATCTTCATAAAAAATTTCAGAAGATTAGTCAAGCATGATTTCCCCTTCTTAAATCTATGCTGACCGGACCGATCCTGTTACTGCTATCCAAAATGTGCGGCTATCTCATCTTTTATAATTGACTCCAGCATCTTCCCATCACCGTTGATGTTAGGCTAACTGGTCTATAATTCCCCCGTTTTCTCTCTCCTGCCGTTCTATAAAGTGGATAACACTCCCCTCCAATCCACAGGAATGATCCTGATCTATAGACCATGGGGAACATTATCACCCCAATGCAACCACGATTTCTAGAGCCACTCCTTAAGTACCCTGGGCTGCAGACCAATCAGACCCTGGGGAATTTATCAGCCTTCAGTTCCCATCAGTCTATCCAACATCATTTCCTGCCTCATGTGGGATTTCCTTCAGTTCCTCCATCACTCCTGATCCTCTGGCCACTACTATTTAGGAAGATTGTTTGTGTCCTCCTTAGTGAAGACTGATCCAAATACCTGTTCAACTCATCTGCCATTTCCTTGTTCCCCACAATAAATTCATCTTTTTCGGTCTTCAAGGGTCCAACATTTGGTTAACTAATGTTTTCCTCTTCACATAATATAAAGAAGCTTTTACTGTCCTGCTTTATATTCTTGCTAGCTTACTTTGTACATTATCTTTTCTCCCCGTATTGTTTTTTTTGTTATCTTCTGTGTTCTTTAATCAATTAACCAATCCTCTTGCAATCATCATTTGCCACGTTGTTACTTCTTAGCTATAATTTTTACACGGTCCCTGACGTCCCTTGTGAGCCATGGTCCGTTCCCTTTCTCCCCTTGGAATCTTTCTTCCTGCTAGGAATGAACTTGTCATCCCTGCTAGTGTATCTTTCCAGTCAACTTTAGCCAGCTCCTCCCTCATGGACCTCCATAGTCATTTTATTCTTAACTGCAACACTGACACCTCCGATTCTACTCTTCTCCCCTCTGCAATTGCAGATTAAACCTGACCATGTTATGGTCACTGCTTCCTAATGGCTCATTAACCTCTAGGTTTTTTATTCAAATCCGGTTCATGCATAACACTAAATCCAGAATTGCCTTCTCCCTGTAGGCTCTAATACAAGGCTATTCAAAGAATCCCATCACGAACGCACTCTACAACGTCCCTTTCTTGGCATCCCCAGTACCAACCTGATTTTCCCAGTCTACCAGCATGTTAAACTCTCCATAACAACCACACAGCGCATTACTTGTGCTACATGCCAATTTTAACTCCTGATTTTAGTTCGGAGCCATGTGAGTGACTACGTGAAGAACCCATCAGCCGCGCATGCGCGTCATTATGTCTAACGCACGGCGCTCTGACTGGCTGGTGTGCGTTTGCTCCACGACGGTAGTAGTTTAAAAAGGCCTCCCAGGTAAGTCTCGAACTTAGTCCTGCAGGGCTGTTTTTCTTGTTCTGTGTTTCAGCATGAAGCTATGGATATGGTAAAGTCTCGTCGGGCTGCAGGTAGAACCGTTTCTGAGGACCGTGCCATGGTCAGCAGGCGGCAGTCCATTTCACCGTCGAGGTCACTGACTCTACAGCCAGTGACCCCCGGCTCAGAGCCCATGGGCAGCATTGTGGTTACCTCGCGGGTCAGGAAGGCGAAGTGCAAGTCCAACAGGCCAGTTGACTATGATGAGTCTAGCCGGGAGTGTTTGCCTCCCCGAGCGGGAAGCGTCGGCAGACGCCTTTCCCGCATGGAGCATCTTCTGGAGAGGATGCTCCAACATGATGTGCCCTCCGGCCAGGAGGCATATCTCAGCGAGCCTTGGGGGCTTGCAGCAGCGCCTGGTGCAGGGCTGCATGATGTGTCCCCGTCGGAAGACGGGAGCACAGAGCACCAGTCATGGTCGGAGGTTACGTTTCTTTCTGCATGAGTGGCAATGGTTAACTTCTGACTTGTTCATACTGCACAGTATAGAAGGATTCAAAATTGAGTTTGCGGGCTCTCTCCCACCCACGCAGCATGTTCCAATGTGTGCCTTTACTCGGTCAAAGCAGGATGATTTGGAAGTTCAGACTGAAATTGATAAATTATGTGCTAAAAGAGTGATTGAAAAGATCAGTCATGAACCTCATGAATTTGTATCTAATATCTTCCCTAGGGAAAAGAAGGATGGGGATGTCGCATTATTTTGGATTTAACCCAACTCAATACTTTTGTGCAGTACAAACATTTCAAAATGGAAAGTCTAATAACGGCAAAACAGCTAATTTTCAGGGGATGTTATATGGCATGCATTGATCTTAAAGATGCTTATTATTCTGTATCTATTCACAAGGATCACAGAAAATACTTAAAGTTTAAACGAATGGGGCAGCAACGGCAGTTTAAAGCGTTGCCAAATGGGTTAACCTCAGCTCCCAGGTTGTTCACTAAAATATTAAAACCTGTGATGGTTCTGTTAAGATAACAGAGACATATAGTTATGGCTTATTTTGACGATATCCTCATTATAGGGAAAACCGTGGAATTGGCTATGTTGGCGGTTTCAGCCACCAAATTACTCTTTGAACAGCTGGGGTTCTTAATTCACCCTGAAAAATCCAGGTTGACTCCATCCAGGGTTATGGATTATTTGGGATTTACTATTAATTCCAATCACCTGTTAATCACCTTGCCTGAGGGCAAGAGATTGAAGTTAATAGAAGCCTGCAATCAACTAAGCACAACAGCTGTCTTCAATTCGACAAGTAGCTAGCTTAATTGGGAAATTGGTGGCTACATTTCCAGCTGCCAAATATGGGCCTTTGCACTATCAGCAATGACAAGGAGCAAAGGTGCAGGTACTTAAACATAATTTAGGCCACATTGACAGAACCATGCAATTACCGGCCGAAGCCATTAATGAGCTACAATGGCGGATAGCCAATATTAGCCATTGTTCTGGCAATATTTCGATTGAAAGTCCTGCAATTATTTTACAGTCTAATGCAAGCTCTCTGGGGTGGGGTGCCACTGACACCGTTACTAGCTGCGGTGGCAGGTGGAAAATGCATGAGATATCTTTTCTGCAGCTGCATGATGTTAACTATCTGGAGTTGCTTGCAGCCCTGTATGGCTTGAAAGCTTATTGTGCACATATGCACCATGTGCACGTTCAAATACAGATCGATAATACCACAGCAGTGGCATATATAAATCACATGGGTGGTATCAAGTCAGTATCCTGTGATAATTTGGCATGTCGTATTTGGAAATGGTGTATTGATCGACATATTTGGGTTTCAGCTATCTACCTTCCAGGTAGACTCAATACGGTGGCGGACACCAGGTCACGCAAATTCATAGACAACACAGAATGGGTGTTGAAACATACAGTGTTTGAGGATATTATTTCTAGGTATGGAACACCGGATATGGATTTGTTCGCTTCAAGGTTAAACAATCAATTACCCAAGTATGTTCCATGGGACCAGACCCAGGGGCAGTAGCGATAAATGCTTTTTCGCTACATTGGGGTGCAATATATTTCTATGCATTTTCCCCATTTTGCCTCAGCAGTCTGCAAAAAGAATCAGCAGGATTCTGCCTCCGGCATTCTGGTAGTCCCTGACTGGCCGACTCAGCCCTGGTATCCTCTGGTTCTGAGCAGGGTTGTGGAACCTGTGTGGAAGGTTCCTAAACATAGGACGTTGTTAACAAACCCGGTGTCTGGTGAAATACATCCTCTACATGATTGATTTGCAGGTTTTGAGAAGACCGTTCCTTGGACTGGGACTAGCTCATCGCACGGTGGATGTGTTAACTATGGCATGGAGAGGCAGTACTCAGAAACAATATGCTTCATATATCAGGAAGTGGGAACTGTTCTGTGCACAGGCTGACATTTCTTATGAGGCAGTACAAATTGTTAATGTTCTAGAGTTCCTCTCGAAACTGTATAATGATGAAACGTTGAGCTACAGTGCCCTCCACAGTGCCAGACGTGCGCTATCATCATACCTGCTGCCATATTCAGCACACCAATTGGTGGGGTCTCATCCTCTATTGTCTAGGTTCATGAGGGGAGTCTTCAATTCAAATCGTCCTGGGCCCAGATATTCAGAAATCTGGGATGTAAGGGTGGTGTTAACTTTATTCCGGTCATGGTCTCTGCCAACTTCCCTGTCGCTACTCCAACTCATGCATAAGGTGGCTATGTTGATGGCATTAGTTTCAGCTCAGAGGGTCCAGTCCTTGCATAAGCTCCGTTTAGGTAGGATGCTCACCTCGGCTGATAGTTTCACCTTCTTTGTTTATGAGCCTATAAAACAGAGTAGACCAGGTACCTCGGGTTGAAGTTAGAGTTCATGGCATATCCTTTGGATCCCAAATTGTGTGTAGTAGCTCACCTCCGGTAGTACATTGCCCTCACCAAGGGACTTCGGGGGTCTGAGTCAGCATTATTGATTAGCCACAAGAAGCCACATAAGCAGGTCTCGACTCAGTCTATTTCCATGTGGTTAAAGAAAGTTTTGATAAAGGCTGGGATTGATTTCTACAATGTTCAGATCTCATTCCACCAGGTCTACAGCAATGTCGGCAGCGAGGGTCATGGACGTCCCGCTAGACCAGATATTGTTGGCTGCAGGGTGGTCCTCAGCACGCATGTTTCAAACATTTTATAATAAGCCTTTAGCCGGAACGAGCGTGTTTGCTAACTCGGTTCTAAGGTCGCGTTAATGTCCTCTCGGGTAGAAGGGGAACTGTTGTTGCTTTGTTATCGTTAACTACACATTAAATTCAATTTGTTCATTATGTCATGTCTCTACAGTTTTGTCCACTCTCCCTGGTCAACTATGCAGTGTGTGACACATGGACTCGTTCCACGGCATGGAGTCACAGAGCTTTAAAATCTTCATGTAGTCACTCATGTGACTCCGAAGTAAAATAGTAAGATTAAAAGAGAGCTTACCAGTTTGTAGTTTGATCTTTATTTTTATGAGGAGTGACGCTGAAGGATCACGTGCCCTCCGCTCCCAACCCCTCCTCATAAAACCAGCTGGTTATTTCTAGTTTCTTCAATCTTATAACCATATAACCATATAACCATAATAACCATATAACAATTACAGCACGGAAACAGGCCCTCTCGGCCCTTCCAGTCCGTGCCGACCATTTGTTTTCCCCTAGTCCCATCTACCTGCACTCAGGACCATACCCCTCCATTCCCTTCACGTCCATATACCTATCCACTTTACTCTTAAATGTTAAAATCGATCCTGCCTCCACCCACTTCTGCTGGAAGCTGATTCCACACAGCCACCACCCCTCATGAGTAAAGAAGTTCCCCCTCACGTTACCCCGAAAAGGGAGCCTCTGTCCTTAATTCTCATGTCATGCCCTCTTGTTTGAATCTTCCCTACCCTCAATGGGAAAAACGTGTCCACGTCAACTCTGTCTATCCCTTTCATCATTTTAAAGACCTCAATCAAGTCCCCCCTTAACCTTCCGCGCTCCAAAGAATAAAGACCTAACTTGTTCAACCTTTCTCTGTAACATAGTTGCTGGAACCCTGGCAACATTCTAGTGAATCTCATCTGTACTCTCTCTATTTTGTTGACATCCTTCCTATAACTAGGCGACCAAAATTGTACACCATACTCCAGAATTGGTCTTACCAATGCCTTGTACAATTTTAACTATCTTACTATTCTCAGGTCAATGTTCCTGTCTGTGACTCCAAACTGCTGCTTTGAAAGTTGACGCGCATGCGTGGTTGATGGGTTCTTCACGTAATCCCTCATCGTAACTCCTCATAAAATAAAGATCAAACTTAAAACTGGTAAGCTCGTTTAATCTTACTATTCAACTTGCGCCCTATGTCCAGGCTACTGTTTGGGGGCCTGTAGATTAGTCCCATTAGGGTCTTTTTACCCTTACAATTCCTTAGTTCTATCCATATTGACTCCACATCTCCTGTTTCAATGTCACTTCTTGGAAGGGACTGAATTTCATTCCTCACCGGCAACTCCACACTGAATGACTCATCGTCCAACTTTAGCATATTACGAAACTGATGATGCCGTGATGCATTTGCACGAATATTAACAATACTTATAACTTGTTGCAAAGTGTCACTTAAAATAATAGATTTAGCACAGAGGTTTTGCTGATGTAAGATACAATGAAAATACATGAGTGCATCTGGATCTGATACCTCTTTTATCTGTGCAATAAACCCTTCACATTTTCCTGTCATGGAAGGTGCACCGTCTGTACATACACTCACTAAATTAACGAAATCCAGTCCAACTTCACAACATTTATCTTCAAAGTTGTTGAAAACATCTATTCCTTGTGTTCTACCCGTTAGATTGCCCGAAACGTGTAACTCTTCGTAGCAAAGAAAATCTTCTGTCATGGTCCGAATGAAGTATAAAACCTGCGCCGAGTCAGTAGTATCAGTTGGTTCATCCAAAGCGATTGATTAATATATATTTTTTCCTTTTGGAGTATTGCGTGAAGTTGTTCTGTTACGTTGAGGGCTAATTCATGCTGTCGATCTCCTTGAAAGAGGCAGTTGTTTGCACTTTGAAACCTTATCGGGGTCTAAGCATCCTACAACTTCGACAATGCATTTTTAAAAATTTCTTCATGGCTAATTGGCTTCCATTTTCCCTCCCCCCGAGTAAAATAAGCTACTTTATGTTCACTTCAGTAGCATTATTTCTATGTCTGACCGCTGCTTGAAATAACTGCATTTGCTTTTCTTCTTTTAATTTCTGCAATGCAACCTTTCACGCCTCACTCTCTAATTTGAAAATATTTGTTGGTCCTTTATGAGTGGGATAATGCTGATGAGCATTGAATTTCTTCAATGTTGATATCACAGTATCACAAAGCAAGCAAATCATTTTATCTTTAGCAGAAACAAGGATAATATTGCAGTTCCCATTCCCAATCCTTATTAAAATCTCTTTTTTGTTTCCTCAGCGTTCCCTTGGTTTTGTTTGACATGATGGGCTGTTAATCAGACAGAATAAAAAAAATACAGTCGAACAAATACGCTGTTTAAAGGGCTTTTCGCACTATGGCGACCTCATTGGCGAGTTTAGGAAAGTCTGCGCTCGCCACAAATTCACAGCATGGTCGACACATGGTCGTAGGTGGTCCCTTAATGGTTGAGAGGAGTTCCCGCATAGTGGTTACTACTCGCGGTCTCAGCTTGAACATTTTTCTGCCAGCAAAAAAGTGGTCGGCGTGGGGAAAATCGATACTTTTGAACTCGTAGTGCAGTGGTAGTTGGGTCGCCATGTAGTTGTAGGTAGTCAAGGTAGCCGTAGGTAATCGCCTTTCCTGACCGGGTACTTTAATTGGCACATTGGGGGGGGAAAAACTTAAGCACGAGTTTTCAGAACCAAGGAAAACCGCCCGGTAATGTTAAATGCCCGCTAATCTTCACAGCTGTGTATTTCTGGCATATTAAAAGTTGTCTGGGTTCTTAAAAGTGTCTCCAACCCTTCTCTCCCCTCCTCTCCCCTCCTCTCCCTTCCTCTCCCCTCCTCTCCCCTCCTCTCCCCTCCTCTCCCCTCCTCTCCCCTCCCTTCCCCTCCTCTACCATCCCTTCCCCTCCTTTCCCCGCTCTTTTAGGGTTGCACACAGTTTGCTGAAAAGTCGCGTAAGTGCGACAGGCTCTTAACTATTGTCAAATTCAACTTCAAACGAAAAGCCACGCTATCAAAAGTTGATAATACTGAAAGGCTGGACGGCCAGCGGACTCTCCCCGACATTTTCCCTCTCGTCATCCAGCCTCAGGCGATGGTGGCACCAGTCAGGCAGGGAGGTTAACGTACATTCTAGAGTCACATTACAATTAAATCACGAACACAACAGGTGTTAAAATAGTCCTCATGACATACTAATGTTTTGTTTGTGGCCGTCAGCCAGGGAGGATTATTTTGTTGAATCTTCTTTTACTCTTAAGTATTTTAAATACATTAACCATATAACCATATAACCATATAACAATTATAGCACGGAAACAGGCCCTCTCGGCCCTTCCAGTCCGTGCCGACCATTTGTTTTCCCCTAGTCCCAGCTACCTGCACTCAGACCATACCCCTCCATTCCCTTCACGTCCATATACCTATCAACTTTACTCTTAAATGTTAAAATCGATCCTGCCTCCACCACTTCTGCTGGAAGCTCATTCCACACAGCCACCACCCTCTGAGTAAAGAAGTGCCCCCTCACGTTACCCCGAAACTTCTGTCCCTTAAATCTCATGTCATGCCCTCTTGTTTGAATCTTCCCTACCCTCAATGGGAAAAACGTATCCACGTCAACTCTGTCTATCCCTTTCATCATTTTAAAGACCTCAATCAAGTCCCCCCTTAACCTTCTGCGTCCAAAGAATAAAGACCTAACTTGTTCAACCTTTCTCTGTAACATAGTTGCTGGAACCCTGGCAACATTCTAGTAAATCTCCTCTGTACTCTCTCTATTTTGTTATATGGTTATATGGTTACTCTTTAGTATTTTAAATACATTTATTTTAAGATAAAAATAATAAAAGACGAACAAAAACATATTAATAAAAATAAAAGGATTTGTTCTACGAAATTTGGATTCATTCAAAAGGCCGCACTTAATGGCCTAAAGGCCGCAGGTTCCCCATCCCTGGACTAGAGGGTCTGACTTGCAGGGAGCGGTTGAATGGGCTGGGACTCTATTCCCTGGAGCAGAGTACAAAAGGGATGATGATTACACTTCCCACAATCTGACAAACATTCAGAGATCAGAGCACATACAGTGCATTCAGGAAGTATTCAGACCCGTTAACTTTTTCTGCAATTCATTACGTTAGAGCCTTATTCTATGAATTAAAAAAAAATCAATCTACACACAATACCCCATAATAAAAAAGTGAAAACAGGTGTTTAGACATTTTTGCAAAGTAATTAAAGAGAAATAACTGAAATAGCACATTTACGCAAGTATTCAGACCCTTTATTCTGTGCTTTATTCAGGCACATTTGGCAGCGATTAAAGCCTCAAGTCTTCTTGTGTATGTTGCTACAAGCTTGGCACACCTATAATTGGGTCATTTCTCCCACTGTTCGGTTGGGTGGGGGGCATTAATGCACAGTTATTTCCAGGTCACTCCAGAGATGTTCGATCGTGTTCAAGTCCGGGCTCTGGCTGGGCCACTCAAGGACATTCACAGACTTGTCGCAAAGCCACTCCTGCATTTTCTTGGCTTTGTGCCTAGGGTCATTGTCCTGTTGGAAGATGAACCTCCGCCCCAGTCTGAGGTCCAGAACGCTCTGGACAGGTTTTCATCAAGGATCTCTCTGTCCTTTGCACTGTTCATCTGTACCTCGATCCTGACTAGTCTCCCAGTTCCCGACGCTGAAAAATATCCCCACAGCATGATGCTGCCACCACCATGCTTCACGGTAGATATGGTATTGGCCAGGTGATGAGCGGTGCCTGGTTTCCTCCAGAAATTACGCTTGGCATTCAGGTCAGTTCGATCTTGGTTTCATCAGACCAGAGAATCTTGTTTCTGATGGTCTGTCCTTTAGGTGCATTTTGGCAAGCGGGCTGTCATATGCCTTTTAATGAGAGGCTTCAGTCTGGCCACTCTACCACTAAGGACTGATTGGTGGAGTGCTGCAGATATAGTTGTCCTTCTGGAAGTTTCTCACATTTCCACAGAGGAACTCTGTATTTCTGTCAGAGTGACCATTGGGTTCTTGGTCACCTCCCTGACCAAGGCCCTTCTCCCCCGATTGCTCAGTTTGGCCGGGTGGCCAGCTCTATGAAGAGTCCTGGTGGTTCCAAAGTTCTTCCATTTAGGAATGATAGAGGCCACTGTGCTCTTCGGGACCTGCAATGCTGCAGAAATTAATTTATACTCTTCCCCAGATCTGTGTATCGACACAATCCTGTCTCAGAGATCTATGGACAATTCCTTCATCTTCATGGCTTGGTTTTTGCTCTGACATGCACTGTCAACTGCGGGCCTTATATAGCAGGCGTGTGCCTTTCCAAATCATGTCCAATCGATTTAATTTGCCACTGGTGGGCTCCAATCAAGTTGTAGAAACATCTCAAGGATAATTAATGAAAACAGGATGAACCTCAGTTCAATTTTGAGTGTCATAGCAAAGGGTCTGAATACTTACTTATGTCAATGTGATATTTCAGTTATTTCTTTTTAATTATAATAAAGTACGATCATCATCCTTTTGTACGATCAGGACTGAAGATTCAGTCTCACTGGAGACTGCCACTTTTATCTCACCCACGACATAATTGGCCTTGCCCAAATCATAGCTTTTATTTGGCTTCACATTCTCTTGCGTTTATACTTCGTTTTGCATTTAGAGCCATGGATTTCGCACATTTTATTTTCCAGTCAAGGGTTCTGACTCTGGAATACATTTAAGATTGCAGACTCAAAATATTGCATATATTGGAATCTTGAGCCTAAGTTCTGGAGGAACGCAGTGGGTAAGGGAGCCCCTGAATGGTTCTGAACTTAAAGAAAGGTAACTTTGAGGGTATGATACGAGAATTGGCCAAGATTGACTGGCAATTAATTCTAAAAGGGTTGACGGTGGATATACAATGGAAGACATTTAAAGACTGCATGGATGAACTACAAAAATTGTTCATCCCAGTTTGGCAAAAGAATAAATCGGGGAAGGTAGTGCATCCGTGGATAACAAGGGAAATCAGGGATAGTATCAAAGCAAAGGATGATGCGTACAAAGTAGCCAGAAAAAGCAGCATACCAGAGGACTGGGAGAAATTCAGAGACCAGCAGAGGAGGACAAAGGGCTTAATTAGGAAAGGAAAAATAGATTATGAAAGAAAACTGGCAGGGAACATAAAAACTGACTGCAAAAGATTTTATAGATATGTGAAGAGAAAGAGGTTAGTTAAAACAAATGTAGGTCCCTTGCAGTCAGAAACAGGTGAGTTGATCATGGGAACAAGGATATGGCGGACCAATTGAATAACTACTTTGGTTCCGTCTTCACTAAGGAAGACATAAATAATCTGCCGGAAATAGCAGGGACTGTGGATCAAAGGAGGAATTGAGTGAAATCCAGGTCAGTCGGGAAGTGGTGTTGGGTAAATTGAATAGATTAAAGGCCGATAAATCCCCAGGGCCAGATAGGCTGCATCCCAGAGTACTTAAGGAAGTAGCTCAGGAAATAGTGGATGCATTAGTGATAATCTTTCAAAACTCTTTAGATTCTGGAGTAGTTCCTGAGGATTGGCGGGTAGCAAATGTAACCCCTCTTTTTAAGAAGGGAGGGAGAGAGAAAACGGGGAATTACAGACCAGTTAGTCTAACATCGGTAGTGGGGAAACTGCTAGAGTCAGTTATTAAAGATGGGATAGCAGCACATTTGGAAAGTGGTGAAATAATTGGACAAAGTCAGCATGGATTTACAAAAGGTAAATCATGTCTGACGAATCTTGTGGAATTTTTTCGAGGATGTAACTAGTAGCATGGATAAGGGAGAACCAGTGGATGTGGTATATCTGGACTTCCAGAAGGCTTTCGACAAGGTCCCACATAAGAGATTAGTATACAAACTTAAAGCATACGGTATTAGGGGTTCAGTATTGATGTGGATAGAGAACTGGCTGGCAAACAGGAAGCAAAGAGTAGGAGTTAAACGGGTCCTTTTCACAATGGCAGGCAGTAACTAGTGGGGTACCGCAGGGCGCAGTGCTGGGACCCCAGCTGTTTACAATATATATTAATGATCTGGATGAGGGAATTGAAGGCAATATCTCCAAGTTTGCGGATGACACTAAGCTGGGGGCAGTGTTCGCTGTGAGGAGGATGCTAGGAGGACTGCAAGGTGACTTGGATAGGCTGGGTGAGTGGGCAAATGTTTGGCAGATGCAGTATAATGTGGATAAATGTGAGGTTATCCACTTGGTGCAAAAACAGGAAAGCAGACTATTATTTAAATGGTGGCCGATTAGGAAAAGGGGAGATGCAGCGAGACCTGGGTGTCATGGTACACCAGTCATTGAAAGTAGGCATGCAGGTGCAGCAGGCAGTGAAAAAAGCGAATGGTATGTTTAGCTTTCATAGCAAAAGGATTTGAGTACAGGAGCAGGGAGGTTCTACTTCAGTTGTACAGGGTCTTGGTGAGACCACACCTGGAGTATTGCGTACAGTTTTGGTCTCCAAATCTGAGGAAGGACATTATTGCCATAGAGGGAGTGCAGAGAAGGTTCACCAGACTGATTCCTGGGATGTCAGGACTGTCTTATGAAGAAAGACTGGATAGACTCGGTTTATACTCTCTGGAATTTAGGAGATTGAGAGGGGATCTTATAGAAACTTACAAAATTCTTAAGGGGTTGGACAGGCTAGATGCAGAAGATTGTTCCCGATGTTGGGGAAGTCCAGGACAAGGGGTCACAGCTTAAGGATAAGGGGGAAATCCTTTAAGACCGAGATGAGAAAGGCTTTTTTCACACAGAGAGTGGTGAGTCTCTGGAACTCTCTGCCACAGAGGGTAGTTGAGGCCAGTTCATTGGCTATATTTAAGAGTGAGTTGGATGTGGCCCTTGTGGCTAAGGGGATCAGAGGGTATGGAGAGAAGGCAGGTACGGGATACTGAGTTGGATGATCAGCCATGATCATATTGAATGGCGGTGCAGGCTCGAAGGGCTGAATGGCCTACTCCTGCACCTAATTTCTATTTCTATGAAGGAAATCGACAGATGACGTTTTGATTTGGGACCCTTCAGACTGATGGATTTGGGGAAGAAACCTGGATGAGGATGGGTTCAATGAAGGTAGAGATTGATTGACAGGTAGGTGGATGATCTGGTTTGAGTCTATTCAGTTACGTTTGGAGGCCTTGTCCCTAACTTACTTAGTTTCATGATCAACTTGCAGTTTGTGATAGAGGAATGTTGGGAGATCTGAAATCGTTAAAATGTTCTATTAATGTGAACTTTTCTGTGTAGATTAATTTATCAGGATGCGATATTAACGAAGGGTAGGCCCTAGTTCGAGACCCTCTCGGGTTAAGTGGTGATAAATATTTGACAATGTTGAATTGTATTTTTCCTAATTTTCTAGTCAAGCTTCTTGCTACTTTCAAGATTCTCACAATTTTGGAGTGCTGGGATCTTGAGCTAAAGCAGTGCTGCAAACATCCAGTGGCCAGAGAGAATCTGGACATAAGACCCTTGAGACTGGAGCAGGGAGAGAAAGCTGGAAAGAGGTGTTGGTGTCAAAGACTGGCAAGTGATGTGTGGACACAGGTGATTGACGGATAGGTGGAGTAGGTGACAAAACCTAGTGGTACAAAGGAGACAAATCGTCAGATGATAGATGAGGGATGAGATGTAAAGCTGCAAGGAACTACGTGGGTACAATTAGAATGGCTAAAGGGAAAAATGGGACTGAAATAGATGATCCCGAGCGGAAATCCCCCTCCATGCACCCACACTGTGGTGAGCACACTTTCCCCACCACCCTTGTCACTCTGCTCCTTCCCCTCCTCCATATGCCCATTTCCAAAATATGTCCCATAATCCCTCCTTTCCTCTTCCACCCACATACCTCCATCCGGGTTCACATTTCAATGGTTTTCGTCACCTTTCCTGGCACCATTTTCTCCATTTCCCATCTAGCCTTTGGCAGATGATAGTAATGGCAATCACTACCTCACGTACAACGCATCACTTGATAGGCTTTGTCCCACTCATATCTCTTCCCAGCATTCTCCACCCTACTCCAGCCTGAAGAACCCTGCCCTGAAATTACTCCTCTCCATTCCCTTTGTAGTCACTCGGGTTACTTGACTCGTTGAGTACCTCCAGTACTTTGCTTTCTATGTCTATTATGCCCCCTGGTCATGTTGTGCTCGATCTGCCAAGGCTGTTTTTTCAGATATTTCGAACTAGATGTATGCCCCTATTTGTTTGTGTGCGAGGTTTGACTGCCATGGTACAGAATACTGCATCAAGGGGCACTGTCTGGGACAATACTCTGTGTGGTGTTGTCTTTACAGACGGTCTAATTGCTGAGACGGTTGATAAAGGAAATAGTCGATCCATTCTGCTCTCCTAAAAGGATTCTCTGCTGCAGACACACATGTCCACGTGTCTGGCTGTTTTTATTTTGGACAAAATGTGCTCCCCCACAACCCGCGCTATTTTAAGTGTTTCTAATTGATACATACCTATCCTTGGAGATCTTCTACCATGTCTCTGCTTTGCTTGGTTTCATGATTGATGGGCTCTGTTAACTCGGTGCTAATGATTGCTGTTTGTTCTTGATGACAATGCAAGGTCCATATGCAGAATGAGGAGATGAGTCTTGCTTGTGCAGCATAGTCGTTTTTGGCCGAAAGGCCTGTTCCTGTATTATACTGTTCCATGTTCGAAGGGCATTCTCTCCTTTCCTGGTGAGGTTTGGATTATCTTTCTAACCCTAATGCATTAGAATGATTGGTGGATCGGGTAATGAGTCTTTGAGCAATTTGTGGCCAACAAGCTGGTCGAATCTGAAATCTCATGCTGGAGAACTGCCACACAGATCTGTCCCATGAAATAATTACCCTTGTCCAAATCCGCTTGCCTTTAGTTGGCTCCACAATGCGTGAGGGGTTAGTTCTGGGTTTGGCGCCATGCTTTGTGCTGGACAATATGCTTCAGATAAACTTGTAATTAAGTTAGATCGAGTTTCATTGGAGACACCAACTGTAGTTGTTGGAATCTTGATAAAAACAGTGCTGGGTGAACATGCTGGACCAGGTAGCATCCGAGGAGGGTCGGGAACCTTCATGTTGGAGTAGGGAACATAAGGTGGGTGGAGCAACGTCTGACAAGTGATGGGTGCATACAGGTGAGGAGAATGATGGGCGGAGGTGTCAGCCTAAAGGTAATAAAATGTTGGCTAAGGAAGGGGAGCTGTGAAATATAAAAGGAAATGTGGGACTAAGAAATGGGAGAAGAGTGTAGTGACGAGAGAACCCCCCCCCCCAATAATTCCATCTCTTCCCAGCATTCTCCATCCTACATTCTGAAGAAGGGTCCTGACCTGAAATGATATCTGTCCATTCCGGTTGTGTTACCTGAGCTGTTAAGTACCTCCTGAAGTTTGCTTTTAATATCGATTATAGCCCCTGGTTATGTGGTGCCTGGTCCGTCAAGACTGGTTTTCTCCGGATGTTTCTAACCGCATGCATGCACCTATCTGTTTGTGTGCATGGGTTGATTACCATAGTATGGAATACTGCATCAGGGGGCCTGTCGGGGACAATACTTTGTGCGAAGTGTTGTCTTTATAGTGGGGCTGCTGCTGTGTTAGTTGATTAAGGAAATAGTCAATGCATCTGCTATCCTATAGGATTCCATGCTGGACTTCCTGGACATTAGGCCTTCCTGGAGATACTTGTCCAGGCAATGTCCATGTCTGGATGTTTGTATTTTGCATGAAATCTATTATTTTCGCATCTTGGACTGTTTCCCTCTCCCCCCCCCCCTCCCCTCGGTATCTTAACTGTTTCTTGTTGATGTACCACTACCTTGAGAGACACTGGGTGTTTTCAAGAGTTAGATATAGCTCTTGGGGCTAATGGAATCGAGGGAGATACGGAGAAAGCAGGAAAGGGTCCTGATTAGGATGATCAGCCATGATCATATTGAATGGCGGTGCTGGATCGATGGGCCGAATGGACTACTCCTGCACCTATTTTCCAAGTTTGATGTTCTAAGGGCCTCCTTTCATTTCCTGGTGAGGTTTGGATTAACCCTTTCTAGTCCTAATGCATTGGAATGATTGGTGAATCGGGAGAGAAGTCCTCGAGGAATTGGTGACCAGCACGCTACTCCAATCTGATGTCTTATGCTTGAGAACTGCCACTTTGATCTTGCCCATGAAATCATTGTCCATATCCACATTCGCTTGCCCATGCCCAATTCCCCAAGGCCCTCACCCTAATGGGGATTTGTTCAAGGTTTAAGAGCCATGGTTAGTGCTGGACTTAAAGGTTAGCAATATTTTTCCGCTAAGCTTCTTGCAGTTCAGTTAGATCTGGTTTCATTGGAGGCACTGCAGCTGCTGTAATCTTCAGCAAAGCAGTGATGTATGGACTTACTGGCCAAGTAGCATCTGTGGAGGGAATTCATAGAACATTTATTGGATCAGGAATCTTCATAGTGGAGTAGGGGAAGAACGTTGGAATGGTCTGACAAGTGATGGCTGGATACACGTCAGGTTGATGGGCAGATGATGGGTGGTGGCGTCAAAGGCTAAAGAGAATAAAACTAGTTGGATAAGGAAAAGAGCAGCTGTGAAATGTGAAGCCAGGGAGGTGTACCAGGATGGGAGGTTGAAAAGGAAATATGGGAGGAGATGGGATATGAGCGCATTGAGGGGAAAGCCCCTTTTCCCCGTACCCCCACCCTCATGTGCACATTCCCCATCCTGGTGTACACATTCCCCACCACCACACTCACCTTGCACCTTTTCCCCTCCCATGAGTGCTCATCTAAACAAGCTCCATAAATCTATTTCCCTTTCACCCATATCCCTCTTTAGTTTTGCATTTCAAAGCTCTGCTTTTTTTTTTTTTTTTTAAATATTTTTATTTATTAGAGGTAATACATCAATGTACTTCACATATATATTGTTACAATCATTGCACACCATAGTTTTATGGCTTTTAAAGAAAAATAATAGAAAGAAAGAGAGTGAAATAGGTTAAAAGAGTTGTGATAGTGAAAGAGCGTGCCGAAGGGAAGAAGAAACCCTTGGTCAAAGAATTAGAGAAAGGGGGTTAAGAGATAGACCCTAAAAAATTACAAAAAGGAAAAGGAAAAACAAAAAGCCAGTTACTATGTTATATATAGTCAGAACAGGACCTAGAGTGGAGATTTTTGATTGGAGAAAGGCTAACTTTGAGGGAATGCGTGAGGATTTTAAAGGAGTGAATTGGGACACTTTGTTTCATGGGAAGGATGTAGAAGAGGAATGGAGGACATTTAAAGGGGAAATTGTAAGAATACAGAATCTTTATGTCCCTGTTAGGTTGAAAGGAAATAGTAAAAATTGGAAAGAGCCATGGTTTTCAAGGGAAATTAGACACTTGTTTCGATAAAAGAGAGATATCTACAATAATTATAGGAGGCATGGAGTAAATGAGGTGCTAGAGGAGTATAAAGAATGTAAATAGAATCTTAAGAAAGAAATTAGGAAGGCTAAAAGAAGATATGAGGTTGCTTTGGCAAGAAAGGTGAAAGTAAATCCAAAGGGTTTCTACAGCTATATTAATAGCAAAAGGATAACGAGGGATAAAATTGGACCATTAGAGAACCAGAATGGACAGCTATCTGCAGAGCCAAAAGAGATGGGGGAGATATTGAACAATTTCTTTTCTTCGGTATTCACCAAGGAGAAGGATATTGAACTCTGTGAGGTAAGGGAAAAAAGTAGAGTAGCTATGGAAACTATGAGATTCAAAGAGGAGGAAGTACTGACACTTTTGAAAAATATAAAGGTGGATAAGTATTATTAATAGACCTATTAGTTTGACGTCAGTGGTGGGCAAATTAATGGAAAGGATACTTAGAGATAATATATATAAGCATCTGGATAAACAGGGTCTGATCAGGAACAGTCAACATGGATTTGTGCCTGGAAGGTCATGTTTGACAAACCTTCTTGAATTTTTTGAAGCGGTAACTAGGGAAATTGATGAGGGTAAAGCAGTGGATGTTGTCTATATGGATTTCGGTAAGGCCTTTGACAAGGTTCCCCATGGAAGGTTGGTTCAGAAGGTTCAATCTTTGGGTATTAATGGCGGAGTAGCAAGATGGATTCAACAGTGGCTGAATGGGAGATGTCAGAGAGTAATGGTGGATGGCTGTTTGTCAGGTTGGAAGCCGGTGACCAGTGGGGTGCCTCAGGGATCTGTGTTGGGTCCTCTGTTGTTTGTCATGTACATCAATGATCTGGATGATGGGGTGGAAAATTGGATAAGTAAGTATGCAGATGATACTAAGATAGGTGGTGTTGTGGATAATGAAGTAGATTTTCAAAGTCTACAGAGAGATTTGGGCCATTTGGAAAAGTGGGCTGAAAGATGGCACATGGAGTTCAATGCTACATCTTGGCAGGACAAATCAAAATAGGACGTACATGGTAAATGGTAGGGAATTGAGGAATGCTGTGGAACAGAGGGATCTAGGAATAACTGTGCATAGTTCCCTGAAGGTGGAATCGCATGTAGATAGGGTGGTAAAGAAAGCCTTTGGTTTGCTGGCCTTTATAAATCAGAGCATTGAATATAGGAGTAGGGAAGTAATGTTAAAATTGTACAAGGCATTGGTAAGACCAATTCTGGAGTATGGTGTACAATTTTTGGTCACCTAGTTATAGGAAGTTATACAAACTCTGTACAGGCGGCAGTTTTATTTGGGATTGAACCCGCGTCTCTGGCGCTGTAAGGCAGCTACTCTACCGCTGTGCCACCGTGCTGGATAGCTTGAGCTCAGAAACGCAAATATAACATATCGGGTCACAGAAATCTGGAGTAATCTGGAGTATAGGAGTAGGGAAGTAATGTTAAAATTGTACAAGGCATTGGTAAGACCAATTCTGGAGTATGGTGTACAATTTTGGTCGCCTAGTTATAGGAAGGATGTCAACAAAATAGAGAGAGTACAGAGGAGATTTACTAGAATGTTGCCAAGGTTCCAGCAACTATGTTACAGTGAAAGGTTGAACAAGTTAGGTCTTTATTTTTTGGAGCGCAGAAGGTTAAGGGGGGACTTGATTGTTGACGTGGATACGTTTTTCCCATTGAGGGTAGGGAAGATTCAAACAAGAGGGCATGACATGAGAATTAAGGGACAGAAGTTTAGGGGTAACGTGAGGGGGAACTTCTTTACTCAGAGGGTGGTGGCTGTGTGGAATGAGCTTCCAGCAGAAGTGGTGGAGGCAGGATCGATTTTAACATTTAAGAGTAAAGTGGATAGGTATATGGACGTGAAGGGAATGGAGGGGCATGGTCTGAGTGCAGGTAGATGGGACTAGGGGAAAACAAATGGTCGGCACGGACTGGAAGGGCCGAGAGGGCCTGTTTCCGTGCTGTAATTGTTATATGGTTATACGGTTATATGGTTACCCTCTGTCACTCCGAAAATAATCCATTCTGGCTTTGGTGTCATTTTTATTATAAACAGTTTTGTGAAAATTTTAAAGATTTCAATCCAAAACCTTTGAATTTTTGTACAAAAGATGAATGAGTGCGCTATAGTAGCTTCTTGACAGTGGCATTTATCACAAATTGGTGAAACGTTAGCGAAAAATGTATTTAATTTAGTTTTTGAGTAGTATAATCTATGTATAATTTTAAATTGTATTAAAGTGCGTCTAACGTTAATTGAGCATTTGTGCACATTTAATAAGTATTATTTCCACCTTTCATTGGAAATTTTTATGCTCAGTTCGTTTTCCCACTCACCTCTAATACCTTCCGTTGTTGGTATTACTGCATTTAGTATAATATTTAGTGGCTGAATGGGAGATGTCAGAGAGTAATGGTGGATGGCTGTTTGTCAGGTTGGAAGCCGGTGACCAGTGGGGTGCCTCAGGGATCTGTGTTGGGTCCACTGTTGTTTGTCATGTACATCGATGATCTGGATGATGGGGTGGAAAATTGGATAAGTAAGTATGCAGATGATACTAAGATAGGTGGTATTGTGGATAATGAAGTAGATTCCCAAAGTCTACAGAGAGATTTGGGCCATTTGGAAAAGTGGGCTGAAAGATGGCAGATGGAGTTTAATGCTGATAAGTGTGAAGTGCTACATCTTGGCAGGACAAATCAAAATAGGACGTACATGGTAAATGGTAGGGAATTGAGGAATGCTGTGGAACAGAGGGATCTAGGAATAACTGTGCATAGTTCCCTGAAGGTGGAATCGCATGTAGATAGGGTGGTAAAGAAAGCCTTTGGTGTGCTGGCCTTTATAAATCAGAGCATTGAATATAGGAGTAGGGAAGTAATGTTAAAATTGTACAAGGCATTGGTAAGACCAATTCTGGAGTGTGGTGTACAATTTTGGTCGCCTAGTTATAGGAAGGATGTCAACAAAATAGAGAGAGTACAGAGGAGATTTACTAGAATGTTGCCAGGGTTCCAACAACTATGTTACAGAGAAAGGTTGAACAAGTTAGGTCTTTATTCTTTGGAGCGCAGAAGGTTAAGGGGGGACTTGATTGAGGTCTTCAATCAAGTGAGGGGGAACTTCTTTACTCAGAGGGTGGTGGCTGTGTGGAATGAGCTTCCAGCAGAGGTGGTGGAGGCAGGATGGATTTTAACATTTAAAAGTAAAGTGGATAGGTATATGGACGTGAAGGGAATGGAGGGGTATGGTCTGAGTGCAGGTAGATGGGACTAGGGGAAAACAAATGGTCGGCACGGACTGGAAGGGCCGAGAGGGCCTGTCTCCGTGCTGTAATTGTTATATGGTTATATGTTATATGGTTATATGTGAAATTAAGTTTGGTGATTCCGCCTTTGTATTCATTACTTCATCTAGTAAGTCTAATGGCATTTTGTGAAATTCATGTGCATGATTTTTCAAATAATCACATATTTGGAAATATTTAAAATACTAATTGTTACCCAGATTGTATTTTAGTTGTATTTGTTTAGATGATAATAGTTTTCCCGTATCATACAAATCTCCCAAAGTTTTAATTCCTGCTCTTTCCCATTTGCTTTGACAAATGCTTTGTCTATAATCGAGGGTTTAAACAGAGGGTTTTTAGCAATAGGAGATAGGAGAGATACGTTTCTTAATTTTAAATTGTATTTTATTTGTTTCCAAATTCTGATTGTACTATGTATAATTGGGTTTTTGTTGTAGTTTGTATTATTCACCATCATTGGTGAAAGAAGGATCGCACCAATATTAAAGGGGGAGCAGTCCTCTTTCTCCATAATGATCTATTCCGGTTGATGAAGAGAATTATCCAACAATTGAATCATATTTCTAATATTTACCGACCAATAATAATACATAAAATTAGGGAGTGCTAATCCCCCTACTACTTTGGGTTTATTCAGGTGTGGTCTTTGTATTCTATGGGTCTTAATAAAATTTGTAATATTTGAGTCCAATTAAAAAAAAAAACATTTTGGGTAGATATAGTGGGATTGATTGGAACAAGTATAGAATTTGTGGGAGAAAAAATATTTTTATGGCGTTTATTCGACCTATTAAGGACATCGGGAGCGTTTTCCAGAATTTAATTAAATTATGTAATTTCTTAAGTACAGGGTTATAGTTTGCTTTAAATATGTCTTGATATCTTCTAGTAATTTCAATGCCCAAGTATTTAAATTTTCCCCCAGCTATTTTAAAAGGAAATTGTACGAGATGTGTAGAATCTTTCGGTTTTATTGACATGATTTCACTTTTATTCCAGTTTATTATGTAACCTGAAAATGAACCGAAATCATCAATTAAATTTAAAATGTTGGGTATAGTGATATGAGGCTTTGTGATGTACAAAAGTACATCATCAGCAATTAATGATATTTTATTGTTTGAATATGTTGTCTTATATCCGTGGATATTCGGATGAGTTCTAATTAATTCCGCTAGTGGTTCAATTATGAGGGCAATTAACAATGGTGATTATGAACAACCTTGTCTATTACCCCTTGACAGTTGAAATTTCGTGGATAAAATATTATTAGTTAATTTTCTGGCTGTTGACATTATATATTAATTTAATCCATTGAATGAAATTCTCTCCCAGTTGAAATGTTTGCAATAACTTAACCATATACTTCCAATTCAACCTGATCGAATGCTTTCTCTGCATCCAGCGAAATAATTGCGAGATTTGGATCTTTAGTTTGGTGTGAGTGCATCATATTAAGCAGACGTCTCAAATTATTAAATGACTGTCTCTTAGGGATAAACCCCGTTTGATCCGGATGTATTAATTTAATGGCGTACTTACTTAAACTTATTGTTAATATTTTTGCTAATATTTTTGATCTGTATTTAACAACGCGATAGCTCTATAGGATCCAGGTTCTTCCTCATCTTTATCTTTCTTAAGTATTAATGTAATTGTAGATTCTGCTAGTGTATCAGGTAATATTTGTTCTCTGAAAGCGTGTGTGCACATTTTCTGTAGAAGAGGACTAAATATATTGTAAAAAATATTATAGATTTCATTACTAAATCCGTCAGGACCTGGTGTTTTTCCGTTTTTTTAATGAGAATATTGTTTCTTCTATTTCCTTATTTAAGATTTGTGCTCCCAAGTCGTCTTGTTCCTGCAATTCTAGTTTGGGAAGATTGCAATTACCCAGAAACTCAGTGACTGTGTTGCTGTCCGTTGTCGTTTTGGATGTATACAAATTCTCATAAAATTACACAAATCGTTTATTAATTTCATTCGGTAATGTTAATACTTCCCCTGTCTGATTTAATCTTTGAAATCGTGTGTTCCTTTTCTCGTTTTTTTTAATTGGCGTGCAAGAAGTTTATGAGGCTTCTCCCCAAGTTCAAACTGTTCCTGTCTTGTAATTTGGAATAATCTTATAACTTTCTCTGATAATAATTTATTTAATTTGAATTTTAGTATTAATATTTTAATGTATAATAATGTAGGTGGTGTGTCTGACGTATCATTTATTTCGTAAAAAAGATCCATTTGCTGTCTTAGATATATACTCCCTTGCGGGTCTTTCAAAATTTGGGGGTTATACCTCCAGAACGATGCATTTTTAGACATACCTTTTATTCTTTTTTAAAAAGTTAGGGGGGGATGATCTGAAATCGTATTTGTGTGGTATTTTGGCTTAAGTGTATACGGAAATTAATTGTGTGTCTACCAGGAAATAATCTATACGTGAATAAGTCTTGTGTACCGATGAATAAAACAAATATTCCTTGCCTGTCGGATTTGCAATCCTCCAAACATCGGTTATATTTGTATTTTTTATATATGTGTTTAAAAGTTCACTAGTTTTAGATTTCGTATTACCTGGTTGTTTTTGACTGGATTTATCTAAATAAGGATCTAAGACACAGTTAAAGTCTCCCCCAATTATAACATTCTGGTAATTAAATTCTGCAATTATATTCAAAATGTTATTGTAAAAATGCGGATTATCAAAGTTAGGCACATATATATTTACCAATGTGATTGGGATTGCATGGATCTCACCGGTAACTATCAAATATGTCCCATCCTTATCTGTTAAGGTATGTTTCTGTTTAAATGGTATACCTTTGCGAATCATGATGGACGTGCCTCTGGATTTTGTCGTGTATGACAAATGAAAAGTTTGACCTATCCAGTTGGCCCTCAATCTAACTTGATCTTGAACTTTAAGAGGCGTTTCTTGATAACATCTGACTTAAATGCTTTCAGATGTGCTAAAATCTTACCCCCTTTAATACGTTCGGGGAATTTAGGGGAAAACAAATGGTCGGCACGGACTGGAAGGGCCGAGAGGGCCTGTTTCCGTGCTGTAATTGTTATATGGTTATATGGTTCGTTAGCCCCCCTAATATTCCAACTGAAAAATGAGATTCCTCCCAATTTATTTTGTTTAGTGTCTTGCATTTTGACTAGGTTTAGTACCTATGTATCTTGCGGTGCCTCCATACCTCAGGTCTTTGAAGCAATGGGGGAACAGTCAACCTACCAAGTTCAGTTTGTGGATTCCTTTTGCGATTATCCTTGAATAAAAAAAACACACATGTGATTAATTGTGATAGTAAAAAAAATAGTGAAAGTGAAAATACAGTGACCAAGCTGGTCGGCACTGTAATAAGTGGCCCACCTGTTGGTGGGGGAAAACATTATATTGACTTCCGTTGTCGATGTTAATAAACAAACAAATAGCTCCGTTCCCTCAATGTCATAACATATCCATACTAGAGCGGAGCCGATTCCAAATCAACTATATAATACCTAATTGCAGTATATATATCCATTTTACTTCGGAGTCACGTGAGTGACTACGTGAAGAACCCCGCCTGGCGCTGGAAACGGCATTACGTCGACGCTGACGGCAGAAGCAGGAGCTGCACAGACAGCTCCTCGACAGCGGTAGGTTCGGAACCGGCAGGTAAGTGCTGTTGAAAAAAATTTTTAGGACTGGAAAACTCCGTGCCTGGTGGAAACCAGGATTTTAAAGGTTTTAAAAACAAACTAAAAGTTTAAATTGAACAGATATACTCTGTTAAAATAACGGAGTTTTAAAAAGAACGTCCCAGGGGAATACCCAGCGATCGGGACGAGAATTAATTACGGGGCCGGGTTCCGATACTGGTACCGTTAAAAATACGGTAGTAGAGGTAAAAATGCCTCCACGATCTTTTGGCAGGGAATTTTAAAAGACAGAAAGGCTGTACTTAAAAAAGTTAATAAAAAATCGCGATATGGAGAAAGTACTAAACTCCAAAATATAAAAAGAGACAAGGGTCACAGTACCCAAACAGCCCAAAAAGACCCTGAGGGGCTTGAATATACAAAATATGGCTATGTGCCAAATTGAGAATTTTACCCTGGTTTAAGGGTGGAGGAAGTCTCTTTGGATATAATTCCAAGTGGATCAGGGCTGCAAAAGACAGACCCTGCAAGTGGTGATGTGAATTATGAATGCACACCACAAATAAAAAAGTGAGGCCAGATGTGCCTGAGATAGCAAAAGATTTTGCTATATCTAAAGGAAGTGGTGAGGCTATGGAAGAAAACCTAGCTGCCAACATTAATTATATGGTATCTCACCAACTTTAAGAATACGATAAAACTTTATGTTTTATTAAAATATCAACGGTAAATACGTTTTTAAATAAATATCCATGTCTCAAATAATATGAGATATAAGAAATACAATTTCAAAGTATTCAAAATGGTGCAAATAAGTAATACTTTCGAAATAAAATAAATTGCCATCAGTTGTGGAGCTCAATAGGAAGAAATATATATAATTTACCGAATCTGCACAATAGGTTTGCAGATCAATACAAATCAGGATATTAAACTCCTGATTATTATAGAATAAACCTCCTTATGATAAAATCAAAGATATTTAATTACAAAAGAACAGACTACTGACTTTAAACTTTGGGAGAAAAACTAATGATCCAATGAAAATTTTGATAATGGATCCAAAACAAAGGCAAAGATCTTTTAACTTGCGGTGAAAAAACTATGATCCAATGAAAGATTTGATAATGGATCAAACAAAGGCAGAAGTGGTATAACCAAACATAGCCTTATATAAACCGATATAATTGGCAGGAAAGAAGGCTCTGAAGTACGTTGAAAAGGTGCAAATACATTTGGTTACAACAATAAGCAAAAAAAAAAAAAAAAAAAATAAAAAAATTCATGAAATCTCCAATTATGGGGATTACAGGTGTATTATGGTTGTTAACCAATATAACTATGGAAGGATTGGTTCACCTGTATAAGAAAACTTTAAAAATTGATTTCACAGGTTTGCACTCAAATGTAATTTTAATAAGAAGGGGTACGTACATGTATATTATAAATATTACCTCAGTGTAAAGATTTCATGGTATAAACCCATTACAAAACATCATTATATTTACACTTTTCACAAAGTGTAAGAAAATGGAAACATCTATAGATCATGGAAAAAAACTGTTGTTCGATTAACAAAGTGTTAATCAATATTACAGGGTGCTTGAAATTAATTAAAGTGGGTCAAGCTGTGCAAGTTAAAACATTGTCCAAACAATCATCAGTTCAAGGCTGTTAAACCGAATACTGAAGGCAACAATTATACTGATAAAAGATCAGCACTTGCACACTAATGAGGGTCATGGTTCATGGGGTATCTCGATTTACATTTAAATTGGAGAAGAGATAAGATCAGCTTGCAAATTAGTGCCTGCCTATTACAAACCTGGTGGGGGGTAAGGACCTGACCCATTACATAAGCATATGCTCAGGCCTTAATAAAAATATTTATAAATTACTATTCTGAATTTAGAAGTAATTCAAGCACCATAAGAGAGGGGGGGAGAAAATTGTTCCATGATACAAAAATGTCTAATTGTTTGTTGACAAGCTTTGTCCCTCCATGAGGATTAGGTAAAAAAAAAAAAAAAGTTCCAAAAGATGGAATACAGAAGCTTAAAAGAATATGTATGCCTTGTGAAGAGGCTTATGCAAAAAAAAAAAAATCAAATGATACGTTTTCATTATTAAAGAGTAATGTAAAAAAGGTTCATAAGCTGCTTCAACTATAAGATTAACAGCTGTTACAAACTGAAGCAAGTGTTACAGATGATGTACAGCTTCTGTGAATGTTTGGTAAAAGATAAGAATATATCTATTCTTATAAGGGGTATAATTGATATGTCTCTTGTTCCGACTGCAGACAATAATACCAGGCGAACATAAATGGTTTTTGTCCTAAGAAATTTTCCAAACATTCGTATTAAATTGTTGAAGTTATAAGGAGTTATGGATTAAAAAGATCGATTGTTTTATTATGGAACTGTCCATGTCGTATCAAGGTATGAACAATACCACGGCTGTGGCATATGTTAAACCATATGGTCAAATTTGGGAGGAAAACATATTGTCACTATTTTGCATTACTTGCGATTAATCTGGTTGTATACAGATTAAATCACTGATCTTTCAAATGTTTCTTGTGGGTCACACAAAATAAGTCATATAACAATCATGGGATTATTCTAAGTAAAACAGATGTGGCATATTTTTTTTTTTAAAAAAAAAGAAAAAAGTTTAGACCACCTGTTTATCTCTAAGGAAGAGACAATGGTAATCGGAAGATAACAAAATTTGGGAGAAAATAAACACATATTGTCATTAATATGGATTACTTACGATTAAGCTAATTGCATACAGATTAAATCAACCGATCTTTCGAATATTTTTTGTGGGTAAAAGCCAAGAGTGGCAGTGAAGGTGGGATGCTTTTCTCCCAATTACACGAGGAAAAGATTTCTTTGTGTTCCTCACTTTTTTGTTAATAGGGCAGTGTCTGATGAAATTGGTAAGCGCTGGCAACTGCCAGAGGCATTTTTATGGTGGCCCTAATACGGGTCTTTATGGTTTCATAAATATTGTGTGATTTTGAACTGCTTGTGATGATTCATAGTGGCAGCTGCAATTTATTGAAGTCAAAAAAGGGGTCTCGACCCTAGGTCGTTGCCTGTCTCCCTTCGCTCTTTGGATGCTGCTGCACCCACTGGGATCTCCAGGTTTGAGAAACCCATGCAGCCATAATTTAATTTATGTTGTACAAAAAACCTCCATGACATGAAAATAATTGAATTTGACTATCTACAGATTGACCAGACCATCACACAGCTGATGGTCAAAGAAGGACTATGAATGTTAACCAATATAACAATAGATATCAATAAAATAATTATGTATACAAAGAAGTTATACCTGCAATTTGCAGAATTAAGTTTCTAAAAAAACAATTATTTTTGTTATATGAAATTGGAGTCTGTATATACAGAAAAGTAATGTTATTTTATCATATAGATATATTGAATTCCTTGTGGATTGCATTTTCTAAGTATCTATTGATTGAGCCAATAATAGGGCTCAGAGTGTTACCGTCTTATAAACGTACAATTATATTAAAACCAAGAAGTCATCAGATGCATTCATAATATCCCAATATGGAAAGGGATATATATGTAAATGTTAATTCAAATAATATATATATATGTGGTGTGTATATATATATATATATATATATATATATAAATATATATATATATATATATGATATATATATATATGTGTAATATGTATATATAATCTGTCCAAAATTGTAAAAAATATAAAGGCAGGAGATAAATAATCTTGAAATTCCTTAAGAAATGGACACCTCATAACTCTATCTATGATTCAAAAAACTTAAACATTGAACTAATAATAATTCTGATAACTTTAGTTTCAATTATAAGAGTGCAAACATTGCAAAAGTTACGTTATAATTGCATGTGGATACAAATTGCATTAATCATATATGTTTTATGAATCTACCAAACAAAGCACACCAAGATGACCTGAAACGAAGGTAACCTATAAGCATATCCTGCCGGCTTTAAGTTGTGTGTGTGTGTGTGTGTGTGTGTTGGTGTGTGTGTGTGTGTGTGAACATTGATGAAAATTGTTGCAGTAGGTAAGAGTCTCTGTGTCAATGAGGACTGCTTATTACACACAAAAAAACCACATTGGGTTCAGTAAAAACTGATGGTTATAGAGGAATGTATTTCTAGATGGTTAAAAATTGGATACATTCAGTAGGAACTAGGACACTGAAAGGTGGAAAATCACTCTGTTAAAATGAGGAAAATTACATTCACAGGAATGGCACAGGATGAGCCACTCGAAGCAAAGATGCAAGGCTGAGGTGGCTGTAGAGTTACTGTTAAAAGGTAAAAAGGAACCAGTCATGGTGTCTGATTTAGACACGCAATGTTCGGTTCTCTATAATTGTTGCTTTGTCATCCATAAATATATATATATATCAATTGGTAATTTGTGATAAACTTGCCTTTCAATGGAAAGGGCATTATTTTCATTTTTTATAATGTGAAATAATTTATCACATAACTTGAGGCAATGTTTGGGGGAAAATGTGTTATTCGCTCGTTATTGTGTTAAATGAGCCGTACTGTCGTATGGAATAAATTCTAACGACACGAAACACAGAAAGCTTTCAAACTCTTCACGTATGTCACTCACGTGACTCCGAGTAAAATAGTAGATTAAACGAGAACTTAACCAGTTCGAAGTTTGATCGTTATTTTATGAGGAGTATCGATGAGGGATTAACGTGCCCTCCACTACCCCACCCTCATAAAATAAATGATCATCTGGTAGTTCTAAATCTATGATGAGCCTTACTATCTTACTCCGCTATTTGTGTTCTGTGTTTTTCATGCCACTAGCTTTGAAGTATGCCGTTTCCAGCGCCAGCGGGGTTCTTCACGTAATCCCTCATCGTTACTCCTCATAAAATAACGATCAAACTTCGAACTGGTAAGTTCTCGTTTAATCTTACTATTTCGGGGGGGTATATGTATCCCAAATATATCTAACTGTTTTATCTAGAGTGTTTAAAGCATCATTTTTTACCTCGATAATAAACAGCTATTGGTTGAAGGGGCTACCTAGGGCAGGCTTCTGGATCTGAGCCAGGAGCCCGTCATCCCCCCTCACAACCCGTTATAAATCTGCTTAAAACTTATTAATATTAAGTTATAGATGTTAGTTTGTAAATCAGCCCCTTACTACCGATCTTTAATATCATTACAATTTC
Source organism: Okamejei kenojei (assembly GCA_035221665.1). Lineage (NCBI taxonomy): Eukaryota > Metazoa > Chordata > Chondrichthyes > Rajiformes > Rajidae > Okamejei > Okamejei kenojei. The sequence continues at coordinate 55,469,277 of CM069147.1, forward strand.
TATGATAGTATTCTATGTTTTAAGTGTTAAAAGTGTTATTTCTACAACATTAGGTTATTCAGTTAAATGTTTAAACCACGGTAATTGCTCTGTTCAGATTATATTGTAAAGCTCTGTATTCATTGTTTATCTTTTTCCGCTTCACTTGGAATCCAGTATGTCCTTGAATTAACATTCCTCGATAAGCCGTCGAGTCTAAACACAGGGAGAGTTCCATCTTCTGTTGAAGTCATTTCATGGTGAAATAGTAAAGAGAGAGAATATCCATACAGTTCAGCTTTTCAAGTTACTTATTCTCTTCCACGATGGTTAAGGCATATGTATTTGCGCTCTCCAGATTTGTAAACGATTATTGCTGATCGTTGTAAGAAGTTTGCATTCTCGCGGGGTAGTAGACTCCATATCTGACACCCTTCACGCCTTGGAGCGCTTGCTTTACCTTGTAGAATTGATTTCTTTTCTGGACCACATCATAGGGGTAATCTCTAAATATTTTGAAGGTTGTCTGCTCGTATTTCAGTGGTACTCCATATTTGATATTACTCATAACCTCTTCCACGGTATTATTTACGGTGTAGATCGAATCCTGTACAGACTCAATAACCATATAACCATATAACCATATAACAATTACAGCACGGAGACAGGCCCTCTCGGCCCTTCCAGTCCGTGCCGACCATTTGTTTTCCCCTAGTCCCATCTACCTGCACTCAGACCATACCCCTCCATTCCCTTCACGTCCATATACCTATCCACTTTACTTTTAAATGTTAAAATCGATCCTGCCTCCACCACCTCTGCTGGAAGCTCATTCCACACAGCCACCACCCTCTGAGTAAAGAAGTTCCCCCTCACGTTACCCCTAAACGTCTGTCCCTTAATTCTCATGTCATGTCCTCTTGTTTGAATCTTCCTTACCCTCAATGGGAAAAGCTTATCCACGTCAACTCTGTCTATCCCTTTCATCATTTTAAAGACCTCAATCAAGTCCCCCCTTAACCTTCTGCGCTCCAAAGAATAAAGACATAACTTGTTCAACCTTTCTCTGTAACATAGTTGCTGGAACCCTGGCAACATTCTAGTAAATCTCCTCTGTACTCTCTCTATTTTGTTGACATCCTTCCTATAACTAGGCGACCAAAATTGTACACCATACTTTCAAATTGCCCGTATACGTATTCAGCATTAGCTTATCTGTCATATCTTTCTTCATTTTTTCCATGTGAGTTCCGTCCACCTTTTCATCTTTCGGTTCTCTTACCGTTTGCTTTAAGTTCTCATCCATAGCAATAACTTTCAAATTGCCCGTATTCGTATTCAGCATTAGCTTATCTGTCATATCTTTCTTCATTTTTTCCATGTGAGTTCCGTCCACCTTTTCATCTTTCAGTTCCCTTACCGTTTGCTTTAAGTTCTCCAAGTCTTTCCCCTTATCTGCCTTATCTGCCTTAGCTCTTGTAGTCATTTCGGAAGGCAGTTTTCCTTCAAGAGCACCTTCAAAAGTCGATTCTCCAAGCTCTTCAGGCTCTTTCTCAGTGCTGCAATATATTTTTGAAATGCTTCCCTGAGGACTCTGAACAGAAGTTGGTTTCTGCATTTAAAGGGTTAAATCCAGAGTTTAATGCACAGCATTCACTGATGACGCCATCAGCAGAGCATTCAAAGCCTCCAATAACCTTTTTTAATCGGTCCCGATCTATAGACCCAGTATTAATGCGAAAATTCGCACATTTTCGGGAGCGGAGCTATGTGTGGCGATTGTTACCAAAACATAGCGCCACCGGAAGTCTTGAATGCTCTGCTTATTTGACATTTTCTCTCGTTTCACCTTGGGCCTTTGACATAGGTGAGGGGATGATTAGCATATGAATGGACTGTGTCCACCGATCACTTCCAAGGCTTTGCCATGCCCCCAGCTTGCTTTCCAGTTTTCTCCCCGCACATCATCTGTCTGAAGGCATCTGGCCTTCCATCTGTCTACCTCATCCATAGCAACTATGAAAGTAAGCATGCAGGTACAGCAGACAGTGAAGAAAGCGAAGGGCATGTTGGCCTTTATAACAAGAGGAATCTTAGTATAGGAGCAAAGAGGTCCTTCTGCAGTTGTACAGAGCCCTACTGAGACCACACCTGGAGTATTGTGTGCAGTTTTGATCCCCTAATTTGAGGAAGGACACTATTGAGGGAGTGCAGCGTAGGTTTACAAGGTTAATTCCCGGGATGGCGGGACTGTCATATGCCGAGAGAATGGAGCAGCTGGGCTTGTACACTGGAGTTTAGAAGGATGAGAGGGCATCTCATTGAAACATATAAGATTGTTAAGGGCTTGGACACACTAGAAGCAGGAAATATGTCCCCAATGCTGGGGGAGTCCAGAACCAGGAGCCACAGTTTAAGAATAAGGAGTAAGCCATTTAGAATGGAGACGAGGAAACACTTTTTCTCACAGAGAGTGGAATTCTCTGCCTCGGGTGGAGGCAGGTACTCTGGATGCTTTCAAGAGAGAGCTCTTAAAGGGCTCTAGATAGGGCACTTAAAAATATCGGAGTTAGGAGATATGGGGAGAAGGCAGGAACGGGGTACTGATTGGGGATGATCAGCCATGATCACATTGAATGCTCGAAGGGCCAAATGGCCTAATCCAGCATCTTTTGGCTATTGTCTACTGCCTGTTCCAGTTCGCAACGTACTGCTTTCTGCTTGAGATTTAAGTATCTGCAGTTTTGTCTCGAATATATCTTGATGTAAAACCAAATTATAATTGATAAGATTGAGTGAAAAAAACATTTGGGATTTTGTAGAAGCCGGAGGGACACAGAGCCAGGCGGCATGTATGGGGAGAATGGCCATGTGTCAGGTCAGAAGGCTTGAGACTAATGGAGTTGACGGAGAAAGCTGAAGTCGGGTGGGGCAACGTTGTCAAATGATGGGTCGATGCAGGAGAGGGCATGATTGGCAGATAGGTGAAGTAAGTGCCACAGGCTGCAGATGAAAATATGATGCAGCATAAGGATTGAAGAATGAAATGTAAAAATGGAGGGAGGTATTTTGGCTTCATTGGACAGTGTGGGGATAAGGGGATAAAAGTGACATGTGGGACAGATGTGAAATGAGCGTACTGATGAGGGGAAACGTCCCACTCTCTGCACCCCTCCCCACCTTGGGATGCACACTTCGCCAGCACCTTGGTCACCCTGCTCCTTTCTAGAGCGTTGGGATTGGGTCTTGTGCTGCTGGGGTTGGACTGTCTCTTTCCATTTTGCCAAATGTTGACATCAACTGGGACAAACGACTTCATCGCTGATCCTTGGACTTGTAGGACTCGCTTAATTCATTATTTCATTAAGTACTGACTGGTTGGGTTTTTCTCCTGATATTTGACTTGCTAGAATGCTTTTGGTTCCATGCTTGTTACAGGGTTTGATGTTCATGGTAAAGTGTGTGGTATCAGGGCGCACAGTCAGGAGACGTTTCATGAAAAGCGGTATGTACGTTAAATTACAGCTTCATTATTGCCAGTCGATTGAGAACCTGGTCAATGTATTCTCCTGCCTTGTGGGAATCACTACTGCAAATACAATGCACCTCCTGGACATTTCTCCGGTACTGTCAGCATATCCGTTTGCGGTGAAAATATTTTACTTGGGTTGTGATTTCCCCAGTTATTCTGTGTCGAGTTGATGCGCCAAGATCTTCGGAGCCTTCTAAAATGTCTTCAAGTTGATTAGTTTATCTTGGATGGTCTCTGTCGATTTGCTTTAAGTATTGCTGTTTGATTGAAGAATATCAGGAAATTTCAAATCAAAGTAATGTTAGTTCGATTTTTCTTTATAAATTTGATGCCTATCCGGACCTACTCACCCACGCCCATTTCTACAGCTTTATGTTTCAATGCTCTTCTCTCCTTGTTTGACAACCTTTCTCCTCTTTCTAGCATTTGTCACTTACTCGCCCATCTGCCAATCACTCACTCCCTTGCCCGTGCCAGTCTTTGTCCAGCTCTCTGCTATCTCTACCCTACATCAGGTCCTGACCCAAACCTTATAATTATTCTATGGTTCTTATAATCCCAAATAAAATTGGTAACCATAGAATCCACTTTCTTAAAATTGTTTTTAGGAAGATATATCGGGATCATTTGAAACAAGTATAATAATTGTGGAAGAAAAATCATTTTTATCGCATTAATCTTACCTAGCATTGAAATAGGTAATGTTTTCCAATATTGAATATTATTAAGTAATTTATTCAATAAGGGTGGGAAATTAGATTTAAATAAAGAATCATATCTTTTTGTTACATAAATTCCAAGACATTTATTTTTTTCATTTGCAATCTTAAAAGGGTATTGTTGTAATATATGTAAGTTATTTCCCATTATTGGCATAAGTTCACTTTTATTCCAATTAATTCTATATCCTGAAAAAGATCCAAATTGAGTTATTAAATCTAACAAGTTAGGTATACTAATTCTGGTTTCGTGATATATAACCATATAACCATATAACAATTACAGCACGGAAACAGGCCCTCTCGGCCCTTCCAGTCCGTGCCGACCATTTGTTTTCCCCTAGTCCCATCTACCTGCACTCAGACCATACCCCTCCATTCCCTTCCCGTCCATATACCTATCCAAAAGCAATACATCATCTGCGTATAAAGACATTTTACTTTCAGTTTCTTTAGTTTCATGCCCATATATTTCGGGATGCAATCTCACAGATTTTGCTAGTGGTTCTATTGGAAGTGCAAACAGTAGTGGAGATAAAGGGCAACCTTGTCTGCAGCCTCGGAATAAGTTAAATTTAGTTGTTAACACTTGGTTTATTAATGTTCTAGCTGTTGGTTAGGTATATAGTAATTTAACCCATGTTATAAACTTCTCCCCAACTGAAAAAATTCCATAACCGAAAATAAATAAGTCCATTCAATCTGATCAAAAGCTTTCTCTGCATCCAACGAAATAATTGATAAATCCAATTAAATAAATTTAAATAAAATTAAATTGATTAATGTTTCTTTTCGAATATATAATATTAAATAATCTTCTCAGTTGTTTGAGGAATATCGTTTTGGTATAAATCCTGTTTTGATCTAAGTGAATTAGTTTATTAATCACCAGAGTGTTTAGTCTTTGTGCTAATATTTTTGTTAAAATTTTTTGATCAGTATTTAAAAAAGATATAGCTCTATATGAACCTGGGTCATCAAGATTTTTTATCTAATTTAGGTATAAGGGTTATAATATATTCATTTAATGTTTCTGGTAATTTCTGTTGTGCATAAATGTGTTCATATAGTGTCTTCAAACGTGGAGCTATCATATCATAATACATTTTATAAAATTGTGCACCAATACCATCTGGTCCTGATGTTTTACCATTTTTTAATGATCTAATAGTTTCTGCAATTTCTTTAGTAGTTATTTCAACGTTTAATAATTCCCTATCTTCTAAATCCAGTCCTTTTAGATCACATTAAAAAAAAAATATTTCTACTCCTATTCGATTTTCTTTTGTTTTAGCTGAATATAATTTTTTATAATATTGCAAAAATCTCTCATTTATATCTTTAGTTCGTACTAGTAATTCCCCTTTATCTGATTTAATCCTATAAATTTATTTTTCTCCTTCCAGTTTTCTTAACTGACGAGCCAATAGTTTATGTGGTTTGTCACCAAATTCAAATTGTATTTGTTTAGTATATTGGTATAGTTTTACAACTTGGTCTGACTGTATTTTATTTAATTTATAATTCAATGCAAAGATTTTATTATGTTTTATCATAGTTGGGTTAACAGCGTTCTCTGTATCTAACTGTTTAATCTCTCTTTCCAATGCCTGTTGTACCTTCCGATTCTCTTTATTATAAAATGCTTGAGAAGGTATCATAATTCCCCGAACATACGCTTTAAAAGTTTCCCATAAGAGGGATGAAGATATTTCTGGCGTATCGTTTGTTTCAAAGAAAATCTTGATCTGTTTTGTAATATATTCTTGAGTTATTTTGTCCTTTAAAATGTGTAGGTTAAATCTCCATTGACCTTGTTTTTCCATTTGACCAGTTATTTTCATCTTAAACGTTAAGGGTGCATGATCTGAAATTATAATATTATGATATTTTGAATTATAAGTAAGTGGAATCAGTTTTAAATCTACCAGAAAATAATCTATTCTTGAATAAGTTTTATGCACAGGTGAGTAAAATGAGTATTCTCGTCCTGTTGGATTTTGCAATCTCCAAACATCTTTAATATTACTAGTGTCTATATATGCATTTATTAACTCACTGGAATGCGATTTGTTTCCGGTGTTTTGATGATCTATCCAAATAAGGATCTAGTGTGCAGTTTAAATCTCCTCCAATTATTAGATTGTGTTGTGATAATTCAGGGATGGTATTAAATATTTACAAAAAGAACAGCGGTTTGGAGGGTTTTAGAGGGGCCTGGAGGAGTTTGGGGGGTGCTGGAGTGGTTTAGAGCGGTTTGGAGGGGTTTAGAGGGGGTTTAGAGGGGTTCAGAGGGGGTTAGAGCGCTTCGCTGGAGTTTAGAGGCGTTTACAGGGGGGTTTAGAGTGGTTAACAGGGTTTAGAGATGTTTAGGGGTAGATGCGTTTACAGCGGGTTTGCAGATGTTTAGAAGGGTTTAGAGGGGGTTCGAGTTGTTTACAGGGATTTAGAGATGTTTAGTGAGGTTTACATGGGTGTACAGCTGTTTCCTGGGGTTTAGAGGGTTTTATAGGGGATAAAATGGGGTTTGCAGTGGTTTATGGGGGTTTAGAGGGCTTTATAGGAGTATTGAGAGTTTTAGAGGGGTTTACAGGGGTTTAGAGGGGTTTTGGTGGGGGTTGGAGGCGTGTGTAGGGGTCTGGAGAGGTTTAGAGCGGTTTGGTGTGATTTGGAGGGCGTTTAGAAGGGGTGTAGAGGGGTTTGGAGGGGTTTAGAGTGATTTACATGGGTTTAGATGGATTTACAGGGGTTTAGAGGGGTTTAGAGGGATTTAAAGAGGTTTACAGGGGTTTAGAGGGGTTTACAGGTGTTGAGATGGGCTTACGCAGCATTTACTGGGGGGTTACGGGGGTTTACATGCTGTTTAAATGGGGTTTAGATGGTTTTACAGGGGCTCAGAGGGCTGTATATGGGTTTAAAGGGGTTTACAGCGGTTTAGAGGGCTTTAGATGTGTTTACCGGGGCTTTAGAGTGGTTTCAGGGGGCTTACAGTGGTTTATAGTGGTTTAGAATGTTTTAAAGGTGTTTAGAGGGATTTAGAGGGTTTTAGATTGGATCAGCGGGGATTAGAGGGATTTAAAGGGGTTTACAGTTGTTTACAGGTGTTTTATAGGGGTTTAGAGGGTTTTAGAGCGGTTTAAATGGGTTTAGAGTTGTTTGCAATGGTTTCGAGATGTTTAGAGGGGTTTACATGCCTTAACAGGGTTTTACAGGGGTTCAGATGGGTTTACAGTAGTTTAGAGGGGCTTAGAGGTTTTTAGGGTTCAGAGGGGATTAGAGGGGTTTACAGGTGTTTACGGGTGATTATATGTGTTTGGAGAGGCGTTGAGTGGTTTAAAGGGGTTTAGAGGGGTTCAGAGGGTTTTGGAGAGGTTTGCAGGGGGTTTAGAGGGATTCACGGGAGTTTAGGAGAGTTGACATGGGCTTTACTCGTGCTTACGGGGTTAACATGACGTTTACATGGGTTTCACATAGGTTTACAGGGGAATTAGAGTGTTTTATAGGGGTTTACAGAGATTTACAGGGGTTGACAGGGGTTGACAGGGGATTTACACGGGGTATAGAGAGGTTTACATGGGGCTTACAGTGGTTTAGAGGGGTTTAGCGGGGATTAGAGGGGTTTAAAGGGGTTTACAGGTGTTTACAGCTGAAGAGTGTGTTGGAGGAATTTATAGGGTTTAGAAGATTTTAGAGAGGTTTACATGGGTTTAGAATTCTTTGCAAGGGTTACGAGATGTTTAGAGGGGTTTACAAGCGTTTACAGAGGTTTAGATGGGTTAACAGGGGGTTTAGAGTGCTGTATATGGGTTTAGAGGTGTTTAAGGCGGTTTAGAGCGCTTTAGATGTGTTTACCGCGGCTAAGAGTGGTTTAAGGGGGTGTTCACGGGGTTAAAGGTTCTAGAATGTTTTAAAGGGGATTTAGAGGGGTTTAGATAGGTTAAGCGGGGATTGGAGGGATTTAAAGGGGATTACAGGTGTTTACTGGTGTAGAGAGGATTGCAGGGGATTACAGGAGCTTACAGGGCGTTTTAGATACATTTACAGGGGTTTAGAGTGGTTTAGAAATGTTTACAGGGGCTTAGAGATGTTTAGAGAGGTTTACATGGGTTTACAGCTGTTTACATGGGTTTAGAGGTATTTCGAGGGGTTTACAGGGGTTTAGAAGGGATTACAGGGGTTTGGAAGGATTTACCGGGGTTTAGAGGCGTTTAGAGTGTTTCAGATGGGTTTAGCTGGTTTAGTGTGGTTTACAGCGGTTTTAGAGGGTTTTAGAGAGGTTTCCAGGGGGTCTAGAGCGGTTTACAGGGGGTTTACAGGCGTTTACTGGGGCATTGAGGGGGTTTACAGGGGGTTTGCAGGGCATGAGAGGGTTTACAGCGGTTTAGAGGGGTGTACAGGTGTTTAGAGGGGTATAGGGGGTGTTATAGGAAGATTTACAGGGGTTTAGAGGGATGTACAGGCGTTTAGGTTGGGTTACATGTGGTTTACCGAGGATTACATGAGTTTAGAAGCCTTTTAGAGGGGTCTGCAGGGGATGAGGGGGTTTACAGTTGTTTAGAGGGGTTTAGAGTGTGTTAGATATAATTACAGGAGTTTAGAGGGACTTACTGGGGGGTTTAGAAGGGTTTACAAGGGTTTACATATGTTTACGGGTGTTTACAGGTGATTTGGGAGGTTTTGTTTGGTTTAGAGGGGTTTAGAGGGGTTTAGAGGGTTTTAGACGGGTTTACATGTGTTTAGAGGGGTTTATATGGATTAAGAGGGGTTTGGATAAGATGTAGATGGGTTTGGAGGGGTCTGGGGAGCTTTAGATATGTTTACATTGGTTTACAGTGATTTATATGGGTTTTGAGGGGGTTAGATGGGTTTTCAGGGCTTTATAGGAGTTTAGAGGGGTTTACTTGAGGTTTGCTGGTGTTTATTGGGGTTTAGAGGTGTGTTCAGCGGTTTACATGGGTTTAAGGGGCTTTATATGGGTTTATATGGGTTTAGAGGGGTTTAGAAAGTTGTACATAGGTTTGGAGGGATGTAGAGGGTTTTAGAGGGTGTTTAGAGGGGTTTGGAGGGGTTTGGAGGGAGTTTAGAGGAGTTTAGAAGAGATTTAGAGGGGTTTAGCGTTGTTTACAGGGGTTTAGAGATGTTTAGAGAGGTTTGAATGGGTTTATAGGGGGTTTACATGGGTTGAGAGGTGTTTAGAATGGGTTACATGCAGTTTAGAAGGATTTACAGGGGTTTAGATGGGGTTAGCTGGTTTAGAGGCGTTTAGAGGGCTTTACAGGTGTGAACAGTAGAGATATTTAGAGGGGTTTACAGGGCTTTCGAGGGGTTTAGAGGGTTTTAGAAGGATTTACAGGGGTTCAGGGGGGTTTACATGGGGTTACTTGGGGTTTACAGGGGCTTAGGGGGTTTACATGGGGATACACGTGGTTTAGATGTGTTTATAGGGGTTTACTTGACGAAAGGGTTTTAAAGGGGTATAGAAGGATTGGCAGTGGCTTAGAGGGGTTTACAGGGGGTTTAGCGTGCTTTACAGAGGGGTTTGAGGGCCTTGTAGGGGTTTAGAGGGATTTGCAGGGTTTACAGAGGTTTAGAGGGCTATATATGGGTTTAGAGGGGTTTATTGTAGTTCACAGGGGTTTACAGCGGGTAGAGGGTTTTAGAGGTGTTTAGAGGGGTTTGCAGGGGTTTGCACCGGTTTCGAGGGCTTTAGATGTGCTTAGAAGGTTTAGAGTGTTATACAGGGGGTTTAGAGTGGTTTAGAGGGGTTTACAGGGTTTTAAATGGTTTAAAGGGGTTTAGAGGCTTTTAGATATGTTTAGCGGGGTTTATAGGGGTTTAGAGCGTTTAGGGGTTTATAGGGGTTTAGAGCGTTTAGAGTTGTTTAAAGGTGTTTGGAGATGTTTAGAGAGGTGTACATGGGTTTACAGCTGTTTACATGGGTTTAGAGGTGTTTGGAGGTGTTTACAGGGGGTTTAGAACTATTTACTGGGGTTTAGAGGCGTTTAGAGGGCTTCAGATGGGTTTAGCGGGTTTAGAGGGGTTTACAATGGTTTAGAGGGTTTTAGAGAGGTTTACAGGGGGTCTAGAGCGGTTTACAGGGGTTTACATGCGTTTATTCGGGCATTGATGGGTTTACAGAGGTTTGCAGGGGATGAGAGGGTTTATAGTGGTTTAGAGTGGTTTACAGTTGTTTAGAGGTGTTTACAGGGTGTTAGAACGATTTCCAAGGGTTTAGTGGGATTTACAGGGGGGTTTAGAACGGTTTAGAGCGTTACATGGGGTTTACTGGGGTTTACACGGGTTTCGAGGGCTTTATAGCGGTTTACCGGGTGTGTAGAGCGGCTTACAGGGGGTTACAGGCGTTTACTGGGTCATTGAGGGGTTTTCCAGGGTTTGCAGGGGATGAGAGGGTGTACAGTGATTTAGAGGGGTTTGCTGGTATTTAGAGGGGTTTAGAGCGTGTTAGAAAGATATACAGGGGTTTAGAGGTATTTACAGGTGTTATAGGGGTTTATATGGATTTAAGGGACAGAAGTTTAGGGGTAACGTGAGGGGGAACTTCTTTACTCAGAGGGTGGTGGCTGTGTGGAATGAGCTTCCAGCAGAAGTGGTGGAGGCAGGATCGATTTTAACATTTAAAAGAAAAGTGGATAGGTATAAGGACGTGAAGGGAATGGAGGGGTATGGTCTGAGTGCAGGTAGATGGGACTAGGGGAAAACAAATGGTCGGCACTGACTGGAAGGGCCGAGAGGGCCTGTTTCCGTGCTGTAATTGTTATATGGTTATATGGTTACAGGTGTTTACGGATGTTTACAGGCGTTTAGAGAGGTTGTGTGTGGTTTAGAGGTGTTTGGAGGGGTTTAGACGGATTTAGACCGGTTTACATGTGTTTATGGGATTTATAGGGGTTAAGAGGGGTTTGGATGAGATTTAGAGGGGTCTGGAGAGGTTTTCATAAGTTTAGAGATGTTTACATGTGTTTACAGTGGTTTGCAGGGGTTTGGAGGGGGTTAGAGGGGTTTACGTGAGGTTTACAGGGGGTTTATAGCAGTTTAGAGGTTATTAGAGGGATTTATAGGGGTTTAGATGGATTTGCATGGGGTTTACAGAGGGTTAGCTGGTTTTAGAGTGCTTTATAGGGGGTTTAGAGTGGTTTAGGGGGGTTTACATGGGGTTTTCGGGGGGGTTTTACAGTGCTTTCCATGGGTTTAGTGTGGTTTACAGGGTGTTTACTGGGATTTAGGGGGGTTTAGTGGGGTGTTTAGGTGTTGAGACATGTCTGGGTTTAGGCGGGTTTACATGGGGTGTATAGGGGGTTTAGTTTGGTTCAGAGGGGGTTATAGGGGCTACGATGTATGTGCATGGGATATAGAAGGGTTTGAGGGGGCCTGGATGTGTCTGGACAGGTTCCGAGCGATTTGGAGGGGTTTGGAGAGGTTTAGAGGTGTTTACAGGGATTTAGAGGGGGTTATAGGGGCTTCGATGTGTTTGGATGGGATTTAGAAGGGTTTGGAGGGGTTTGGAGGTGTTTGGAGAGGTTTCGAGCGATTTGGAGGGGTTTGGAGAGGTTTGGGGGTGTTTACAGGTAGTTAGAGGGGGGTTAAAGGGGTTTGGAAGGGGTTTAGAGGGGTTAGGATGAGATTTACAGGGGTCTGGAGAGGTTTAGATAAGTTTAGAGATGTTTACATGGGTTTACAGTAGTTTACAAGGGTTAGAGGGGTTTACTTGAGGTTTGCAGGGGTTTATGGGAGGTTTAGATGAGTTTCCAGGGGTGTACAAGGGTTTCGAGGATTTTATAGGAGGTTTAGTGTGGTTTGCAGTGGGGTTACAGGGGTTTAGCGGGGCATGTAGGGGTTTACAGGCGTTTAGAAGATTTTACAGGGGTTTTGAGGGATTCTGAGAGTTTTAGATTGGTTTAGAGGGGTTTAGAGGGGTTTGGATGTGCTTGGAGGGAGTTTAGAGGGCTTTAGAGGGGGTCAACGGGGTTTAGAGGGGGTTAGAGGGGTTTAGAGGGATTTAGAGGAATGTACAAGTGTTTAAAGCGATTTGCAGGGGTTTAGAAGGGTTTAGAGAGTTATAGGGGGTTAGAGCGGTTTAGAGGGGTTTAGAGTGGTTTAGAGTGGTTTAGAGGTGTTATCGGGTAACAGAGGGGTTTACATGGGGTTTTCAGGGATGTAGATGGATTTAGAGGGCTTTATATGGGTGTACAGGGGTTTAGAGGTGTTTACAGGTGTATAGAGAGGTTTTGAGTGGATTAGATGGGTTTAGAGGGGTTTAGAGGGATTTAGGGTGGTTCACGGGATTAGAGGGGTTTACGGCGGATAAGGGAGGTTTACTTGGGGTTTACATGTGTTGAGGGGGCTTAAATGGGATTTACATGGGGTTTAGATGAGTTTACAGGGGTTTCGAGCAATATGTGGGTTTTGAGGGTTTTTCAGGGGGTAACAAGGGGTTGAGAGTGCTTTATAGGGGTTTAGAGGAGTTTATATTGGTTTACAGGGTTTTACAGGGATTTAGAAGGGGTTACAGGGGGTTTACAGGTGTAGAGAGGTTTAGAGAGGTTTGCAGGGGGTGTAGATGGTTTTAGAGAAGTTTACAGGGTTTCAGATGGGTTTATATGGGGTTTCCAGGGGTTAACATGAGTCTAGAGATGTTTACATGGGTTTAGAGGGATTTACATGAGGTTTACAGGGGGTTAGTTGGTTTTAGAGGGCTTTATAGGGGGTTTAGAGGGTCTAGGTGGGTTTACAAGGGTTTGGGGGGGTGTACAGGGCTTGACACGGCATTACAGGGGTTTAGAGGGGTTTACAAGGGGTTTACAGGGATATAGAGGGGTTTAGTGGGCTTTTTAGGTGTTTAGAGGGGTCTGGGTTTATACGGGTTTACATGGGGTTAAAAAGGGGTTTAGATGGGTTTAAAGAGGCTAAGAGGGATTTAGAGGGGTTTGCTGGGGATTGGAGGGGCCTAGAGAGGTTTCGAGCGATTTGGAGAGGTTTGGAGGGGGCTTGGAGGGATTTAGAGGGGTTTAAAGGGGGTTGGGGTTAAGAGGGGGTTTTTGAGGAGTTTAGAGGGTTTAACAGGGGTATAGAAGAGTTTACATGGGGTTTACAGGGGATTTAGATGAGTTTAGATAGGTTTAAATGGGGTTTACAGGGGTTTATTGGGGTGTAGCGGGCTTTAGAGGGTGTTCAGAGGCGTTTAGGTTGGTTCACATGGGGTTTAGAAGGGTTTACATGAGGTTTACAGGGGGGTTATATGGGTTTAGAGGACTTTATATGGGTTTGGAGGGGTTTAGAGGGTTTCCATTGAGTTCAGAGGGGTTTGGAGGGGTTTGAGAGCGGTTTGGAGGTGTTTGGAGGGAGTTTAGAGGGGTTTGGGGGTTAGTGGTGTTTGGATGGGTTTAGAGGGATTTAAATGGTTTTAGATTGGTTTAGCGGGGTTTAGAGGGTTTTAGATTGGTTGGAATCACATGGGGTTAGACGTGTTGAGAAGCGTTTACAACGGGTTTAGAATGACTTGCAGGGGTTTGGAGGGCATTAGAGGGTTTTAGACGGGTTTAGCGGGTTTAGGGCGGTTAACATGCCTTTCCAAGTGTATAAAGATGTAGAGAGGTTTAGAGTGGTTTACAGGGATTTAGACGGTTTTAGAGGTTTACAGGGGTTCAGAGGGGTTTAGGGTTGTTTACAGGAATTTAGAGAGGTTTACATGGATTTACAGTTGTTTACAGCAGTTTAGAGGGTTTTTAGGATTTACAGGGGTTTAACCATATAACCATATAACCATATAACAATTACAGCACGGAAACAGGCCCTCTCGGCCCTTCCAGTCCGTGCCGACCATTTGTTTTCCCCTAGTCCCATCTACCTGCACTCAGACCATACCCCTCCATTCCCTTCACGTCCATATACCTATCCACTTTACTCTTAAATGTTAAAATCGATCCTGCCTCCACCACTTCTGCTGGTAGCTGATTCCACACAGTCACCACCCTCTGAGTAAAGAAGTTCCCCCTCACGTTACCCCGAAACCTCTGTCCCTTAATTCTCATGTCATGCCCTCTTGTTTGAATCTTCCCTACCCTCAATGGGAAAAACGTATCCACGTCAACTCTGTCTATCCCTTTCATCATTTTAAAGACCTCAATCAAGTCCCTCCTTAACCTTCTGCGCTCCAAAGAATAAAGACCTAATTTGTTCAACCTTTCTCTGTAACATAGTTGCTGGCACCCTGGCAACATTCTAGTAAATCTCCTCTGTACTCTCTCTATTTTGTTGACATCCTTCCTATAACTAGGCGACCAAAATTGTGCACCATACTCCAGAATTGGTCTTACCAATGCCTTGTACAATTTTAACATTACTTCCCTACTCCTATATTCAATGCTCTGATTTATAAAGGCCAGCACACCAAAGGCTTTCTTTACCACCCAATCTACATGCGATTCCACCTTCAGAGAACTATGCACAGTTATTCCTAGATCCCTCTGTTCCACTGCATTCCTCAATTCCCTACCATTTATCATGTACGTCCTATTTTGATTTGTCCTGCCAAGATGTAGCACTTCACACTTATCAGCATTAAACTCCATCTGCCATCTTTCAGCCCACATTTCCAAATGGCCCAAATCTCTCTGTAGACTTTGAAAATCTACTTCATTATCCACAACACCACCTATCTTAGTATCATCTGCATACTTACTTATCCAATTTTCCACCCCATCATCCAACAGGGACATAAATATTATGTACTCTTACAATTTCCCCTTTAAATGTCCTCCATTTCTCTTCTACATCCTTCCCATGAAACAAAGTGTCCCAATTCACTCCTTTAAAATCCTTACGCATTCCCTCAAAGTTAGCCTTTCTCCAATCAAAAATCTCCACCCTAGGTCCAGTTCTGATTCTCTCCATAATTATATTGAAACTAATGGTATTGTGATCACTGGTCCCGAAGTGCTCACCATCGCATACCTCCGTCACCTGACCTACCTCATTTCCTAACAGGAGGTCCAGCACTGCCCCTTCTCTGGTCGATACCTCTATGTACTGCTGAAAAAACTATCTTGCACACATTTTACAAACTCCAAACCATCCAGCCCATTAACTGAATGTGTTTCCCACAAAATTGAAATCTCCCACAATCACTACCTTGTGCTTACTACTAATATCTGCTATCCCCTTGCACATTAGCTCTTCCAATTCTCGCTCCCCATTTGGCTGTCTATAATACACCCCTAAAAGTGTTGCTACACCATTCCCACTTCTCAGTTCCACCCAAACAGCCTCCCTAGACGAGCCCTCTAATCTATCCTGGAATATTTAGTTTCCAATCACAGCCGTCCTGCAACCATGTTTCACTGATTGCCACAACATCATATCTCCAGGTGTCAATCCAGGCTCTAAGTTCATCCACCTTTCTTACAATGCTCCTAGCATTAAAATATACACATTTTAGAAATCCACCATCCCTTATTCTCTAGTCTATTATCATTTTCCTCTTTCTCGCCTACAGAGAGGCCCACAGGAGCCGTTGGAAGAAGAGGAGGAGGGGGAGGAGCGACACCCGACCGATAAGGTTTAAAATCAAGCGCGGGGCTTGGTTTTTTTTCAGAGGCCCACAGGAGCCGTTGGAAGAAGAGGAGGAGGGGGAGGAGCGACACCCGACCGGTAAGGTTTAAAATCAAGCGCGGGGCTTGTTTTTTCAGAGGCCCACAGGAGCCGTTGGAAGAAGAGGAGGAGGGGGAGGAGCGACACCCGATCGGTAAGGTTTAAAATCAAGCGCGGGGCTTGTTTTTTTTTTCAGAGGCCCACAGGAGCCGTTGGAAGAAGAGGAGGAGGGGGAGGAGCGACACCCGACCGGTAAGGTTTAAAATCAAGCGCGGGGCTTGCTTTTTTCAGAGGCCCACAGGAGCCGTTAGAAGAAGAGGAGGAGGGGGAGGAGCGACACCCGACCGGTAAGGTTTAAAATCAAGCGCGGGGCTTGTTTTTTCAGAGGCCCACAGGAGCCATTGGAAGAAGAGGAGGAGGGGGAGGAGCGACACCCTACCGGTAAGCTTTAAAATCCAGCGCGGGGCTTGTTGTTTTAGGGGCTTACCGAAATCCATAACATTCCATTTGGAGGTGGGTTTTTTTGAGGAAGCCGCTGATTGGTGGGAAATGGACTAGGGAAAGCAGATGATTGGCAGTCAGATTCCAGCAGTTTGTTGTGTACTTTGTATTGTGTTGCTATTGTATCCTGTGTAAGGGGGGAGTATGAAGGCAAGGGCAGTGTACTGTTCTGGATGTCAGATGTGGGAGGTCAGGGAATCTGATAGCCCTCCAGACATCCACATCTGTGCCAGGTGTGTTTAGATGGGGCTCCTAAAGGACTGTGTTAGGAACCTGGAGCACCAGCTCGATGACCTCCGTCTGGTCAGGGAGAGTGAGGAGGTAATAGAGAGGAGCTACAGGGAGGTAGTCACTCCCAAACCACAGGAGGCAGACAAGTGGGTCACAGTTAGGAAGGGCAAGGGGCAGAGGCAGGGGCTAGAGTGTACCCCTGTGACCGTGCACCTGGAAAATAGGTACTCGGGTTTGAGTACGATTGGAGGGGACAGCCTAGCTGGGGGCAGCAACAGAGGCCGGGCCTCTGGCACAGAGACCGGCCCTGATGCTCAGAAGGGTAGCAAAAAGAGGAGGGCAATTGTAATAGGGGACTCTAGTTAGGGGGTCGGATAGGCGATTTGTGGACACAGTCGGAAGACACGGATGGTAGTTTGCCTTCCTGGTGCCAGGGTCTCGCATGTGTCAGAACGTGTCCAAAAGATTCTGATTAGGGAGGGAGAGGAGCCTGATGTTGTGGTACACATAGGTACCAATGACATAGGCAGAAAAAGTGACGAGGTCCTGAAGGGATAATTTAGGGAGTTGGGGGGAAAGTTAAGGAGAAGGACCAAAAGGGTAACGATTTCAGGATTACTGCCTGTGCCGCGTGACAGAGAGAGTATGAATGAAATGAGGTGGAGGATAAATGCGTGGCTGAGGGACTGGTGCAGTGGGCAGGGATTCAAGTTCCTTGATCACTGGGACCTCTTTTGGGGAAGGCATGATCTGTACACAAAGGACGGGTTGCACTTGAACCCGAGGGGGACCAATATCCCGGCTAAGGCTACTGGGGAGACTTCAAACTAGAAAGGCTGGGGGGAGGGACTCGGGTAGAGGGGGCTAGGGGTCAGGGCGTGGGGCAAGAGGCAGAGAAGGGAAGCACTCGGATCCAAAATGTAGGCGAGAAATATGAAAAAGATAATACACAGAGAATAAGGGATGGTGAGTTTCTAAAATGTGTATATTTAATGCTAGGAGCATTGTAAGTAAGGTGGATGAACTTAGAGCTTGGATTGACACCTGGAAATATGAAGTTGTGGCAATCAGTGAAACATGGTTGCAGGAGGGCTGTGATTGGAAATTAAATATTCCAGGATTTCGTTGCTTCAGGTGTGATAGAATTGGAGGGACCAGAGGGGGAGGTGTTGCATTGCTTGTCAGAGAAGATATTACAGCAGTGCTTTGGCAGGATAGATTAGAGGGCTCGTCTAGGGAGGCTATTTTGGGTGGAACTGAGAAGTGGGAACGGTGTAGCAACACTTTTAGTGGTGTATTATAGACCGCCAAATGGGGAGCGAGAATTGGAAGAGCAAATATGTAAGGAGATAGCAGATATTAGTAGTAAGCACAAGGTAGTGATTGTGGGAGATTTCAATTTTCCAAAAATAGACTAGGAAACACATTCTGTAAATGGACTGGATGGTTTGGAGTTTGTAAAATGTGTGCAGGATAATTTTTTGCAGCAGTACATAGAGGTATCGACCAGAGAAGGGGCAGTGCTGGACCTCCTGTTAGGAAATGAGGCAGGTCAGGTGACGGAGGTATGCGTTGGTGAGCACTTCGGGACCAGTGATCACAATACCATTAGTTTCAATATAATTATGGAGAGAGTCAGAACTGGACCTAGGGTGGAGATTTTTGATTGGAGATAGGCTAACTTTGAGGGAATGCGTAAGGATTTTAAAGGAGTGAATTGGGACACTTTGTTTCCTGGGAATGATGTAGAAGAGAAATGGAGGACATTTAAAGGGGAAATTGTAAGAGTACAGAATCTTTATGTCCCTGTTAGGTTGAAAGGAAATAGTAAAAAATGGAAAGAGCCATGGTTTTCAATGGAAATTGGACACTTGTTTCGAAAAAAGAGAGATATCTACAATAATTATAGAAGGCATGGAGTAAATGAGGTGCTAGAGGAGTATAACGAATGTAAAAAGAATCTTAAGAAAGAAATTAGGAAGGCTAAAAGAAGATATGAGGTTGCTTTGGTAAGAAAGGCGAAAGTAAACCCAAAGGGTTTCTACAGCTATATTAATAGCAAAAGGATAACGAGGGATAAAATTGGACCATTAGAGAACCAGAATAGACAGCTATATGCAGAGCCAAAGGAGATGGGGGAGATATTGAACAATTTCTTTTCTTCGGTATTCACAAAGGAGGCTGTTTGTCAGGATGGAAGCCGGTGACCAGTGGGGTGCCTCAGGGATCTCTGTTGGGTCCACTGTTGTTTGTCATGTACCTCAATGATCTGGATGATGGGGTGGAAAATTGGATAAGTAAGTATGCAGATGATACTAAGATAGGTGGTGTTATGGATAATGAAGTAGATTTTCAAAGTCTACAGAGAGATTTGGGCCATTTGGAAAAGTGGGCTGAAAGATGGCAGATGGAGTTTAATGCTGATAAGTGTGAAGTGCTACATCTTGGCAGGACAAATCAAAATAGGACGTACATGGTAAATGGTAGGGAATTGAGGAATGCTGTGGAACAGAGGGATCTAGGAATAACTGTGCATAGTTCCCTGAAGGTGGAATCGCATGTAGATAGGGTGGTAAAGAAAGCCTTTGGTGTGCTGGTCTTTATAAATCAGAGCATTGAATATAGGAGTAGGGAAGTAATGTTAAAATTGTACAAGGCATTGGTAAGACCTATTCTGGAGTATGGTGTACAATTTTGGTCGCCTAGTTATAGGAAGGATGTCAACAAAATAGAGAGAGTACAGAGGAGATTTACTAGAATGTTGCCAGGGTTCCAGCAACTATGTTACAGAGAAAGGTTGAACAAGTTTGGTCTTTATTCTTTGGAGCGCAGAAGGTTAAGGGGGCACTTGATTGAGGTCTTTAAAATGATGAAAGGGATAGACAGAGTTGACGTGGATACGTTTTTACCATTGAGGGTAGGGAAGATTCAAACAAGAGGGCATGACATGAGAATTAAGGGACAGAGGTTTCGGGGTAACGTGAGGGGGAACTTCTTTACTCAGAGGGTGGTGGCTGTGTGGAATCAGCTTCCAGCAGAAGTGGTGGAGGCAGGATCGATTTTAACATTTAAGAGTAAAGTGGATAGGTATATGGACGTGAAGGGAATGGAGGGGTATGGTCTGAGTGCAGGTAGATGGGACTAGGGGAAAACAAATGGTCGGCACGCACTGGAAGGGCCGAGAGGGCCTGTTTCCGTGCTGTAATTGTTATATGGTTATAAGGTTCCCCATGGAAGGTTGGTTAAGAAGGTTCAATCTTTGGGTGTTAATGGCGGAGTAGCAAGATGGATTCAACAGTGGCTGAATGGGAGATGTCAGAGAGCAATGGTGGATGGCTGTTTGTCAGGTTGGAAGCCGGTGACCAGTGGGGTGCCTCAGGGGTCTTTGTTGGGTCCACTGTTGTTGGTCATGTAACATTTGGGGATAAACCTCAAAAATACTCGCTCGCCAATCGCCTGGATGACCCAGGATCATTTAGAGCTATAGCTCTTTTAAATACTGATCAAAAGATATTAACTAAAATATTAGCACAAAGGCTAAGTACAGTTATAAATGAATTAATTCACCCCGATCAAACAGGATTTATACCAAAACGATATTCCTCATATAACCTGAGACGTTTATTCAATATTATATACTCGAAAAGAGGTATTAATAAAGATCTAGTAGTTATTTCGTTAGATGCGGAGGAAGCCTTCGACCAGGTGGAATGGTCTAACTTGTTTTCGGTTATGGAAACATTTAAATTGGGAGAGAAGTGTATTACTTGGGTCAAATTATTATACAATAATTCAACAGCCAGAATAATAACAAATCAAATGCTAACTAAATTCAATCTATCTCGCGGCTGTAGACAAGGTTGCCCTTTATCCCCACTACTATTTGCACTTGCAATAGAACAATTAGCTCAACGTGTGAGATCACATCCTGAAATATATGGGTATGATACCAGAGATACTGAAAATAAAATCTCCTTATATGCAGATGATGCATTACTTTATATTACAAAACCGAAAATTAGTATCCAAAATTTATTAAAATTAATAACTGAATTTAGACCTTTTTCAGGATATAGTATTAATTGGAATAAAAGTGAACTCATGCCAATAATGGTAAATAACTTATATATATTACAACAATTTCCTTTTAAGATAACAAACGAAAAGAAAAATATATCTTGGAATTTATGTAACAAAAAGATTCGATTCATTATTTAAATCCAACTTCCCACTCTTATTGAATAAATTAAATAAGAATATTTTACATTGGAAAACGTTACCCATCTCAATGCTAGGTAAAATTAATGTAATAAAAATATTTTTTCTTCCACAATTACTATATCTTTTAGAATTGATTCCGATATATCTTCCCAAAAATTTCTTTAGGAAGGTGGGCTCTTTAGTTACCAACTTTATCTGGGATTATAAGAGCCATAGAATAAATAAAAAACATTTATGTAAATCAAAAATAAATGGAGGTCTAGCAGTACCAAACTTTATGATTTATTACTGGGTAGTTAATATTAAAAATATGATTTTTTGGTTAGTAGAGACAGATAAACAACCAATTTGGTTAAAAATGGAAAAAGAAGATTGTTTGCCTTTTGAAATTAGTTCGATAATATTTGCCAATATTAATCTAGGTAAGACAACCTATAGCGAAAACCCTATAATAGAAAGTGGAATACGTATCTGGAAACAAATAAAGAAAACATTAAAATTGGAATGTATACCACTAGCCCTTACCATTGTAAACGATGTTACATTTAAACCCTCAATGATGGATAAAGGATGTTTACAATGGAAAAACAAGGGAATTAATAAGACGGGAGATCTTTACAGGGAAAATTATTTCCTTTCATTTCAAGAATTACAACAAATTTATGGATTACACTCAAAAGATTACTTTAGGTACCTACAAATTAGAGACTATGTAAAAGCAAACACACAGGAAATTAGAAATAGAAAGACATTTTAGATGAATGTTTAAATAAACATCCGAACACAGAAAAATTGATATCATATATTTATAATATCCTATTGGAAAATGATGTCCCATTGACAGAAATATATATAGACAAACATGGGAAAACGAATTAGGTCAAATTATTAGACCAGAGGTATGGGATGAAAGTTTACAACATATTCTGTTCACCACTGTTCGTTAAATGCTAGACACTCTCTTATACAATTTAAAATATTACATAGACTACATTACTCAAAATCCAAACTACATAACATGTTTTCAAATGTATCTGCCATATGTGATAAATGTCAGCACTTAGAAGCTAACTTGACACACTCATTTACACATTGTGTAAAAATTACAACATTTTGGATAGAAATATTGAGGATAATTTCGAATGTTGTTAATATGAATCTCCTGATTCAAAGTTAATAATACTGGGAATACTGAAAACAGATCAATTAATAACAACCAATCAAAGATGTTTTATTGATTATAGTTTAATAATTGGGAACAAACTAATATTAAAATTCTGGAAAGGTCCTACATCCCCCACAATCAAAATGTGGATTACAGGAATGTCGGAGACACTCCATCTGGAAAGATTGAGGCTTGTCCTAATGGACAGGTTGGATCTTTTCAGAGGAATATGGTCTCCATACATTGAATATCTAAAGGGTCAAAATGGCTCGGTGCGAGAGCCTGACTGAAACCTGAATAATGGAATAGATGATGAAATACGTATAACAAATTATGGATATATCTCAAACGATGGATAACTTTTTAATACTCCATTCACTTCTTTATTTTAGATTTCTTATTTCTATATTATTTTTCTCTATCTTTTCAAACTTATAAAAAAATGTGTAGACATATAAATAAGCCTTAAATATTAATATTAATAATATTACGAATGTATGTAAGACGTATTTTCTATTAATATGTATTTACAATTAATAAAAATATACATAAAAAAGAGTTGTTTACAGGGGTTTAGAGATATTTAGAAACATAGAAACATAGAAACATACAAAATTAGGTGCAGGAGTAGGCCATTCAGCCCTTCGAGCCTGCACCGCCATTCAATATGATCATGGCTGATCATCCAACTCAGTATCCCGTACCTGCCTTCTCTCCATACCCTCTGATCCCCTTAGCCACAAGGGCCACATCCAACTCACTCTTAAATATAGCCAATGAACTGGCCTCAACTACCCTCTGTGGCAGAGAGTTCCAGAGACTCACCACTCTCTGTGTGAAAAAAGTCTTTCTCATCTCGGTCTTAAAGGATTTCCCCCTTATCCTTAAGCTGTGACCCCTTGTCCTGGACTTCCCCAACATCGGGAACAATCTTCCTGCATCTAGCCTGTCCAACCCCTTAAGAATTTTGTAAGTTTCTATAAGATCCCCTCTCAATCTCCTAAATTCCAGAGAGTATAAACCGAGTCTATCCAGTCTTTCTTCATAAGACAGTCCTGACATCCCAGGAATCAGTCTGGTGAACCTTCTCTGCACTCCCTCTATGGCAATAATGTCCTTCCTCAGATTTGGAGACCAAAACTGTACGCAATACTCCAGGTGTGGTCTCACCAAGACCCTGTACAACTGAAGTAGAACCTCCCTGCTCCTGTACTCAAATCCTTTTGCTATGAAAGCTAACATACCATTCGCTTTTTTCACTGCCTGCTGCACCTGCATGCCTACTTTCAATGACTGGTGTACCATGACACCCAGGTCTCGCTGCATCTCCCCTTTTCCTAATCGGCCACCATTTAAATAATAGTCTGCTTTCCTGTTTTTGCCACCAAAGTGGATAACCTCACATTTATCCACATTATACTGCATCTGCCAAATATTTGCCCACTCACCCAGCCTATCCAAGTCACCTTGCAGTCTCCTAGCATCCTCCTCACAGCTAACACTGCCCCCCAGCTTAGTGTCATCCGCAAACTTGGAGATATTGCCTTCAATTCCCTCATCCAGATCATTAATATATTGTAAATAGCTGGGGTCCCAGCACTGAGCCCTGCGGTACCCCACTAGTCACTGCCTGCCATTGTGAAAAGGACCCGTTTACTCCTACTCTTTGCTTCCTGTTTGCCAGCCAGTTCTCTATCCACATCAATACTGAACCCCTAATACCGTATGCTTTAAGTTTGTGTACTAATCTCTTATGTGGGACCTTGTCGAAAGCCTTCTGGAAGTCCAGATATACCACATCCATTGGTTCTCCCTTATCCACGCTACTAGTTACATCCTCGAAAAATTCCACAAGATTCGTCAGACATGATTTACATTTTGTAAATCCATGCTGACTTTGTCCAATGATTTCACCACTTTCCAAATGTGCTGCTATCCCCATCTTTAATAACTGACTCTAGCAGTTTCCCCACTACCGATGTTAGACTAACTGGTCTGTAATTCCCCGTTTTCTCTCTCCCTCCCTTCTTAAAAAGAGGGGTTACATTTGCTACCCGCCAATCCTCAGGAACTACTCCAGAATCTAAAGAGTTTTGAAAGATTATCACTAATGCATCCACTATTTCCTGAGCTACTTCCTTAAGTACTCTGGGATGCAGCCTATCTGGCCCTGGGGATTTATCGGCCTTTAATCTATTCAATTTACCCAACACCACTTCCCGACTGACCTGGATTTCACTCAATTCCTCCTTTGACCCACAGTCCCCTGCTATTTCAGGCAGATTATTTATGTCTTCCTTAGTGAAGACGGAACCAAAGTAGTTATTCAATTGGTCCGCCATATCCTTGTTCCCCATGATCAACTCACCTGTTTCTGACTGCAAGGGACCTACATTTGTTTTAACTAACCTCTTTCTCTTCACATATCTATAAAAACTTTTGCAGTCAGTTTTTATGTTCCCTGCCAGTTTTCTTTCATAATCTATTTTTCCTTTCCTAATTAAGCCCTTTGTCCTCCTCTGCTGGTCTCTGAATTTCTCCCAGTCCTCTGGTATGCTGCTTTTTCTGGCTACTTTGTACGCATCATCCTTTGCTTTGATACTATCCCTGATTTCCCTTGTTATCCACGGATGCACTACCTTCCCCGATTTATTCTTTTGCCAAACTGGGATGAACAATTTTTGTAGTTCATCCATGCAGTCTTTAAATGTCTTCCATTGTATATCCACCGTTAACCCTTTTAGAATTAATTGCCAGTCAATCTTGGCCAATTCACGTCTCATACCCTCAAAGTTACCTTTCTTTAAGTTCAGAACCATTGTTTCTGAATTAACAATGTCACTCTCCATCCTAATGAAGAACTCAACCATATTATGGTCACTCTTGCCCAAGGGGGCACGTACAACAAGACGGCTAATTACCCCTTCCTCATTACTCAAAACCCAGTCTAAAATAGCCTGCTCTCTCGTTGGTTCCTGTACATGTTTGATTTAGATAACTATCCCGCATACATTCCAAAAAATCCTCTTCCTCAGCACCCCTGCCAATTTGATTAACCCAATCTATATGTAGATTGAAGTCACCCATTATAACTGTTTTGCCTTTGTCGCACGCATTTCTAATTTCCTGTTTGATACCATCCCCAACTTCTCTGCTACTGTTAGGTGGCCTGTACACAACACCCACCAGCGTTTTCTGCCCCTTAGTGTTTTGTAGCTCTACCCATACCGATTCCACATCCTCCAAGCTAATGTCCTTCCTTTCCATTGCTTTAATCTCCTCTCTAACCAGCAACGCTACCCCACCTCCTTTTCCTTTCCCTCTATCCCTCCTGAATATTGAATATCCCTGGATGTTCAGCTCCCAGCCTACGTCACCCTGGAGCCATGTCTCCGTGATCCCGACTATATCATAATCATTAATATCTATCTGCACGTTCAACTCGTCCACCTTATTACGAATACTCCTTGCATTGAGACACAAAAGCCTTCAGGCTTGTCTTTACAACGCATTTACCCCTTATACAATTTTGCTGAAAAGTGGCCCTTTTTGATTTTTGCCCTGGTTTTTGTCTGCCTGCCACTTTTACCTTTCACCTTGCTACCTAATGCTTCTACCCTCATTTTACACCCTCCTGCCTCTCTGCTCTTGTACCTATCCCCCTGCCACATTAGTTTAAATCCTCCCCGACAGCACTAGCAAACACTCCCCCAAGAACATTGGTTCCATTCCATTCCAGGTGCAAACCGTCCTGTTTGTACCGGTCCCACCTCCCCCAGAACTGGTCCCAGTGCCCTAAAAATTTGAATCCCTCCCCCTTGCACCACTTTTCAAGCCACGTATTCATTTGCATTATCCTCCTATTTCTACTCTGACTGGCCCGTGGAACTGGTAGTAATCCGGAGATTACTACCTTTGAGGTCCTACTTTTAAGTTTATCTCCTAGCTCCCTAAATTCACCTTGTAGGACCTCATCCCTTTTTTTACCTGTATCGTTGGTGCCAACATGCACCACGACAACTGGCTGTTCACCCTCCCCCTCCAGAATGTTCTGCAGCCGTTCAGTGACATCCCTGACCTTTGCACCAGGGAGGCAACATACCATCCTGGAGTCTCGTTTGCGGCCGCAGAAACGCCTATCTATTCCCCTGACAATTGAATCCCCTATTACTATTGCCCTTCCCCTCTTTTTTCCCCCCTCATGTGCTGCAGAGCCACCCATGGTGCCATGAACCTGGCTGCTGCTGCATTCCCCTGATGAGCCATCTCCCTCAACAGTATCCAAAATGGTATACCTGTTTAGGAGGGAGATGACCGCAGGGGACTCCTGCACTACCTGCCTACTGCTTTGCTGGCTATTGGCCACCCGTTCCCTTCTTGTCCTCCTACCTTTTGCCTGCGGTGTGACCAACTCACTGTACGTGCTATCCACGACTTTCTCCGCATCGTGGATGCTCCAGTATGAATCCAGCCGCAGTTCCAATCGTTCAATGCGGTCTGCCAGGAGCTGCAGCTGGACACACTTCCTGCAAACGTAGTCACCAGGGACACCGACCATCTCCCTGATCTCAAACATGTTGCAGGCTGAACAAACCATGGGGCCAATCTCTACTGCCATACCTTACTCCCAAATTACTAAAAAAAAAACACAAAAACTTATCCTTTAAACTTTACTACTAAATACTAAATCCCTAACTCCCAGAATCCCTCACTCCCAGAAGGCAGAAATGTAAAATAGTAAACCCGGGGTTGCACCCAATCAGCTGCTTCCTCGGGTCCTCTTCCACCAATCAGCGGCTTCCTCAAAAAAACCCCCAAAAAAACCCACTTCTCCAAATGGAACGTTATGGATTTGGGTAAGCCTCTGGAAAAACAAGCCCCGCGCTCGATTTTTAACCTTACCGGTCGGGTGTCGCTCCTCCCCCTCCTTCACTTCCTCCAACGGCTCCTGTGGGCCTCTGGAAAAAACAAGCCCCGCGCTCGATTTTTAACCTTACCGGTCGGGTGTCGCTCCTCCCCCTCCTTCACTTCCTCCAACGGCTCCTGTGGGCCTCTGGAAAAAACAAGCCCCGCGCTCGATTTTTTAACCTTACCGGTCGGGTGTCGCTCCTCCCCCTCCTTCACTTCCTCCAACGGCTCCTGTGGGCCTCTGGAAAAACAAGCCCCGCGCTCGATTTTTAACCTTACCGGTCGGGTGTCGCTCCTCTCCCTCCTTCACTTCCTCCAACGGCTCCTGTGGGCCTCTGGAAAAAACAAGCCCCGCGCTCGATTTTTAACCTTACCGGTCGGGTGTCGCTCCTCCCCCTCCTTCACTTCCTCCAACGGCTCCTGTGGGCCTCTGGAAAAACAAGCCCCGCGCTCGATTTTTAACCTTACCGGTCGGGTGTCGCTCCTCCCCCTCCTTCACTTCCTCCAACGGCTCCTGTGGGCCTCTGGAAAAACAAGCCCCGCGCTCGATTTTTAACCTTACCGGTCGGGTGTCGCTCCTCCCCCTCCTTCACTTCCTCCAACGGCTCCTGTGGGCCTCTGGAAAAACAAGCCCCGCGCTCGATTTTTTAACCTTACCGGTCGGGTGTCGCTCCTCCCCCTCCTTCACTTCCTCCAACGGCTCCTGTGGGCCTCTGGAAAAACAAGCCCCGCGCTCGATTTTTAACCTTACCGGTCGGGTGTCGCTCCTCCCCCTCCTTCACTTCCTCCAACGGCTCCTGTGGGCCTCTCCAGAATTGGTCTTACCAATGCCTTGTACAATTTTAACATTACTTCCCTACTCCTATATTCAATGGTCTGATTTATAAAGGCCAGCACACCAGAGGCTTTCTTTACCACCCTATCTACATGCGATTACCATTTACCATGTACTTCCTATTTTGATTTGTCCTGCCAAGATGTAGCACTTCACACTTATCAGCATTAAACTCCATCTGCCATCTTTCAGCCCACTTTTCCAAATGGCCCAAATCTCTCTGACTTAAAAAATCTACTTCGTTATCCACAACGCCACTTATCTTAGTATCATCTGTATACTTATTTATCCAATGTTCCACCCCATCATCCAGATCATTGATGTACATGACAAACAACAGTGGACCCAACACAGATCCCTGAGGCACCCCACTGGTCACCGGCTTCCAGCCTGACAAACAGCCATCCACCATTACTCTCTGACATCTCCCATTCCGCCACTGTTGAATCCATCTTGCTACTCCGCCATTAACACCCAAAGATTGAACCTTCTTAACCAACCGTCCATGGGGAACCTTGTCAAAGGCCGTACTGAAATACATATATACAACATCCACTGCTTTACCCTCATCAATTTCCCTAGTTACCGCTTCAAAAAATTCAAGAACGTTTGTCAAACATGACCTTCCAGGCACAAATCCATGTTGACTGTTCCTGATCAGACCCTGTTTATCCAGATGCTTATAAATATTATTTCTAAGTATCCTTTCCATTAATTTGCCCACTACTGACGTCAAACTAATAGGTCTATAATTGCTAGGTTTATTCTTTGAACCCTTTTTAAACAATGGAACAACATGCGCAGTACGCCAATCCCCCGGCACTATTCCCGTTTCTATTGACATTTGAAATATTTCTGTCATAGCTCCTGCTATTTCTACACTAACTTCCCTCAATGTCCTAGGGAATATCCTGTCACTACCTGGAGACTTATCCACTTTTATATTTTTCAAAAGTGTCAGCAGTTCCTCCTCTTTGAATCTCATAGTTTCCATAGCTACTCTACTTTTTCCCCTTAACTCACAGAGTTCAATATCATTCTCCTTGGTGAATACCGAAGAAAATAAATTGTTCAATATCTCCCCCATCTCTTTTGTCTCTGCAGATAGCTGTCCATTCTGGTTCTCTAATGGTCCAATTTTATCCCTTGTTATCATTTTGCTATTAATATAGCTGTAGAAACCCTTTGGGTTTACTTTCACCTTTCCTGCCAAAGCAACCTCATATCTTCTTTTAGCCTTCCTAATTTCTTTCTTAAGATTCTTTTTACATTTTTTATACTCCTCTAGCACCTCATTTACTCCATGCCTCCTATAATTATTTCTCTTTTTTCGAAACAAGTGTCCAATTTCCCTTGAAAACCACGGCTCTTTCCAATTTTTATTATTTCCTTTCAACCTAACAGGGACATAAAGATTCTGTACTCTTACAATTTCCCCTTTAAATGTCCTCCATTTATCTTCTACATCCTTCCCATGAAGCAAAGTGTCCCAATTCACTCCTTTAAAATCCTTACGCATTCCCTCAAAGTTAGCCTTTCTCCAATCAAAAATCTCAACCCTAGGTCCAGTTCTGACTCTCTCCATAATTATATTGAAACTAATTGTGATCACTGGTCCCGAAGTGCTCACCAACGCATACCTCCGTCACCTGACCTGCCTCATTTCCTAACAGGAGCTCCAGCACTGCCCCTTCTCTGGTCGATACCTCTATGTACTGCTGCAAAAAACTATCCTGCACACATTTTACAAACTCCAAACCATCCAGCCCATTTATAGAATGTGTTTCCCAATCTATTTTTGGAAAATTGAAATCTCCCACAATCACTACCTTGTGCTTACTACTAATATCTGCTATCTCCTTACATATTTGCTCTTCCAATTCTCGCTCCCCATTTGGCGGTCTATAGTACACCCCTAAAAGCGTTGCTACACCGTTCCCACTTCTCAGTTCCACCCAAATAGCCTCCCTAGACGAGCCCTCTAATCTATCCTGCTGTAATATCATCTCTGACAAGCAATGCAACACCTCCCCCTCTGATCCCTCCAATTCTATCACACCTGAAGCAACGAAATCCTGGAATATTTGGTTTTCAATCACAGCCCTCCTGCAACCATGTTTCACTGATTGCCACAACATCATATTTCCAGGTGCCAATCCAGGCTCTAAGTTCATCCACCTTACTTACAATGCTCCCAGCATTAAAATATACACATTTTAGAAACCCACCATCCCTTATTCTCTGCCTATTATCTTTTTCATCTTTCTCGCCTACATTACAGTACTCTCTAGCCCCTGCCTCTGCCCCTTGCCCTTCCTAACCGTGACCCAGTTGTCTGCCTCCTGTGGTTTGGGAGTGACTACCTCCCTGTAGCTCCTCTCTATTACCTCCTCACTCTCCCTGACCAGACGGAGGTCATCGAGCTGCTGCTCCAGGTTCCTAGCACAGTCCTTTAGGAGCCCCATCTCGACACACCTGGCGCAGATGTGGACGTCTGGAGTGCTATCAGATTCCCTGACCTCCCACATCTGACATCCAGAACAGTACACTGCCCTGGCCTTCATACTGCCCCCCTTACACAGGATACAATATCAACACAATACAAAGTACACAACAAACTGCTGGAATCTGACTGCCAATCAGCTGCTTTCCCTAGTCCACTTCCCACCAATCAGCTGCTTACCCTAGTCCACTTCCCACCAATCAGCGGTTTCCTAAAAAAACCCAAAAAAACCCACTTCTCCAAATGGAATGTTATGGATTTCGGTAAGCCTCTGAAAAAAAAACCAAGCCCCGCGCTGGATTTTTAAGCTTACCGGTCGGGTGTCGCTCCTCCCCCTCCTCCTCTTCCAACGGCTCCTTTGGGCCTCTCACAGGAGGGTAGGTTAAGGGGGTTTAGGGTAGGTTAAAGAGGGTTAGAGGGGTTTGCAGGTGGTAAAGGGGTTTAGAGGGGTTTAGAGGGATTTAGAGGGGCTTACAGGGGTTTAGAGAGGTTTACAGGGGTTTAGGGGGTTTACGGGGTTTACAGGGGTTTAAGGGGTTTACATAGTGTTTACAGGAGTAGATTGGTTTTGAGAGGTTTAGTGGGATTTATAGGGGTTTACAGGGTTTGCAGGGTTTTAGAGGTGTTTAGAGGGGTTTGGGTTTAGACAGGTTTACAGGGGGTTAGATGGCTTTATAGGGGTTTAGAGAGGTTTGGAGGGGGTTGGCTGGGGTTGAGAGGGGTTTGGAGGCGATTGGAGGGGGCCTGGAGAGACTTTGAGTGGCTTGGAGGGGTTTGGAGGGGGTTAAAGAGGTGTAGAGGGGATTATAGGGGGTTTGCAGGAGTTTAGAGGAGTTAGAGTGGTTTGGAGGGTGTTCGAGGGGGTTGGAGGGATTTAGGGATTTCGAGTGGTTATCAGGGGTTCAGCGGTGTTTAGATGGGTTTTCAGCGGTTCAGAGGGATTTAGAGTTTTTTAGAGGGGTTTGGAAATATTTAGAGAGGATTACATTGGTTGACAGTGGTTTACAGGGGTTTAAAGGGGGATAGAAGGTTTTGCAGGGTTTAGAGGGGTTTAGAAGGTTTTAGATGGGTTTAGCGGGGTTTCGAGGGGTTCACAGGGGTTTACAGGTGTTTACAAGTGTAGAGTAGTTTAGAGGGTTTTACAGGGGTTTAAACTGGTTTACATTGGGTTTAAATGGATTTACAGGGGTAGAGGGGTTTAGAGGGATTTCTATTGGGTTTTGAGGGGTTTGGAGGAGTTTGCTTGGGTTTAAAAGGGTTTGGGGGAGTCTGGCGGGTTTTAGAGCGGTTGGAAGGGTTTTGTAGGGAGTTTAGAGGGCTTTAGATGGGGCTAGGAGGGTTTGGAGTGGTTTAGAGGGATTTACATGGGTTTAGAGGTGTTTAACGTGTTAAGGGCTTACAGGGGGGTTTGCATGGGTTTACAGTGGTTTAGAGTGGTTTAGAAAGGTTTAGACGGGTCTGCACGTGTTTAGAAGGGTTTGGAACGGTGTCGAGGGGCTTTGTTTGGAGGTGTTTAGGGTGGTTTAAAGTGGATTAGAGGGGTTTGCAGGTGGCGTAAGAGGGGTTTGGAGGGATTTAGATGTGCTTAGAGGGGTTTGGAGTGGTTTAGGGGTATTTGTATGGGTTTAGATGGGTTTGGATGTGTTTGGAGGGGTTTAGAGTGGTATAGAAGTGTTTACAGGGGTTTGGAGTGGATTGGAGGGGTTTAGAGGGCTTTGGAGAGATTTGGAGCAGAGGGGTTCAAGGATGTTTAAAGTGGTTTAGAGGGGGTTTGAATGGGTTTGGAGTAGATTAGATTGGTTTAGTGGGTTTTAGACGGGTTTAGATGGGCTTAGTTGGGTTTGCAGGGGTTCAGACGGATTTACAGGGGTTTAGCCGGCTTTACATAGGTTTACAGGAGTTTACAGGTATGTACAGGGGGTTTACAGGCGTTGCTGGTGAGAGAGGAGATTAATGCAATAAAAAGAAAGGACATTAGCTTGGAGGATGTGTAATCGATATGGGTAGAGCCGCGAAATTCTAAGGGGCACAAAACGCTAGTGGGAGTTGTGTACAGGCCACCTAACACTAATAGTGGACTTAGGGATGTCATCAAACAGGAAGTTAGAAATGCGTGCAACAAGGGTAAATCAGTTATAATGGGTGACTTCAATCTACATATAGATTGGGTGAATCAAATGGGCAGGGGTGCCGAGGAAGAGGAGTTCTTGGAATGTATGCGGGATAGTTTTCTAAACCGATATGTGGAGGAACCAACGAGAGAGCAGGCTATTCTAGACTGGGTATTGAGTAATGAGGAAGCGTTAGTTAGCAGTCTTGTTGTGCGGGGCCCTTGGGCAAGAGTGACCATAATATGGCTGAGTTCTTCATTAGGATGAAGAGTGACATATTCAAGTCAGAAACAAGGGTTCTGAACTTAAACAAAGGTAACTTTGAAGGTATGAGAAGTGAATTGGCCAAGATAGACTAGCAAGTGATTCTTAAAGGGTTGACAGTGGATGTGTAAAGGAAGATATTTAAAGACTGCATGGATGAACTACAACAATTATTCATCTCAGTTTGGCAAAATAATAATTCGGGGCAGGTAGTGCATCCATGATTAACAAGGGAAATCAGGGATAGTATAAAACAAAAGATGAAGCATACAAATTAGCCAAAAAAAGCAACCTACCAGAGGACTGGGAGAAAGTCAGAGTTCAGCAGAGGAGAACAAAGGGCTTAGTTAGGAAAGGGAAAATAGATTATGAAAGAAAAGTGGCAGGGAACATAAAAAGTTTTTATAGATATTTGAAGAGAAAGAGATTAGTTAAAACAAATGTAGGTACCTTGCAGTCAGAAACAGGTGAATTGGTCATGGGGAACAAGGACATGGCAGACCAAATGAATAACTACTTTGGTTCTGTCTTCACTAAGGAATACATAAATGATCTGCCGGAAATAGCAGGGGAACGGGTGTCAAATAGTGTGGAGGAACTGAATGAAATCCAGGTTAGCCGAGAACTGGTGTTGGGTAAATTGAATGGATTAAAGGCCGATAAATCACCAGGGCCAGATAGTCTGCATCCCAGAGTACTCAAGGAAGTACCCACAGAAATAGTGGATGCATTAGTGATAATATTTCAAAACTAATTAGATTCTGTAGTTGTTCCTGAGGATTGGAGGGTAGCTAATGTAAACCCACTTTTTTAAAAAGGAGGGAGAGAGAAAACGGGGAATTACAGACCAGTTAGTCTAACATCGGTAGTGGGGAAACGGCTAGAGTCTGTTATTAAAGATGGGATAGGTGTACTTTTGGATAGCAGCAGTATAGTGGTGAAGACATTAGACAAAGTCAGCATGGATTTACGAAAGGTAAATCATGTCTGACGAATCTTATACAATTTTTCCAGGATGTCTCTAGCAGAGTGGATAAGGGAGAACCAGTGGATGTGTTATATCTAGACTTTCAGAAGGCCTTCGACAAGGTCCCACATAAGAGATTAGTATACAAACATAAAGCACACGATATTGGGGGTTCAGTATTGATGTGGATAGAGAACTGGCTGGCAGACAGGAAGCAAAGGGTAGGAGTAAACGGGTCCTTTTCAGAATGGCAGGCAGTGATTAGTGGGGTACCGCAAGGCTCAGTGCTGGGACCCCAGCTATTTACAATATATATTAATGATTTGGACGAGGGAATGGAATGCAAGATCTCCAAGTTTGCTGATGACACTAAGCTGGGGGTAGTGTTAGGTGTGAGCAGGATGCTAGTAGGCTGCACGATGATTTGGATAGGCTGGGTGAGTGGGAAAATGCATGGAAGATGCAGCATAATGTGAATAAATGTGAGGTTATCCACTTTGGTGGCAAAACAGGAGGGTAGACTGTTATCTTAATGGTGGCAAATTAGGAAAAGGGGAGATGCAACGAGACCTGGGTGTCATGGTACACCAATCATTGAAAGTAGTCATGCAGGTGCGTCAGGCAGTGAAGAAAGCAAATGGTATGTAGCATTCATAGCGCAAGGATTTGAGTATAGGAGCAGGGAGGTTCTACTGCAGTTGTACAGGGTTTTGGTGAGATCACACCTGGAGTATTGCGTACAGTTTTGGTCTCCAAATCTGAGAAAATACATTCTTGCCATAGAGGGAGTACAGAGAAGGTTCACCAGACTGATTCTTGGGATGTCAGGACTTTAATATGAGGAGAGACTGGATAGACGTGGCTTGTACTCGCTAGAATTTAGAAGACTGAGGTGGGATCTTATAGAAACGTACAAAATGTTTAAGGGGTTGGATAGGCTAGATGCAGGAAGAATGTTCCCGATGTAGGGGAGGTCCAGAACAAGGAGTCACAGTCTAAGGATTCCTTTAGGACCGAGATGAGGAAAACATTTTTCTCACAGAGAGTGGTGAGTCGCTGGAATGATCTGCCACAGAAGGTAGTTGAGGCCAGTTCATTGGCTATATTTAAGAGGGAGTTCTATGTGGCCCTTGTGACTAAAGGGATCAAGGGGTATGGAGAGCAGGCAGGTACAGGATACTGTTGGATGATCAGCCATGATCATATTGATTGGCGGTGTAGGCTCGAAGGGCCGAATTGCCAACTCCTGCACCTATTTTCTATGTTTCTATGCACAGTTGTTTAGAGAGGTTTAGAGGGGTTTACTGGGGTTTAGAGGTGTTTAGAGGGTTTTCAGGATTTTTATAGCGGTGCAGTGGGTTTTACAGGGCTTTAGAGGGGTTGACATAGGGATTACAGTTGTTTAGGTGGGTTTACCGTGGTTTAGAGGGCTTTAGAGGCCCATGAGCCGTTTGAGCGGGAGGAGCGGCGTCCGGGCGGTGAGCGCGGGGGGTCTTTATTTTACTGAGGCCCAGGACCCGTTCGAGCGGGAGGAGTACCCAATCTGTAACGTTCCAACTCATTTCCAAATAAGTGGGAGATTTTTGGAAGCGGACTAGAGGAAGCAGCTGATTTTGAGTCAGATTCCTGCTGATTTCTTCCAGCACTTTGTATTGTATCCTGGGTAAGGGGGGATAATGAGTGCCAAAGCAGCTTACTGTTCTGGTTATCAGATGTGGGAAGTCATGGAGTCTGATAGTCTTCCAGGCGTCACACACCTGCGCCAGGTGCGTCGAGATGGGGCTCCCAAGGGACCGTATTAGGAACCTGGAGCAGCAGTTCGTTGACCTCTGTCTGGTCAGGGAGAGTGAGGAGGTCATAGAGAGGAGTTATAGAGAGGTGGTCACTCCAAGACCACAGGAGGCAGACAAGTGGGTCCCAATAAGGAAGGACAAGGGGCAGAGGCAGGGACTGGAGAGTACCGCGGTAGCTGTACACCTTGGAAATACGTACTCCTGTTTGAGTACTGTTTGGGGGGGGGGGCAGCCTACCTGGGGGTAGCGGCAGCGGCCGGGCCTCCGGCACAGAGACCGACCTTGTTCCTCAGAAGGGTAAGGAAAAGAAGAGGAGGGAAATAGTAATTGGGGACTCTATAGTTAGGGGGTCAGATAGGCGATTCTGTGGACGCAGTCAGGAGACCCGGATTGTAGTTTGTCTCCCTGGTGCCAGGATCCAGGATGTGTCTGAACGTGTTAAGATATCCTGAAAAGGGAGGGAGAGGAGCTTGAGCTCGTGGTACGTATATGTACCAATGACATAGGTAGAAAAACAGAAGAGGTCCTAAAATGATTAATTAGAGAGTTAGGAAGAGAGTTAAGGAGAAGGACCGCAAAAGTAACAATCCCAGGATTACTGCCTGTGCCACGCGACTGTGAGAGTAGGAATAGAGTGAGGTGGATGATAAATGAGTGGCTGAGGGATTGGTGCAGAGGGCAGGGATTACAGTTTCTGGATCATTGGGACCTGTTTTGGGGAAGGTGTGACCTGTAGAAAATGGACGTGTTGCACCTGAACCCGAGGGGGACCTGGCGGGGAGATTTGCAAAGGCTGCTGGGGATACTTTAAACTAGTGTTAAAGAAGGAACTGCAGATGCTGGAGAATCGAGGGTACACAAAAAGCTGGAGAAATTCAGCGGGTGCAGCAGCATCTAAGGAGCGAAGGAGATGGACGTCGTTTCGGGTCGAGACCCTTCTTCAGACTGGTCAGGATCAGGGAAACGAGAGATATAGACGGTGATGTGGAGAGATAAGGAACAATGAATGAAAGATATGCAAAAAAGTATCGATGATAAAGGGAACAAGCCATTGTAAGCTGTTTGTGGTGTGAAAATGAGAAGCTGGTGGAGGGACTCAAAGAGAGAATATTAGTAGATGGTGTGTGAGGCCGGATGCAGAGAAGGACAGCACTCAGACCCAACGTAGGGGAGAGAGAAGAAAAAGATAATAAACAGAGAATAAGAGAAGGTGGGTTTCTTAAATGTGTATATTTTAATGCTAGGAGCATTGTAAGAAAGGTGGATGAGCTTAGTGCCTGGATTGACACATGGAAAGTATAATGTTGTGGCGATTAGTGAAACATGGTTGTGGTAGAAAGGATGGCTGTGATAGAAACTAAATATTCCAGGATTTCGTTGCTTCAGGTGTGATAGAATTGGGGGAGCAAGAGGTGGAAACGTCGCTTTGCTTGTCAGGGAAGATATTACAGCAGTGCTTTGGCAGGATAGATTAGATGGATCGTCTGGGGTGGCTATTTGGGTGGAACTAAGAAATGGGAAGTGCACAGCGGCTTGCAAAAGTTTTCATACCCCTTGAACTTTTCCACATTTTGTCACGTTACGACCATAAACGTAAATTTATTTTATTGGGATTTTATGTGATAGACCAACACAAAGTGGCGCATAATTGTGAAGTGGAAGGAAAATGATACATGGTTTTCAATTTTTTTTACAAATTAAAAACGGAAAAATGTGGCGTGCAAAAGTATTTAGCCCCCTTTACTCTGATACCCCTAAATAAAATCCAGTGCAACCATTGCCTTCGGAAGTCACCTAATTAGTAAATAGAGTCCACTTGTGTGTAATCTATTCTCAGTATACATACAGCTGTTCTGTGAAGGCCTCAGAGGTTTGTTAGAGAACATTAGTGCACAAACAGCATCATGAAGCCCAAGGAAAACACGAGCCAGGTCAGGGATGAAGTTGTGGAGAAGTTTACAGCTGGGATAGGTTATAACAAAATATCCCAAGCTTTGAACATTGGAGCCTTGTTCAATCCATCATCCGAAAATGGAAAGAGTATGGCACAACTGCAAACCTACCAAGACATGGCCGTCCACCTAAATTGAGGGACCGGGCATGGAGAGCATTGATCAGAGAAGCAGCCAAGAGACCCATGGTAACTCTGGAGGAGCTGCAGGGATCCACAGCTCAGGTGGGAGAATCTGTCCACAGGACAACTATTAGTGGTGCACTCCACAAATCGGGCCTTTATGGAGGAATGGCAAGAAGAGAGCCATTGTTGAAACAAAGCCTTAAGAAGTCCCGTTTGCAGTTGCCACAAGCCACGTGGGGACACAGCAAACATGTCGAGGAAGGTGCTCTGGTCTGATGAGACCAAAATTGAAGTTTTTGGCCTAAATGCAAAACGCTATGTGTGGCGGAATACTAACACTGCACATCACCCTGAACATAACATGCCGACTGTGAAACATGGTGGTGGCAGCATCATGCTGTGGGGATGCTTTTCTTCAGCAGGGACAGGAAAGTTGGTCAGATTTGATGGGAAGATGTATGGAGCCAAACACGGGGCAATCTTGGAAGAAAACCTTTAGAGTCTGCAAAAGACTTGAGACTGGGGCGGAGGTTCACTTTCCAGCAGGACAACGACCCAAAACATACAGCCAGAGCTACAATGGAATGGTTTAGATCAAAGCATATTCATGTGTTAGAATGGCCCAGTCAAAGTCTAGACCTAAATCCAATTGAGAATCTCTGGCAAGACTTGAACATTGCTGTTCACAGACGCTCTCCATCCAATCTGACTTAGCTTGAGCTATTTTGCAAAGAAGAATGGGCAACATTTTCACTCTCTAGATGTGCAAAGCTGGTAGGGACATACCCCCAAAAGATTTGCAGCTGTAATTGCAGCGAAGGGTGGTTCTACAAAGTATTGGCTCAGGGGGGGAGGGGGGGCAGAATACTTTTGCACGCCAAACTTTTCAGGGTTTTTTTGTAATATAATTTGGAAACCACGTATAATCTTCCTTCCACTTCACAATTATGCACCCCTTTGTGTTGGTCTATCACATAAAATCCCAATAAAATGCATTTACGTTTGTGGTTGTAACGTGACAAAATGTGGAAAAGTTCAAGGGGTATGAAAACTTTTGCAAGCCACTGTAACACCACTTATAGGGGAGTATTATAGACCGCCTAATGGGGAGTGAGATTTGGAAGAGCAAATATGTAAGGAGATCGCAGATATTAGTAGTAAGCACAAGGTAGTGATTGTGGGAGTTTTCAATTTTCCTACATAGACTGGGAAACACATTCTGTAAATTGGCCGGATGGTTTGGAGTTTGTAAAATGTGTGCAGGATAGTTTTTTTGCAGCAATACATAGAGGTGCCTACTAGAGAAGGGGCAGTGCCGGACCTCCTATTAGGAAATGAGACAGGTCTGTTGGCGGAGATATGTGTCGGGGATCACTTCGGGTCCAGTGATCACAATACCATTAGTTTCGATATAATTATGGAGAAGGTCAGAAATGGTCCAAGGGTTGAGAGTTTTGATTGGAGAAAGGCTAACTATGAGGAGATGCGAAAGGATATAAAAGGAATTAATTGGGACATTTTATTTTATGGGAAGGATGAAGAAGTGAAATGGAAGACATTTAAAGGTGAAATTTTAAGAGTACAGAATCTTTATGTCCCTGTTCGGTTCAAAGAAAAGAGTACTAATTGGAAAGAGCCATGGCTTTCAGGGGGAATTGGACACTTGGTTCCGTAAAAGAGAGAGCTATACAATAATTATAGGCAACATGGAGTAAATGAGGTGATTGAGGAGTATAAATAATGTAAAAATAAACTTAAGAAATAAATTAGAGAAGCTGAAAAAAGATATGAGGTTGATTTGGCAGGTAAGGTGAAAGTAAATCCAAAGGATTTCTACAGCTATATACATAGTAAAAGGATAACGAGGGATACAATTGGTCAATTAGAGAGTGGATAGAGTGGACAGCTATCTGCAGAGCAAAAAGAGATGGGGGAGATATCGAACAATTTATTTTCTTCGGTATTCACCAAGGAGAAGGATATTGAATTATGTGAGGTAAAGGAAATAAGTAGAGTAGCTATGGAAACTATGGGGATCAAAGAAGAGAAAGTGCTGACACTTTTGAAAAATATAAAAGTGGATAAGTCTCCAGGTCCTGACAGGGTATTCCCTCGGACATTGAGGGAAGTTAGTGTAGAAATAGCAGGGGCTATGACAGAAATATTTCAAATGTCATTGGAAACGGGAATGGTGCTGGCGGATTGGCGTACTGCGCATGACGTTCCATTGTTAAAAAACGGGTTCTAAGAGTAAATCTAGCAATTATAGACCTGTTAGTTTGACGTCAGTGGTGGGCAAAGTAATGGCATGGATACTTAGAGATAATATATATACGCATCTGGATAAACAGGGTCTGATCAGGAACAGTCAACATGGATTTGTGCCTGGAAGGTCATATTTGACTCAACTTCTTGATTTTTTTGAAGAGGTTACTAGGGAAATTGATGAGGGTAAAGCGGTGGATGTTGTCTATATGGACTTCAGTAAGGCCTCTGAGAAGATTCCACATGGATGATTGGTAATGAAGGTTCAATTGTTGGGTATAAATGGTGGAGTAGCAAGATTTACTAGAATGTTGCCAGGGTTCCAGCAACTATGTTACAGAGAAAGGTTGAACAAGTTAGGTCTTTATTCTTTGGAGCGCAGAAGGTTAAGGGGGGACTTGATTGAGGTCTTTAAAATGATGAAAGGGATAGACAGAGTTGACGTGGATACGTTTTTCCCATTGAGGGTAGGGAAGATTCAAATAAGAGGGCATGACATGATAATTAAGGGACAGAGGTTTCGGGGTAACGTGAGGGGGAACTTCTTTACTCAGAGGGTGGTGGCTGTGTGGAATCAGCTTCCAGCAGAAGTGGTGGAGGCAGGATCGATTTTAACATTTAACCATATAAACCATATAACCATATAACAATTACAGCACGGAAACAGGCCCTCACGGCCCTTCCAGTCCGTGCCGACCATTTGTTTTCCCCTAGTCCCATCTACCTGCTGAGTTAAGAGTAAAGTGGATAGGTATATGGACGTGAAGGGAATGGAGGGGTATGGTCTGAGTGCAGGTAGATGGGACTAGGGGAAAACAAATGGTCGGCACGGACTGGTAGGGCCGAGAGGGCCTGTTTCCGTGCTGTAATTGTTATATGGTTATATGGTTATATGGTTATATGGATTCAACAGTGGCTGAATGGGAGATGCCAGAGAGTAATGGTGGATGGCTGATTGTCACGTTGGAGGCCGGTGACTAGTGCCTCAGGGATCTGTGTTGGACCCACTGTTGTTTGTCATATACATCAATGATCTGGATGGTGGTGTGGCAAATTGGACTAGTAAGTATGCAGACGATAGGTGGTGCTGTGGATAATGAAATAGATTTTCAAAGTCTACAGAGAGATTTAGGCCATTTGGAAGAGTGGGCTGAATTATGGCAGATGGAGTTTAATGCTGATAAGTGTGAGGTGCTACATCTTGGCAGGACAAATCAAAATAGGACGTACGTGGTAAATGGTAGAGAATTGAGGAATGCAGTTGAACAGAGGGATCTAGGAATAACTGTACATAGTTCCCTGGTGGAATCTCATGTAGATAGGGTGGTAGAGCAAGCTTTTGGTGTGCTGGCCTTTATACATCAGAGCATTGTGTATAGAAGTTGGGATTTAATGTTAAAATTGTACAAGGTACTGGTGAGGCCAATTCTGGAGTACGGTGTAAAATGTTGGTCGCCAAATTATAGGAAATATGTCAACACAATAGCGAGAGTACAGAGGAGATCTACTGGAATGTTGCCTGTGTTTCACCACCTAAGTTACAGAGAATGGTTAAACAAATTAGGTATTTATTCTTTGGAGGGGGGACTTGATAGAGGTCTTTAAAATGATGAGAGGGGTAAACAGAGTTGACGTGGATAAGCTTTTTTCCATTGAGAGAACGGAAGATTCAAACAAGAGGACATGATTTGAGAATTAAGGGATATAAATGTAGGGGTAACATGAGGGGGAACTACTTTACTCAGAGAGTGGTAGCTGTGTGGAATGAGCTTCCAGTGGAAGTGGTGGAGGCAGGTTCGATTTTATCATTTAAAAATAAATTGGAAAGGTATATGGACGGTAAAGGAATGGAGGGTTATGGTCTGAGTGCAGGTAGATGGGACCAGAAGTGTTCGGCACGGAGAAGAAGGGCCGAGTTGGCCTGTTTCCGTGCTGTAATTGCCATATGTATCAGAACTCAACGAGGAGGAGGACACAAATGCAGGCTCAGACACAGGGCAGATCCGTTTTCAGAGTTTAATCGGTCCAAGTCGGGACACAGGTAAGGAAAAACAGAGGCAACAGTATAATCTAGGAGAAGGCAGAAGCAGTGGTCGAAAAACAGGCAATGGTCGAGATCACGAGATCACAAGAATTCTAGAGCTGGAACGAGGTGATACTAAGTAGCATACACAACGAACTGACAATGAAACACAAAGGGCTTTAATACAGAACTAAACGCAACGGGCTTAAATACAGACTAACAGGGGATAACGAGACACATGTGAAACACATCAGGGCGGGGCCAACAATCACATGTGGGTAAACGACATGACAGGAAATGGGAGCTGAAACAAGAGGAGATGTGAGACACCAAAATAAAACAAGAATGCTAACTCAAATACTAAAAAACAATAAGAAACAGAGACTAGATGAAACGCGGGACCTGACAGTACCCTCCCCTCCACTGCCGGCTCCTGACGGCCCAGGATCGTCAGGATGTTGGCGCCGATATTCCCTGATAAGATCCGGGTCGCATATGTTGCGAGCCGGCACCCAAGACCGCTCCTCAGGTCCATAACCCTCCCAAACCAGAAGATACTGACAACCACGACCACGCCGGCGCATCCCCAGCAACTGGCTGACCTTAAACACTGGACCCGCATCATGGAACCGGGGGGGCGGAGGGGGTGTGGAGGCAGGGACCAGAGGACTCTCCTTAAATGGCTTCAGTCGGGAGACATGCTAAGTAGGGTGGACCCTCATGGCACGGGGGAGATTGAGACAAACCGCCACAGGATTGATGACCTTCTATATGGGGAAAGGACCAACAAAACGAGGAGCCAGCTTCCGGGATTCCACCCACAGAGGTAAGTCTCGAGAGGAGAGCCACACCTTTTGACCTGGCGAGTATACTGGAGCCGGCGTTCTTCCACGATCAGCCATCCTCTTGTAACGCGCAGAACTGCGCACCAGCATCTGACGAGCCCCATTCCAAACCTTGCGAAGAGATGTGAGACACAAAAATAAAACAAGAATGCAAACTCAAATACTAAAAACCAATAAGAAACAGAAACTAGCTCAAACGCGAGACCTGACTATATGGTTATATGGTTAGATGGTTATAGGGGTTTAGAGGGATTTTGAGGTGTTTACTGTTTTAGAGTGGTGTACTGGGGTTTCCAGCGGGTTTAGATGGGTTTAGAGGGGTTTACAGGGGTTTTGCATATGTTTACAGGCGTCTACTGGGGCTTCGAGGGGTTTACAGGTGTTCAGAAGCGTTTCGAGGGGTTTAGATGGGCTTACGCGGGTGTAGAGGGGTTTAGGGGGTTTTACAGGGGTTTAGAGGGAATTACAGGTGTTTAGAGGTAGAGGGGTTTAGGAGGATGTACAGGGATTTACAGGGGTTTAGAAGGATTTACATGGGTTTAGAGGGGTTTAGAGAGTTTTAGATGGGTTCAGGGGGGTTTAAATGGGTGT
Source organism: Okamejei kenojei (assembly GCA_035221665.1). Lineage (NCBI taxonomy): Eukaryota > Metazoa > Chordata > Chondrichthyes > Rajiformes > Rajidae > Okamejei > Okamejei kenojei. Next base: position 55,512,414 of record CM069147.1, read on the forward strand.
ACAGGTTTCTACAGGTGTTTAGAGATGGTTAGAGGTGTTTACGGGGTTAGAGGGGGTTGGAGAGGTTTCCAGTTGTGGAGAGGATTAGAGCGGTTTGGCTGCGTCTGTAGGGGTTTAGTGGGGCTTATATGTGTTTAGAGGGGTTTGGATAGGTTTTGAGAGGTTTGGAAGAATTTTGCCGGAGGGGTTTAAAGGGGTTTGGGTGTGTTTAGAGGAGGTGGAAGATTGCAACCTAAACGTGGTACGCCTTGTTTCGACTAATGCAATGAACTCGACTTGCACAAACGGAAAATAAAATAGAACAAGTTGTCCAACAACTTTAGGCTGTGCACGCCATACGATAGAAGAAGAAGAAGATGAGTTGAGAGGGGTTACATAGGTTTACATGGGGTTTCCTGGGGTTTATCGGGGTTTCGTGTTTAGACAGGTTCACAGGGATTTTGAGAGGTTTAAAGTGGATTACAGGGGTTTACAGTGGGTTTAGAGGGGTTTATGTACACAAAATGCTGGAGAAACTCAGCGGGTGCAGCAGCATCAATGGAGCGAAGGAGATAGGTAGCGTTTCGGGCAGAAACCCCAATTCAGACAGGAGTTTAGATGGGTTTAAGGCGGTTTAGAGAAGTTTAGAGGTGTTTACCGGGACAATTGATTACAGGTGTTTTGGGGTTTACAGGAGCTCAGAGGCCATTTGAGGGTTTAGAGAGGTTTAGAGTGATTTAGAGCGGGTGTCAGGGGTTTAGATGGTTTTACCGGGGTTTAGAGTGGTTCACAGGGGTTTAGTAGGGTTTTCAGGGGGTTTAGAGTGGTTTACAGGTGTTTCGAAGAGTTAAGAGGGGTTTAGATGCGTTTACAAGGGTGTACCGGTGTTGAGACTGGTTTAGAATGATTTAGAGGGCTTTACAAGGGTTTAGAGTGGTTTTGTGAGGTTTACAGGAGTTTACTATGGTTTAGAGGGGTTTACAGTGGTTTAGAGGTGTTTCCGAAGCTGGACACAATTCTAATTCGGAGTCACGTGAGTGATTCCATGAAGAACCCCGCCAGTCGGCATGCGCGTCATTACGTCTGACGCATGGCGCATTGACAGGCTGGGAGGCGCAGCGCTTCCCCAGCTGTAAGTTTAAAAAGCCTCAGGTAAGTGTTGAACTTGTGCGAGGTATCTGCATTAGGTAATTCTTGTTGCAGGAGGGCAAGTACAGGAAAGCAAGGAGAACCGTGGCGAAAACATCACCAGCCAGCGGGAGTGCGGGAAGCGGGCGATCGTCTAGCTCATCCACGGAGTCGCAGGTTGTTAAGCCAACGACCACAGACTTGGTGTCTGGGAATACTGTGCCTACGCCGAGGGGCGTAAGCCTACGCGAAAGTCTGTCCGGCTGATACAAATTAGAAACTATATTAAGTCAAATACGCAAGACTATAAAAATAGAATACCAGGATTATTAGATGAATTGTTTAATAAACACCCAAATACAGAAAAATTAATAGCGTATATATATATATAATACTATTTTGGATATGGAAATCCCAACTTCGGAAATATATCGACAAACATGGGAACATGAAATAGGTTTATCTATAACGAAGGAAACTTGGGAAGAAAGCCTACAATGTATACATCGCTGCTCATTAAATGCTAGACATATATTGATACAATTTAAGGTATTACACAGATTGCATTATTCAAAAACGAAATTAAATAGAATTTATTCTAACATTTCTCCTATTTGTGATAAATAGAAACATAGAAACATATAAATTAGGTGCAGGAGCAGGCCATTCGGCCCTTCGTGCCTGCACCGCCATTCAATATGATCATGGCTGATCATCCAACTCAGTATCCTGTACCTGCCTTCTCTCCATACCCCCTGATCCCTTCAGCCACCAGGGCCTCATCCAACTCCCTCTTAAATATGACCAACGAACTGGCCTCAACTACCTTCTGTGGCAGAGAATTCCACAGATTCACCACTCTCTGTGTGAAAAACGATTTTCTCATCTCGGTCCTAAAAGACTTCCCCCTTATCCTTAAACTGTGACCCCTTGTCCTGGACTTCCCCAACATCGGGAACAATCTTCCTGCATCTAGCCTGTCCAACCCCTTAAGAATTGTGTAAGTCTCTATGAGATCACTCCTCAATCTTCTAAATTCCAGCGAGTACAAGCCAAGTGTATCCAGTCTTTCTTCATATGGAAGTCGTGCCATCCCAGGAATCAGTCTGGTAAACCTTCTCTGTACTTCCTCTATGGCAAGAATGTCTTTCCTCAGATTAGGAGACGAAAACTGCACGCAATATTCCAGGTGTGGCCTCACCAAGACCCTGTACAACTGCAGTAGAACCTCCCTGCTCTTGTACTCAAATCCTTTTGCTATGAATGCCATCATACCATTCGCTTTCTTCACAGCCTGCTGCACCTGCATGCCTACTTTCAATGACTGGTGTACCAGGACACCCAGGTCTCGCTGCATCTCCCCTTTTCCTAATCGGTCACCATTGAAATAATAGTCTACCTTCCTGTTTTGCCACCAAAGTGGATAACCTGACATCTATCCACATTATACTGCATCTGCCATGCATTTGCCCACTCACCCAGTCTATCCAAGTCATCCTGCAGACTCCTAGCATCCTCCTCACAGCTAACACTGCCCCCCAGCTTAGTGTCATCCGCAAACTTCGAGATGTTGCATTTAATTCCCTCGTCCAAATCATTAATGTAAGTTGTAAATAGCTGGGGTCCCAGCACTGAGCCTTGCGGCACCCCACTAGTCACTGTCTGCCATCCTGAAAAGGACCCGTTCACTCCTACTCTTTGCATCCTGTCTGCCAACCAGTTCTATATCCACATCAATACTGAACCACCAATACCGTGTGCTTTAAGTTTGTATACCAATCTCTTGTGTGGGACCTTGTCGAAAGCCTTCTGAAAGTCCAGATACAACACATCCACTGCTTCTCCCTTATCCACTCTACTAGTTACATCCTCAAAAAATTCAATAAGATTCGTCAGACATGATTTACCCTTCGTAAATGTCAGAACTTGGAAGCTAATTTAACGCATAGTTTTGTAACACGTATAAAACTTAATTATTATTGGACAGAAATCTTTAGAGTTATCTCTGAATTTCTTAAAATTAAACTGGACCCAGATCCAAAATTAATAATATTAGGTGTTCCGGATTCAAATCTAATATTAACAGTAAACCAAAGAAATTTCTTGGATTTCTGTTAATATTGATAAGTTTGATAATAGGGAAAAATTAATATTGAAATTTTGGAAAGGTACATTATCCCCCACAATTAAAATGTGGACAGTGGAAATGTTGGAGACGTTGCATTTGGAAAGAATCAGATTTGTCCTAATGGACAAATACGAACTCTTCGAACAGATATGGTCTACATATACAGAATATTTGAAGGGGTAGCTGTTCTTGGCATCACAACTCAATGTGTACCCGGCAGGATCAGATGAAAATAACTTCCTGTTTTTCTTTTTGATTTGTATACATGTCTCTATTGATATCGTTATTTGAAATTGTGTTATTCACTATTAAGATGTATACTATAATCTCTCTTTTTTAATATATATATAATACTTTGTTTGAATTAAATACATATAACAAGAATATATACATGTTTTTCCTCTCTCTCTATTCTCTTTCTATATAATCAAAATTATTAATTACTATTCTTATTGATTAGAATCTATTCTTTTCTTTTTCTACTTTCTAAAAAAATAGACGTTTATAAGAATTACTCGTAACATTCGTATACTTATTGAAATAAGTTGGTTGTGTATTTGAAAAGTTGTTATACCGTTGTTATGATGGATTACTTCTAATAAAAATATTATTACGAAAAAAAGAAATGGCTGAAGATAAGCAGAGAATGTAGAAAGATCAGGAGCGTGTCTTGAGGCAATTGGCTAAAATGACTGATAAATGCATTGATTTGGAAGCACATTCAAGACGGCAGAATCTAAAAATAGTTGGAGTGACAGAAGGAAAGGAGGGGAACAATCCTCGTGATTCGCTGCCAACTTACTTAAACAAGTATTCAACCTGTCTGTCGAACCGAAAATAGATGTGGCACATCGGGTGTGAAGAGCACAATCAAGGCAAGGAACCCCCTCCCCCCACCCCATGATGTTTGGGGAGGATACTGTCAGATTCTTTAGAGATTATCCAATGGAAATCGCTAACAATATGAGAATTGTTTTCAAAGACAAAACAGATCCTGAAAGGAAATCAAAGTGTACGATATGGTATAATATACCCTGCAAAATGAGGAATACTAAAAATGGTGATGGGCGTGCGTTTATTGATCCAGAAGCAGCACACACACATGCCAAAGACATCGTAAAAGAGATAAGTGACTAAGTAAATCATCACGACTGTCAAGGTTCTATATTCTACAGATATCGGCAGAGGGGAAGCTGAGAAATATGACTTTTTAAAAGAGTAAGATGGTGGAGCTTCTCCACGAGGCGCTGTCTAGACAGCTTATCTTCTTCGGAATTCTAACTCAAGGACATTATTCGTTCCACCTCGAATGGAACACGGAAAAACAAGGGTGCAGCTGAAAGGAGAATTTAATATAAACGGACTTGAAAATAAACTTTAAGAATCAAAGTATTTTATAATTTAATTCCTACACAGAAACTACTGAATTAACATAGCAATAGCAATTGAATTTAATGCGAACTCTTATAATGGTATAATGTAATAATGAATTATAATGATTAACTCCCCCGGGGAGGGGAAGGGGGTGGTTTATTTTAATGAATGTCCAGATTTAGGACAATGAGCTAAATATAATGAAATAGATTATTAACATACTCAAAAACGAACGTATATAATATATTATGTCTCAGTTATGCTTGGGAGCAGGGGAGAAGACTCAGGCACTTGGCAAACAGCCAGGAGTCTGATTCTGGTTAACTCCTACCAACCAGCAGCTTATTATTACAAGAGACCGGGATCTGAATGTGAAGCAAACATAAACAGTGTTAGTATAAAGTAAATGTAGGAACAAAGGGTAGGATAAACGGGTCCTTTTCAGAATGGCAGGCAGTGACTAGTGGGTACCGCAAGGCTCAGTTCTGGGACCCCAGCTATTTACAATATATATTAATGATTTGGACGAAGGAATTCAATGCAACATCTCCCAGTTTGCGGATGACACTAAGCTGGGGGGTAGTGTTAGGTGTGAGGACGATGCTGGGAGGTTGCAAGGTGACTTGGATAGGCTGGATGAGTGGGCAAATGCATGGCAGATGCAGTATAATGTGGATAAATGTGAGGTTACCCACTTTGGTGGCAAAAACAGGAGGGTTGGCTATTATCGGAATGGTGGCAAATTAGGAAAAGGGGAGATGCAACGAGACCTGCGTGTCATGGTACACCAATCAATGAAAGTAGGCATGCAGGTGCAGTAGGCTGTGAAGAAAGCAAATGGTATGTTAGCATTCATAGCGAAAGGATTTGAGTATAGGAGCAGGGAGGTTCTACTGCAGTTGTACAGGGTTTTGGTGACACCACACCTGGAGTATTACGTACAGTTTTGGTCTCCAATTCTGAGAAAATAAATTCTTGCCATAGAGGGGGTACAGAGAAGGTTCACCAGACTGATTCCTGGGATGTCAGAACTTTCATATGAGGAAAGACTGGAGAGACTTGGCTTGTACTCGCTAGAATTTAGAAGTCTGAGGGGGATCTTATAGAAACTTACAGCAGTCTTAAGGGGTTGCATAGGCCAGATGTAGGAAGATTGTTCCCGATGCTGGGGAGGTCCAGAACAAGCGGTCACAGTCTAAGGATAAGGGGGAATTCCTTTAGGACCGAGATGAGGAAAACATTTTTCACACAGAGAGTGGTGAGTCTCAGGAATTCTCTGCCACAGATGGTAGTTGAGGCCAGTTCATTGGCTATATTTAAGAGGGAGTTAGGTGTGGCCCTTGTGGCTAAAGGGATCAGGGGGTATGGAGAGAAGGCAGGTGCCGGATACTGAGTTGGATGATCAGTCGTGATCGTATTGAATGACTGTGCAGGCTCGAAGGGCCGAATGGCCTACTCCTGCACCTATTTTCTATGTTTCTATGTTTCTAAATTGTAGATAATCTGAAGACTGTAATTTTGTATATATAATTTGGTTTGAATTAGCCCCTCCTTCCTTTTGCAAGGTTTGTCAAGGGAGCGGAGCAAAATGTATATTAACAGCAAAGGAAGTTGGCTATTTTTTTACAGTGGCGTTATTTTTAGACACTGTATTATCACTTTTTAATTTTTGTTGTCACTTCATTTCACACTTTTTGGTCTTTTTGCTTGAGGACAATTTTAAAAGGGATGTACCAACAGAACCTAATAGCCGCGAATGCCCACCCAACATCCAGAGTCCTGAGGTAATTTGTTGCACCATATGACTTAAAGGTATCAAAGTAATTTAAAATGCAAGACGATAAACAAAAGGAAATTGGAGGAATCACATTTTGCAGTTGGAACATAAGGGGTGCTAACGAACCAATTAAAAGGGGTTAGATTTTCGCACAATTGAAATCACTTAACAAACCTGAACCTGCAAGCTCAGTCTAGATTGAAGGCAAATTGGATAGGTCAAACATATCATTCTTCATATATCTCTAAATCTAGAGGTACGGCAATTATTATTCGTAATGGTATACCATTTTAATCAAAAAATATCATAACAGATAAAGAGGGGAGATATCTCATAGTTACTCTACCCCAATCACAATGGTAAATATTTATGCGCCTAATTTTGATAATCTCAAATTTTAAAAAAAGATCCTGAATATAGTTTCAGAGTTTAAATATCAAAATGTGATAATTGTGGGAGACTTTAATTGCGTTTTAGATCCTTACCTGGACAAATCTGCATAACAAAAGAGGCGTAATCCTAAAATCTAAAACTAGTGAACTCCTAAATACATGCATAAAAACACAAAGATAATAGATGTTTGGAGGATTGCTAACCCAGCTGGAAGGGAATGCGAGGGATAAAGTCATTAAACCCTACTATTGTAAGGTTCAGGAGAGGATTCTAACTTGTAAAGAGGATTCTAAACGATAGAGGCCAGGGAGTGGATTCTGACACGGCTATGGATGAAGTTACCAGAACAGTCCTTGAGTAAGGATTGATGGCATTGTATAGCGGTAGAAGGGGAGTAATGGATGCGACCCTTATCAGTAGAGACTGATGATGGATGCGACCCTTGTCAGTAGAGGCTTGCTTTTAATTCAGATACAAGAAAACTGAGACAGGTTAGTTGAGGTGAGCAAACTGGGCCATGTCATTTACAACTGAGCATGCTTAATGACATTAATGAATATTACTAACACACCCCTGGTCAAGAAACTGCTCATTACCGTGAACATGCGATGTATGATGTGGGAGGTACTGGGGGGACGTACCTATAGACTGTGCACCTCAGTGCTCTGATTGGGGAGAGCCAGAAAGGGAGGTTAAATGTAGAATTGTGTGTATATAGGGGTTTTACTTTCCTGACTTCGGTGTGTCTCAACCTGGAGAGGCACCCGACTCTGCAGACTCGCAAATAAAGCATTTCTTGTTTTAATGATTTAGTCTCTGAGCAGTGATTGTGAGCACAACCTATATCTTACAAAGTGGGGGCTCGTCCGGGATCGCCACTCCGGCCGCTCGGCGGAGGTACGGAAGGAAGGGAAGGTGCACCCTGCTGATTTCAGCAGTCTCTGATCTCCTTGCTTGCCATCAGCGGTTTGAACGAGTGATATCCGGAGAAGAGTCCCGGGAAACAAGAGGGAGTGTCGGAAAAATAAACAAGGGACGGTCGAGCGATTCTTGTGCACAGGACCCGGGTAGGAAAACTGACTATTAAGTATTGCCCGGGCGACCGAGGGTCTGTCGGACGGGAATAGTCCGATAAGACAATGGATAACCGGAACGCGAAAAGTAAGAGTTCGGAGGGAAAAGAAAAAGGCTCAATGGTGAAGAGCCGCACATTCCACCTGATAGTCCATTCGGGCGAATGCGGCAATCGTGGGGAGAAGGAAGCCCCGGGGGTAAAGGTAAGGAGACTATGATTAAGTTATGTTATTTTGATTAACCAATGGAACCAATAAGGGGGGGTTCAGCCTGGTGGCCACGACTGGGCTTCGATGAGGATTGGGCACTTTGGATGCTGTACAGAATAATCAGAGTATCACTCAAACATTGCAAAAATCTAAGGAATATCACAGTGCCAAATGTTTGAGTACGAAAAGTTAAAAAATAGGAAGGAGCAGCACATGAAAGAAATATTGAGTTGTTTCACACGATCTATAGAAGAAACTCATATACAGATTGGTTAGGTACATGAGGAGTTAATGCAAAATATGTTAATTTTGAAACTTTAATCTGTGTAGGAAATTGCATAATTTCATTGAAGTAAGAATGGAACGAATGTGATTTGTGTGTAAAAACCGGTTTTGTATGAATGAGGAAGTTCATATATATGATAAGTTTGTTTGTTGTAGGCCGCATGCTGTAAGGGTAGGTGTGCGTGTTCCTTTAAGAAATTGTAAGCAATGGGGGAGGTTACGAACAGCTGTAAGGTAACGAACAAGGCTTTGTATCATCACAGCTTAAAAGGGGAAAGTTGGAAAATGTAGATGTCTTGGTTCTGCTGATGTTTCTATAGATTTCTTTTTAGTAAAGTTAATTTGGAAAATTGTTACTAGTACTAGGAATTTGAAATTTAAAATAGTGGTGAGAATGGATTGAAATAATTGGAAAGAAGTTAATTGCTGAAACATGACCAGCTTTTGTGGTTTGTTTAGATAAACATGCTGGTTGAAGAAGGGTAATGATTGCTTGCTGAGATTTTCAGAAACAGTTGTGAGGAAGTGGCCCAAAGAAGGCACTTTCAAGATAAATGTGTGACAAGATGGAAGTGTTAATTACGAATTATATGCCACAGATAAGTTGGAAAGGCGGGAAAAGATGAGATGAAAGGAATTAGATGTACTTAGGCAGTTTAGAGAGAAAGGAGAGAAAGGCAGCGAGGAGGTAACAAAAGTAGGAAACGACAGGTGTGAAAGTAATACATCAGGAGGAGTCGGTGGAAGATTTTAAAAGGAAGGTGAATAAATTTGCAAAGGAGGATCGGCTATCTGAGAAGTAAGACATTGAGTTTAGAATGAGAAAGAAGGCATATCAAAAAGGATAAAAGTGGAAAGCAGAGGGATAAATTGATGAGACTGCTTTAAGAAGATAAGAGCAGGACAGACACAGATGATCCTTTGGGGCACCCATAAACTGAGAGGCTAAAAAATACCTTACCCAATATTCCTGATGGAGCAGGAAATGGATTATGGCTTTGGGAGATTTGAAGGCACTGTTGGTGAAAGTGATAGGAACCACTAAACTGACAGAACTCCTGAAGATGGCTAGTATAAAAATGCTGCGAACAATGCAATAAACAATGGCACACTGTTTGACACAATCAGGCAGAGGGTATGGCAGGCCCTCAGACAATAGCTGAAAAGGTGGAGACTGGAAACTGAACAAAAATAGAAGGCAACCAGTTAATGAACACTATATTCTGAACCACTGTTTTGGATGTCATTCCTCCTAAACTCAAGTCTAGTTTGGAAGAGGTGGTGGGATTGTCATCTATTTCCCACCCCTGATTCAGTGATCATTTGGTCAATGAGGTTGAGAAATATCGCAAAGGTAATGGATAAGGTGTGTTGGGGGTGTGAATGGGTATGGTAATCAGGAAATAATAATATTAAGATAATGGTGAACATAGCTATGATAAGAACATTAAGAAGAGGTATTAAATACACCTAGGCTAGGATGCGGCAGGGTTTTAAATACTAGCGCCATGATTTTAATCAGATGTTGTAGGCAGATTTGGAAGGTGTTGATATAGTATGTGGATGATTTGTTGGTTTGTTCCACAAGTGAGAAGCAATGTGAGAGAGAGAGACATTGTAATTATCTTGGAGAAGATGGCCCAGGAGGTCATAATGTATCAAGGAATAAGTTGTTGTTTTTGTCAGCAGCAGGTAGAATATTTTGGACGAGTAATATCTAAAGAAGTAAAAGCTATAGCGCAGGATCAAATTGAAGCGATAATTGAAGTTCCCAAACCTCAGACAGTAGAACATATGATGATGATGATCTTGGGAATGGCAGGATATAGTTCAGACTAGATTGGAAAGTATGTTGAAATAGTGATGTCATTATGAAAAGTAATGAAGGAAGAAGGACAAACAAGTCTGAGAAATGTTTTACAGTCAGAGCCTTTGAATGAAGGGGACAAAAATGTTTTACTTGCGGATGTTTCTTGTTAAAAGGATCATAATAGCAAGTATACAGGGTTTGAAGTGATGCATCAGGATGAATTAGATTTGAACGTAATCAAATTGGAAGCTTGCCTGCAACCTTCCTTAGCTCAGTTGGCAGAAATTAAGGCTTTAAGAGCAGCATATATACATGGAGTCTGGCACATGTTTAGAGCATGTATCTCTCTCGCACGAGGGAATTAAATGCAACATCTCGAAGTTTGCAGATGCCACGAAGCTGGGGGGCAGTGCTAGCTGTGAGGAGGACGCTAGGAGGCTGCAGGATGACTTGGGTAGACTGGGTGAGTGGGCAAATGCATGGCAGATGCAGTATAGTGTGGATAAATGTGAGGTTATCCGCTTTGGTGGCAAAGACAGGAAGGTAAACTATTATTTGAATGGTGACCGATTAGGAAAAGGGGAGATGCAGCGAGACCTGGGTGTCATGGCACACCAGTCATTGAAAGTAGGCATGCAGGTGCAGCAGGCTATGAAGAAAGCGAATGGTATGTTGGCATTCATAGCAAAAGGATTTGAGTACAAGAGCAGGGAGGTTCTACTACAGTTGTACAGGGTCTTGGTGAGGCCACACCTGGAGTTTTGCGTACAGTTTTGGTCTCCTAATCTGAGGAAAGACATTCTTGCCATAGAGGGAGTACAGAGAAGGTTCACCAGACTGATTCCTGGGATGGCACGACTTCCATATGGAGAAAGACTGGATAGACTCGGCTTGTACTCGGGGTTGAGGGGTGATCTCATAGGGACTTATACAATTTTTAAGGGGTTGGACAGGCTAGATGCAGGAAGATTGTTCCCGATGTGGGGAGGTCCAGAACAAGCGGTCACAGTTTAAGGATAAGGGGGAATTCCTTTAGGACCGAGATGAGGAAAACATTTTTTCACACAGAGTGGTGAGTCTCAGGAATTCTCTGCCACAGATGGTAGTTGAGGCCAGTTCGTTGGCCATATTTAAGAGGGAGTTAGGTGTGGCCCTTGTGGCTAAAGGGATCAGGGGGTATGGAGAGAAGGCAGGTGCCGGATACTGAGTTGGATGATCAGTCCATGATCGTATTGAATGACTGTGCAGGCTCGAAGGGCCGAATGGCCTACTCCTGCACCTATTTTCTATGTTTCTATGTTTCTAAATTGTAGATAATCTGAAGACTGTAATTTTGTATATATAATTTGGTTTGAATTAGCCCCTCCTTCCTTTTGCAAGGTTTGTCAAGGGAGCGGAGCAAAATGTATATTAACAGCAAAGGAAGTTGGCTATTTTTTTACAGTGGCGTTATTTTTTAGACACTGTATTATCACTTTTTAATTTTTGTGTTGTCACTTCATTTCACACTTTTTGGTCTTTTTGCTTGAGGACAATTTTAAAAGGGATGTACCAACAGAACCTAATAGCCGCGAATGCCCACCCAACATCCAGAGTCCTGAGGTAATTTGTTGCACCATATGACTTAAAGGTATCAAAGTAATTTAAAATGCAAGACGATAAACAAAAGGAAATTGGAGGAATCACATTTTGCAGTTGGAACATAAGGGGTGCTAACGAACCAATTAAAAGGGGTTAGATTTTCGCACAATTGAAATCACTTAACAAACCTGAACCTGCAAGCTCAGTCTAGATTGAAGGCAAATTGGATAGGTCAAACATATCATTCTTCATATATCTCTAAATCTAGAGGTACGGCAATTATTATTCGTAATGGTATACCATTTTTAATCAAAAAATATCATAACAGATAAAGAGGGGAGATATCTCATAGTTTACTCTACCCCAATCACAATGGTAAATATTTATGCGCCTAATTTTGATAATCTCAAATTTTAAAAAAAAGATCCTGAATATAGTTTCAGAGTTTTAAATATATCAAAATGTGATAATTGTGGGAGACTTTAATTGCGTTTTAGATCCTTACCTGGACAAATCTGCATAACAAAAGAGGCGTAATCCTAAAATCTAAAACTAGTGAACTCCTAAATACATGCATAAAAACACAAAGATAATAGATGTTTGGAGGATTGCTAACCCAGCTGGAAGGGAATGCGAGGATAAAGTCATTAAACCCTACTATTGTAAGGTTCAGGAGAGGATTCTAACTTGTAAAGAGGATTCTAAACGATAGAGGCCAGGGAGTGGATTCTGACACGGCTATGGATGAAGTTACCAGAACAGTCCTTGAGTAAGGATTGATGGCATTGTATAGCGGTAGAAGGGAGTAATGGATGCGACCCTTATCAGTAGAGACTGATGATGGATGCGACCCTTGTCAGTAGAGGCTTGCTTTTAATTCAGATACAAGAAAACTGAGACAGGTTAGTTGAGGTGAGCAAACTGGGCCATGTCATTTACAACTGAGCATGCTTAATGACATTAATGAATATTACTAACACACCCCCTGGTCAAGAAACTGCTCATTACCGTGAACATGCGATGTATGATGTGGGAGGTACTGGGGGGACGTACCTATAGACTGTGCACCTCAGTGCTTGATTGGGGAGAGCCAGAAAGGGAGGTTAAATGTAGAATTGTGTGTATATAGGGGTTTTACTTTCCTGACTTCGGTGTGTCTCAACCTGGAGAGGCACCCGACTCTGCAGACTCGCAAATAAAGCATTTCTTGTTTTAATGATTTAGTCTCTGAGCAGTGATTGTGAGCACAACCTATATCTTACAAAGTGGGGACTCGTCCGGGATCGCCACTCCGGCCGCTCGGCGGAGGTACGGAAGGAAGGGAAGGTGCACCCTGCTGATTTTCAGCAGTCTCTGATCTCCTTGCTTGCCATCAGCGGTTTGAACGAGTGATATCCGGAGAAGAGTCCCGGGAAACAAGAGGGAGTGTCGGAAAAATAAACAAGGGACGGTCGAGCGATTCTTGTGCACAGGACCCGGGTAGGAAAACTGACTATTAAGTATTGCCCGGGCGACCGAGGGTCTGTCGGACGGGAATAGTCCGATAAGACAATGGATAACCGGAACGCGAAAAGTAAGAGTTCGGAGGGAAAAGAAAAAGGCTCAATGGTGAAGAGCCGCACATTCCACCTGATAGTCCATTCGGGCGAATGCGGCAATCGTGGGGAGAAAGGAAGCCCCGGGGGTAAAGGTAAGGAGACTATGATTAAGTTATGTTATTTTGATTAACCAATGGAACCAATAAGGGGGGGTTCAGCCTGGTGGCCACGACTGGGCTTCGATGAGGATTGGGCACTTTGGATGCTGTACAGAATAATCAGAGTATCACTCAAACATTGCAAAAATCTAAGGAATATCACAGTGCCAAATGTTTGAGTACGAAAAGTTAAAAAATAGGAAGGAGCAGCACATGAAAGAAATATTGAGTTGTTTCACACGATCTATAGAAGAAACTCATATACAGATTGGTTAGGTACATGAGGAGTTAATGCAAAATATGTTAATTTTGAAACTTTAATCTGTGTAGGAAATTGCATAAATTTCATTGAAGTAAGAATGGAACGAATGTGATTTGTGTGTAAAAACCGGTTTTGTATGAATGAGGAAGTTCATATATATGATAAGTTTGTTTGTTGTAGGCCGCATGCTGTAAGGGTAGGTGTGGTGTTCCTTTAAGAAATTGTAAGCAATGGGGGAGGTTACGAACAGCTGTAAGGTAACGAACAAGGCTTTGTATCATCACAGCTTAAAAGGGGAAAGTTGGAAAATGTAGATGTCTTGGTTCTGCTGATGTTTCTATAGATTTCTTTTTAGTAAAGTTAATTTGGAAAAATTGTTACTAGTACTAGGAATTTGAAATTTAAAATAGTGGTGAGAATGGATTGAAATAATTGGAAAGAAGTTAATTGCTGAAACATGACCAGCTTTTGTGGTTTGTTTAGATAAACATGCTGGTTGAAGAAGGGTAATGATTGCTTGCTGAGATTTTCAGAAACAGTTGTGGAGGAAGTGGCCCAAAGAAGGCACTTTCAAGATAAATGTGTGACAAGATGGAAGTGTTAATTACGAATTATATGCCACAGATAAGTTGGAAAGGCGGGAAAAGATGAGATGAAAGGAATTAGATGTACTTAGGCAGTTTAGAGAGAAAGGAGAGAAAGGCAGCGAGGAGGTAACAAAAGTAGGAAACGACAGGTGTGAAAGTAATACATCAGGAGGAGTCGGTGGAAGATTTTAAAAGGAAGGTGAATAAATTTGCAAAGGAGGATCGGCTATCTGAGAAGTAAGACATTGAGTTTAGAATGAGAAAGAAGGCATATCAAAAAGGATAAAAGTGGAAAGCAGAGGGATAAATTGATGAGACTGCTTTAAGAAGATAAGAGCAGGACAGACACAGATGATCCTTTGGGGCACCCATAAACTGAGAGGCTAAAAAATACCTTACCCAATATTCCTGATGGAGCAGGAAATGGATTATGGCTTTGGGAGATTTGAAGGCACTGTTGGTGAAAGTGATAGGAACCACTAAACTGACAGAACTCCTGAAGATGGCTAGTATAAAAATGCTGCGAACAATGCAATAAACAATGGCACACTGTTTGACACAATCAGGCAGAGGGTATGGCAGGCCCTCAGACAATAGCTGAAAAGGTGGAGACTGGAAACTGAACAAAAATAGAAGGCAACCAGTTAATGAACACTATATTCTGAACCACTGTTTTGGATGTCATTCCTCCTAAACTCAAGTCTAGTTTGGAAGAGGTGGTGGGATTGTCATCTATTTCCCACCCCTGATTCAGTGATCATTGGTCAATGAGGTTGAGAAATATCGCAAAGGTAATGGATAAGGTGTGTTGGGGGTGTGAATGGGTATGGTAATCAGGAAATAATAATATTAAGATAATGGTGAACATAGCTATGATAAGAACATTAAGAAGAGGTATTAAATACACCTAGGCTAGGATGCGGCAGGGTTTTAAATACTAGCGCCATGATTTTAATCAGATGTTGTAGGCAGATTTGGAAGGTGTTGATATAGTATGTGGATGATTTGTTGGTTTGTTCCACAAGTGAGAAGCAATGTGAGAGAGAGAGACATTGTAATTATCTTGGAGAAGATGGCCCAGGAGGTCATAATGTATCAAGGAATAAGTTGTTGTTTTGTCAGCAGCAGGTAGAATATTTTGGACGAGTAATATCTAAAGAAGTAAAAGCTATAGCGCAGGATCAAATTGAAGCGATAATTGAAGTTCCCAAACCTCAGACAGTAGAACATATGATGATGATGATCTTGGGAATGGCAGGATATAGTTCAGACTAGATTGGAAAGTATGTTGAAATAGTGATGTCATTATGAAAAGTAATGAAGGAAGAAGGACAAACAAGTCTGAGAAATGTTTTACAGTCAGAGCCTTTGAATGAAGGGGACAAAAATGTTTTACTTGCGGATGTTTCTTGTTAAAAAGGATCATAATAGCAAGTATACAGGGTTTGAAGTGATGCATCAGGATGAATTAGATTTGAACGTAATCAAATTGGAAGCTTGCCTGCAACCTTCCTTAGCTCAGTTGGCAGAAAATTAAGGCTTTAAGAGCAGCATATATACATGGAGTCTGGCACATGTTTAGAGCATGTATCTCTCTCGCACGAGGGAATTAAATGCAACATCTCGAAGTTTGCAGATGCCACGAAGCTGGGGGGCAGTGCTAGCTGTGAGGAGGACGCTAGGAGGCTGCAGGATGACTTGGGTAGACTGGGTGAGTGGGCAAATGCATGGCAGATGCAGTATAGTGTGGATAAATGTGAGGTTATCCGCTTTGGTGGCAAAGACAGGAAGGTAAACTATTATTTGAATGGTGACCGATTAGGAAAAGGGGAGATGCAGCGAGACCTGGGTGTCATGGCACACCAGTCATTGAAAGTAGGCATGCAGGTGCAGCAGGCTATGAAGAAAGCGAATGGTATGTTGGCATTCATAGCAAAAGGATTTGAGTACAAGAGCAGGGAGGTTCTACTACAGTTGTACAGGGTCTTGGTGAGGCCACACCTGGAGTTTTGCGTACAGTTTTGGTCTCCTAATCTGAGGAAAGACATTCTTGCCATAGAGGGAGTACAGAGAAGGTTCACCAGACTGATTCCTGGGATGGCACGACTTCCATATGGAGAAAGACTGGATAGACTCGGCTTGTACTCGGGGTTGAGGGGTGATCTCATAGGGACTTATACAATTTTTAAGGGGTTGGACAGGCTAGATGCAGGAAGATTGTTCCCGATGTTGGGGAAGTCCAGGACAAGGGATCACAGTTTAAGGATAAGGGGGAAGTCTTTAAGGACCGAGGTGAGAAAATCGGTTTTCACACAGTGGTGAATCTGTGGAATTCTCTGCCACAGAAGGTAGTTGAGGCCAGTTCGTTGGCCATATTTAAGAGGGAGTTAGATGTGGCCCTTGTGGCTGAAGGGATCAGGGGGTATGGAGAGAAGGCAGGTACGGGATACTGAGTTGGATGATCAGCCATGATCATATTGAATGGCGGTGCAGGCTCGAGGGGCCGAATGGCCTGCTCCTGCACCTAATTTCTATGTTTCTATGTTTATTGTCTGTCATTACCAAGTCAGGAATGCCATTCCGCGCAAACATGCCCGTCATCTCACGTATTACCGAATGTGACGTCATGTCCGTCAGTTGTGCTATTTCTGGGTAACCATATAACCATATAACCATATAACAATTACAGCACGGAGACAGGCCATCTCGGCCCTTCCAGTCCGTGCCGACCATTTGTTTTCCCCTAGTCCCATCTACCTGCACTCAGACCATACCCCTCCATTCCCTTCACGTCCATATACCTATCCACTTTACTTTTAAATGTTAAAATCGATCCTGCCTCCACCACCTCTGCTGGAAGCTCATTCCACACAGCCACCAACCTCTGAGTAAAGAAGTTCCCCCTCACGTTACCCCTAAACTACTGTCCCTTAATTCTCATGTCATGCCCTCTTGTTTGAATCTTCCCTACCCTCAATGGGAAAAGCTTATCCACGTCAACTCTGTCTATCCCTTTCATCATTTTAAAGACCTCAATCAAGTCCCCCCTTAACCTTCTGCGCTCCAAAGAATAAAGACCTAACTTGTTCAACCTTTCTCTGTAACATAGTTGCTGGAACCCTGGCAACATTCTAGTAAATCTCCTCTGTACTCTCTCTATTTTGTTGACATCCTTCCTATAACTAGGCGACCAAAATTGTACACCATACTCCGGAATTGGTCTTACCAATGCCTTGTACAATTTTAACATTACTTCCCTACTCCCTATATTCAATGCTCTGATTTATAAAGGCCAGCACACCAAAGGCTTTCTTTACCACCCTATCTACATGCGATTCCACCTTCAGGGAACTATGCACAGTTATTCCTAGATCCCTCTGCTCCACAGCATTCCTCAAATTCCCTACCATTTACCATGTACGTCCTATTTTTGATTTGTCCTGCCAAGATGTAGCACTTCACACTTATCAGCATTAAACTCCATCTGCCATCTTTCAGCCCACATTTTCCAAATGGCCCAAATCTCTCTGTAGACTTTGAGAATGTACTTCATTATCCACAATACCACATATCTTAGTATCATCTGCATACTTACTTATCCAATTTTCCACCCCATCATCCAGATCATTGATGTACATGACAAACAACAGTGGACCCCAACACAGATCCCTGAGGCACCCCACTGGTCACCGGCTTCCAACCTGACAAACAGCCATCCACCATTACTCTCTGACATCTCCCATTCAGCCACTGTTGAATCCATCTTGCTACTCCGCCATTTACACCCAAAGATTGAACCTTCTGAACCAACCTTCCATGGGGAACCTTGTCAAAGACCTTACTGAAATCCATATAGACAACATCCACTGCTTTACCCTCATCAATTTCCCTAGTTACCGCTTCAAAAAATTCAAGAAGGTTTGTCAAACATGACCTTCCAGGCACAAATCCATGTTGACTGTTCCTGATCAGACCCTGTTTATCCAGATGCTTATATATATTATCTCTAAGTATCCTTTCCATTAATTTGCCCACCACTGACGTCAAACTAATAGGTCTATAATTGCTAGGTTTATTCTTTGAACCCTTTTTAAACAATGGAACAACATGCGCAGTACGCCAATCCTCCGGCACTATTCCCGTTTCTAATGACATTTGAAATATTTCTGTCATAGCTCCTGCTATTTCTACACTAACTTCCCTCAATGTCCTAGGGAATATCCTGTCAGGACCTGGAGACTTATCCACCTTTATATTTTTCAAAAGTGTCAGTACTTCCTCCTCTTTGAATCTCATCGTTTCCATAGCTACTCTACTTTTTTCCCTTACCTCACAGAGTTCAATATCCTTCTCCTTGGTGAATACCGAAGAAAAGAAATTGTTCAATATCTCCCCCAACTCTTTTGGCTCTGCAGATAGCTGTCCATTCTGGTTCTCTAATGGTCCAATTTTATCCCTCGTTATCCTTTTGCTATTAATATAGCTGTAGAAACCCTTTGGGTTTACTTTCACCTTTCTTGCCAAAGCAACCTCATATCTTCATTTAGCCTTCCTAATTTCTGCTGTCCATTCTGGTTCTCTAATGCTCCAATGGGTACTTGGAGTAATAGTCCACTACAAGCAAATGGTCAACTCCATCCAGATGGAAGATGTCTGCGCCGACCTTAGACCAAGGTCTGCTGGGGATGAAGTGTGGTTGGAGCGGCTCGCTTGCTCGTGTTTTCCTGGTCGCCTGGCATATCGAGCAATTTCCCACAGTGTCCTCAATCTGTGCATTCATTCCTGGCCACGTAAATCAATTGCGGGCTCGTTGTTTAAGTTTCACTACGCCCAGATGCGATTCATGCAGTGCATTCAGCATCTGCCTTCGCATGCTTTGGGGGACTACGATTCGGTTTTCCCTCAAGACTTCAACCAGCTCGTCATGGTATGTATGAAACGGAGTCAGGTCCGAGGGCAGATCACGCCTGTTAGTAGGCCAACCTTTTGTTATGTACTCGCACAACAGTGTTAGGGTTCGATCTTTTTTGTTTCAGCTTTGAACTGCGCAAGGCGCTCATCTGACATGTGTAGGATGGCTCCTACAGCACGAATCACGTTCGGCAATGCGGTGTACTCTTCCACAGGCGTGTTTGCACTGGGCGGCCGGCTCAGGGCATCGGGGACAAACATTTCACGTCCTGGCTTCCACCGTATTTCCAGGTCATACCGTAGCAGGTGCATTCGCATGCGCTGGAGTCTGGGGCTTAATTTGTGTAGCGGCTTGGCGAGCAAGCCTACTAATTGCTTGTGGTCAGTAAGGATTACTGTGCGCTGACCAACAATGACGTCATGAAACTTTCTGCATGCATACAATATGGAGCACAGCTCCTTCTCTATAGTCACATAGTTGTGCTCAGCCGCGTTCACACGTCGTGAAGCATATGCAACAGGTTTCTCATCTTGCATCAGGACCGCTCCAAATCCGTTGTTGGAAGCGTCTGTGGCAATTGAAGCGGGCGCGTTCACATCGTACAGATTGAGTACTGGTGGCGAGGTGAGAAGACATTTCAGCTTGTTTACTGCCTGTCTGTGCTTCTGCTCAAAATGCCATATTATTCCCATTTATGTTAGCTGTCTAAGTGGGCGGTGATCTCCAAAAGGTTCGGAATAAACTTGGCCATGTATGTCACCATCCCCAAGAACGTTTGCACTTCAGCCTTGTTTGTCGGGTATGGCATTTGTAGCATGCTGCTGACACGAGATTGGCTTGGTGACACGCCTGCTTACGAGATGACGTGTCCCACATATTAATTCTCATTTGAGCACATTACCGACTTTCGGGGATTGAGCTTTAGGCCGGATTCTTTCACCTGTTCGAGTAGGGCTTCCACCCTTGTGTCATGTTGTGCCGTGTTCACATCCCAAACGAGAATGTTGTCAACAACTAGCTCCACCCCTTCTAAATCGACAAACTCTTTCTGCATCGCCCGCTGCCAAATCTCACTTGCGGATGAGATTCCAAATGGAAGCACGAGGTATCGGTATCTCCCAAAGGGAGTATTAAATGTGGTCAGACGCGAGCTGTCATCACTCAGTGGGAACTGCCGATACCCACTTGTAGTGTCAAATTTCGAGAACCATTCTGCATTTGGCATGCGGGCTGCAATGTTCTCGAACGTCGGCATCGGGAAATGTTCCCTACGAATGACCGCATTGAGGTCACATGGGTCAAGGCATATGCAGACTTCGCCATTAGGCTTGCTAACCACAGTCATTGAATTCACCCAATCCGTCGGTTCGTTCATGGGCTTTATGACTCCCAAGCTTTCCATACGCTCTAATTCCGCTTTGACCTTATCCCTGATCTTATAGGGGATAGTGCGGAGCGGGTTTTGCTTAGGTTGCACGTTCTCTTGCAGCGCTATGTTGTACTCATGTCTTTTTAGCCTTCCCAGCCCTTGGAAAATCTCGCGGTTTTCCTCACTGATCCTCGCAGTGTATGATGGGCTCGCACTCACGCCATCAACTGCCTCCTTTCGCACAAGAAGCCCTAACTTTTCACACGTTAGTTTCCCAAATATGGTTTTCACATTCCCCCTCACTATTTGAAAGACAACCCTGTGCTCTTTCTTGCCTACTTTGACGTTCCCTTTTGCCTGCCCCACAGGCTTCATTGTATGTCCAGAGTTGACCTCAGTGTCACGTTCGTGTTCAGTAAGGCAAGACCAGTCTTTCTGAGCAAGTGCTCTGGCAGGATGTCCACTTGAGCTCCAGAGTCAAGTTTGAACTCAATGTTCACATTGTTGATGCTGCAAATCTGTCCACATTCACGCATCGACTCAAACGCAGCGTCAGTTACGGCTTCAATGTAGAACACATCAACATCGTCGTTCACTGGCTCAGGCAGCGGTGAAGGGTTCATCTGGAATTCCACGTTACGGACGTCACGGCTCCAGTCCCCGGCCTTTTGCCTGATTAACTGGTCATGTTGTCGGGGACGTGGGCGGCTGTTGGGCGCTCTATTTACCGGGCAGTCGGGGGATCTGGAAAGATGTCCAATCTCTCCGCGGGTATAACATCTCATGTACTGAGCAGGGTAGTAGTTGCTTTTATGCCTGCGGGTGCATGGCCGGCAGATGGTATCCTTACCAGAATCACAGATTTCTGTCTGTGGTTGTCTGGGTCGCGAATCCCTGCCTCGGACCCATGGCCGACTGGCGCTGTCCCGTTTCACGAAATCAACAGTCTCTTCGGTGTCGATGGCAGTTGGGGCAATCTGCTTCATCTGTTCAGCTGCTGTTTCAGCTATCAGACACATGTCACTATAGTTTTCCAGTGTTAAATCATGGCATTGTACTAGTTTTTCCCGGAGTGGCTGGCTGCTGATGCCGCAGACAATTTTGTCTCGCAGCAATGAGTCATGGAAAATCCAAACTCGCAATCTTTGGCTAAAGACCTCACTGCAGTCAGGTAGCTGGAGAAAGTCTCCCCTCGCCGCTGATTACGTGTATTAAAGATATATCTTGAGACAGTTAAGTTCTTTTTTGGTTCACAGTATGTCTGAAACTTATTCTTCAGCGGTTATATTTTGTCAGTTTCCTCCTGGGCAAACTCAACGGTCTCATAACTCTCCTGAGCTGCCGGCCCGGCTAAGTGGAGGAATGTTGCACACCGAATCTTATCTGGTTTATTTGTCAGTTCTGTTGCCGCCTCGTACAGCTGCAATGCCCTTATCCAGTCCTTATAATTCTTAAGCCTCCTTCCATGGAGGCTTAAGTCCTGCCATTCTTTTCTTTAGATTTTTTTTTACTTTCACACCATGTAATGTTTGAGACCACGTAAAGCCATGTTGTGATTAGCACAAAGAAAACACATCCGACATCTTGTAAGTAAGGTTTAATCTCCACTCCGGACGGAAACTTCTCGAAGGTCACCTGACCTCAATCACGGCGGCACAGGCATTTATATTAAAGGGGCACTGGCATTTATATTACATATATATCACAGAGCAGTAGGGAAACAGAAAGGCTTTGAGAAAAGCAATGGAGACCCCATACAAGGTTACCAGTATCGCCCCATGAAATGTTGTTTGGGTTACCTTGTTTGGGAAAGCTAGAAGGAATACCCACCATAGAGGGCAGCGATGTATTCTTAAGGAACTATTTACTGGCAGTATCTCGTTCTCTTACAGAATTAAAAGCTAAAGGATTATTGGCTCAAAGCCCACCACTCGACATTCCAATACATGCTGTAAAGGCCGGCGACTGGGTACTGGTCAAGAATTGGAAGGAGGAGAAACTCCAGCCCCGGTGGACCGGCCCATACCTAGTATTACTGACAACCGAGACAGCAGTACGAACAAAAGAAAAAAGGTGGACCCACGCAATCCGGGTTAAAGGACCCGTTGACCCACCCGCTCCTGATAAAGAAGAACAGTGGATGGTGAAGCCTGGGAATAAGACCCTAACATTAACTTTTAGAAAATAATAAATGTATAACTAGCAGTATGAAAGGAGCAGTCGTGGTAATGCTTGCTCTGCATGTAATCATAGTAAAAAGTGTTAATAACTGTGATAAATGTTATCATCCTATCAGATACGGAGGGCGGACAACCAGATCATTTACCTATCATTCCCATGTGAACGATGCTTGCTATAACCTGAGGACTAGAACTATTTGTGAGGACGGGGGAAAGAAGTATTATATGGTAGAGAATAGGGGATATGTAGGGAGGTTTGGGTACGTTACCTGTCCAAAGGGGGAGAGATGGGTCTGTAAGACAGGACAGTTAGGTCTCCCTTTCCATTCCTTAAGATGGACATTAGACAAAATGAAGGAGGAAGTAATAAAGAGGTTAACGAAAGTAGTAGTCACCAAGCCTCCACCTCCCCCACCTACTCAGCCTCAATTGCACCAGACAATGTATGAAGAAATAAAGAAGCAGATTGAGATCCCTGAAGGAGGGAAACACCTGTTTGTGGACTTGGCCCTCCGCTGGAACCCTGAATGTGTTGGGTCTGTGGCGGACCACTGATGATCTCATGTTGGCCGTGGAGAGGATCCATTGTTGAAGTATGGGACATGATGGAGTGGAACCTGACAGTTGGACAAGACCGAGATCCCCAGGCATGGGTCCTGACAGACGCTCCGGTTGGGACTGAGTGTATCGCCAGGCCCAGGGCAAAGGATGCCGTCCTAGTAGGCAGCAGTCTCTGCCAGCGCATCGTCACCCAGTGGCCAAATCAGTCCCGAGTGTGGTGGGCATAGGAGCCTAAATGGTATCCAACTTAGAAAGATGGAAGAAACTGCACTATCTGGATGAAGACTGATGGAATGGAATCAGCTGGACTATGGAACTGCACCGGGAGCAACCCCTATAAAGGAATCCCGGTGTTGCGAGACATGGAACAAGGTTACCTCTAGTGGACCGGCCCCTGAAGAACTGTTGTGGATATGCGGACACAAGGCACACTCGGTGTTGCCAACAAATTGGAGCGGGACTTGCTTCATTGGACTGGTACAACCGGGATTTTTCCTGTTAAACACCGAAGAAGGGCGGTCGCTAGGAACACCTGTATTTGACCACCTATATCGGAAGAAGAGGAACATAGACCTTGGAGAATGGGAAGATGACGAATGGCCACCCGCAAGAATCATCTCATACAATGGACCAGCCACTTGAGCACAGGATGGATCCTGGGGCTACCGAACCCCGGTATACATGTTAAACCGGATCATAAGACTTCAGGCAGTAGTGGAAGTAATTGCCTACCAAACTGCGGTGGCACTGGAGATGCTGGCTAAGCAGCAGATACAGATGAGAGCAGCAATATACCTGAAACGGTTGGCCATAGATTACATCCTGCCAGAAGAGGGAGGGGTATGCGGGAAATTCAACCTCTCTAATTGCTGTCTAAACATCGATGACAATGGACAGGCAGTGATGGACATATCAGAATGAATCCGTAAGTTGGCACATGTTCCCATACAAAAGTGGAATTCGATTATGGGAACCCGATGGTGAGATTCCATCCTCGGAGGAACATGGTGCAGAACAGCGGGACTCGTGTTTCTATGTGCATTGGCTGGGCTGATCTTTCCCCCTGCTGTATCCCTTGTTTTAGTGAACGTATTACAAGGAGTATAAGTCAAATGTAGGCTGTAGTAGTGCCCATGGGAGAGAAAAGGGTAATACAGAAAATAATGATACTGCGACCAGGTAACCATATAACCATATAACCATATAACAATTACAGCACGGAAACAGGCCCTCTCGGCCCTTCCAGTCCGTGCCGACCATTTGTTTTCCCCTAGTCCCATCTACCTGCACTCAGACCATACCCCTCCATTCCCTTCACGTCCATATACCTATCCACTTTAGTCTTAAATGTTAAAATCGATCCTGCCTCCACCACTTCTGCTGGAAGCTCATTCCACACAGCCACCACCCTCTGAGTAAAGAAGTTTCCCCTCACGTTACCCCGAAACGTCTGTCCCTTAATTCTCATGTCATGCCCTCTTGTTTGTATCTTCCCTACCCTCAATGGGAAAAACGTATCCACGTCAACTCTGTCTATCCCTTTCATCATTTTAAAGACCTCAATCAAGTCCCCCTTAACCTTCTGCGCTCCAAAGAATAAAGACCTAACTTGGTCAACCTTTCTCTGTAACACAGTTGATGGAACCCTGGCAACATTCTAGTAAATCTCCTCTGTACTCTCTATATTTTGTTGACATCCTTCCTATAACTAGGCGACCAAAATTGTACACCATACTCCAGAATTGGTCTTACCAATGCCTTGTACAATTTTAACATTACTTCCCTACTCCTATATTCAATGCTCTGATTGTTAAAATCGAGCATTGAATATAGGTAAGGTCCAGAATCCACTGGAAGAGGAGATTGGGACACTGTTACTTCAATTCGAAGTGAAGGAGCCTGAAATTGAGGTTTAATCAATAGATGCGTAACAAAAGAAAAACGTAGGATTGTGTGGGATAAAGTGATTAAACCGCACTATTATAAGGGTTCAGGAGAGGATTCTAACTTGTAAAGAGGATTCTAACCGATAGAGGCCAGGGAGAGGATTCTGACACAGCTGTGGATGAAGTTACCAGAACTGTCCTTGAGTAAGGATTGATGGCATTGTATAGCGGTAGAAGGGGAGTAATGGATGCGACCCTTATCCGTACAGACTGATGATGGATGTGACCCTTTCCTGACTTCGGTGTGTCTCAACTTGGAGAGGCACCAGACTCTGCAGACTCGCAAATAATGCATTTCTTGTTTCCATGATCCAGTCTCTGAGCAGGGATTGTGAGCATAACCTATATCTCACATGAATAATCGTTTTACTCAATGGTATACAAAACGTATTCACGTATCGTCTTCTTTTTTGTGGACACAACATTAATTCCTTACACAACGAACACAAAATATCACAACAGCATCATCTCTGATCACTCCCCGTTAACGTTGTTTGTAAACTAGAAGGAATACCTAATTTAAAATATCGTTTTGGAGGTTTATTCCTCAAATTCTAAATGATCCACAAGGTGGTATATATCTAAAACAACAGATGGAACTTTTTTTTTTGAGACCAACGACACCCCAGATATTTCACCCGCTTATTATGGGAATCTTTTAAGGCATTCATCAGAGGATCTATAATTTCATATCAAGCTTTTCAAAATAAAAAGAACAAGAATGAACAAATTCAGTTAGAAGAACGAATTAGACTATTGGACCTACATAATGCTGAAGAGCCAACTATAGATAAACATAATAAAATAACTATATTGAAATTTAAATTAAATAGAATATTATCTGCAAATGTTATAAGAATATTTCAAGTTACAAAACAGGAACATTTTGAATTCGGTGCTAAACCACATTTTGCACTTTTGGCGAATGAATTGAAAACGCGGGAAAAAGATCATAAGATTTTAAAGATTAGGTGAATTGCTAACCTTACCTAATGATATCAATAAAACATTTGCTCAATTTTATCAAAATGTATATACATCTAAAACGTCAGCAGGTAGTAAAGTTATAACGTTTTTGGTTAATTGTAATCACCCAAAACTTAATCTGCTGGAACATGAGGAATTAGAAGCTCAGGTATCACTCAAGGAAATAGAAGAAACAATACATTCTCTGAAGAATGAGGAAACACCAGGACCGGATGGATTTAGTAATACATTTTATAAAACATTTTATGAGAGAGTTTCACCACGTTTACATAAAATGTATACATATGCTTACAAAGAACAAACATTACCAGAAACATTAGCGGAATCAACGATTACACTTATACCTAAAAAAGGTAAAGATTTAGAAGAGTGTTAAAGAAGGAATTGCAGATGCTGGAGAATCGAGGGTTACACAAAAAGCTGGAGAAACTCAGCGGGTGCAGCAGCATCTAAGGAGCGAAGGAGATAGGCGACGTTTCGGGTCGAGACCCTTCTTCAGACTGGTCAGCGATCAGGGAAACGAGAGATATAGACGGTGATGTGGAGAGATAAAGAACAATGAATGAAATATATGCAAAAAAGTATCGATGATAAAGGGAACAAGCCATTGTAAGTTGTTTGTGGTGTGAAAATGAGAAACTAGTGCGACTAGGGTGGCGGAGGGAGATGCAGATAGAGGGAATGCCAGGGCCCGAGGGCTGAGGGAGAGGTGGGAAGGGGAGGAGACAGCAAGGGTTAACAGAATTGAGAACATTCAATGTTCAAGCCCAAAGGATGCAGACTCCCCAAGCGGAATATGAGGTGCTGGTCCTCCAACTTGCGGTGTTGCTCACTCTGGCCGTGGAGGAGGCCCAGGACCGAGAGGTCGGATACGGAATGGGAGGGGGAGTTGAAGTGCTGAGCCACCGGGAGGTCGGGTTGGTTTTTGCGGACCGAGCGGAGGTGTTCGGCGAAACAATCGCCAAGCCTCCGCTTGGTCTCACCGATATAGATCAAGATTTAGAAGACCCTGGTTCATACAGATAAATGCAGATCAAAAAATACTAGCGAAAATTGTACCAAGAAGATTAAGTAAATATGTTAGCAAATTAATAAATGCGGATGAAACGGGGTTTATACCCAAGAGATACTCATGAAATAATTTGAGACGTCTGCTTAATATAATGCATTCATACAAAAGAGATCAATTATTTCATTGGACGCAGAAAAAGCATTCCATCAAGTGAAATGGGATTACCTCGTTAAAGTATTGCAAACATTTCAAATGGGAGAGAATTTTATTTCATGGGTAAAACTATTATATGACAAGCCGACTGCTAGAATATTAACTAATAACTAATAGTCTCCGAAATGTCAATTATCCAGGGGCAATAGAGAGGGATGCTCACTACACCTCTGCTATTTGCTCTTTTATTAGAACCCCTAGCTGAAAGCATAAGAACACATCAGAATATGCATGGTTATAATACAAAATACTCAAATAATAAAATATCAATATACGCAGATGATGTACTAATGTTATTATAAAATCGCAATCCAGTATACCAAATATATTACATCTAATAGAGGAATTTGGATCCTTCTCGGGTATATAATAAATTGGAATACAAGTGAAATTATGACGATAAAACCGCAAGACTCGACACACGTTAACATCCCCTTTTAAAATTGCCACAGAAAAAGTTAAATACTTGGGAATCGAAATCACCAGAAAATATAAATCTTTATTCAATGCAAATTATATGCCCCTACTTATTAAATTGAATGCCCTGATTAATTTTTGGAAAACTCTTCCGATGTCGTTAATAGGCCGAATAAATGCCATGAAAATGATCGTCCGACCACAAATTTTATATTTATTCCAATCAATGCCAATACACTTACCTAAAAGGTTTTTCCAAAAATTGGATTCTGATATCACAAATTTTATATGGGACAACAAATCCCATAGCATTCAAAGAAGACATTTGTGTGAACCTAAATAATTTGGCAGATTAACACTCCCTATTTTTTGTATTATATTGGGCAGCATATGTCAAAAATTTAATTCATGTGTTCGACAATTCTGCCCAGCGGGTGGATTGGATAGTAATGAAGAGAGAGGATTGTTCCCCTTTTAATATAGGAGCGATCCTTCTCTCGCCAATAAAACTGAATAATACAATATACAGGAAAAATCCAATTATTCATAGAACTATTAGAATTTGGAAACAAATAAAATTAACCCTTAAATTAAGAAACCTAACGCTTCTCTCCCATAGTTAATAATCCGTCGTTTAAAACACCCATTTTTGATAAATCACTTACACATTGGGAAATAATAGGAATTAAAACGTTTGCAGACTTGTATGAAACTGGACATTTTTTTTTATCATTCCAAGAACTACAATTTAAATACAATCTGAGAAGTAATCAATATTTTAAATATTTTCAAATCCGCGATTATTACAAAAAATATACACAAGAATACCAAAATTTGACTCCAGACCTACTAGATGAAGCGATGAATAGAAAGGCGGACTCAACTAACTTAATGTCATATTTGTATAATATCATCCTAAATATAGAAATACCATCATCCGATAGAATTAGAAGAGATTGGAAACAAGAACTATCTATAAATATCTCGAAAGAGAGTTGGGATAAACACTTGCTATATGTGCATAAATGTACGATCAATGTAACACATATTCTAATCCAATTTAAAATCCTACACAGATTATATTATTCGAAAACTAAAATCAGCAAAATATTTCCAAATGTTTCCCCCATTTGTGATCAAGAAGCAACTATAGCACATTCCTTTGTTTTTAGCATAAAAATCCAAAAAATTTGGAATGAAATCTTTGAAATGTTTACAAAATTATTTTAAATAAAATTGAATCCGAAAGCAGAATTGATTATGTTTGGAACAATGGAAGTCGGCTCTGAGCTGACTTCGTTCCAAAAGAGTTTTCTTAATTATGGTTTAATAATGGCAAAAAACCTCATACTTAAATTCCGGAAAAACGCACCCACACCAACGGTAAACATATGGACTTCAAATACGTCCGAAATGTTACACCTCGAAGACATGAGATTCGTCCTAGCAGACAAATCAGACCAATTTCTAAAGATTTGTTCTCCATTTATCGACTTATTACAAGCATAGGGTGCAACACAACTTTGGAAATAAACGGTTTCAGGACCTGGTGAGGGGTGTGTAAAGATATGAAGTAGATACGTCCCTTTTATCTTATCTTATCTTCTTATATTTTCTTTTTTCTAATTGTTTTTCATTTCTTAATTTGTTTTCAATTCTTTCTCGCGTTCTACGTCTTTACTGGCTCTCCCTTCTCACTTTTTCACGCACTTACTATCTTATTTAACTTTCTCTATTTTTATTTTTCTTCTTTCTGTTACTTTCCTATTATTAAACTTTAAAATAAGAAGTGGTACATGAAATGTATTATGTTATGTTTGGCTTATACCACTGTACTGTACATTACTTGTAATAAAAATAAATACACAATAAAAAATAAATAAATAAAAGAAAGAGCACCATCCGCCCCACCATTAATCCCAGGTTTGCTGCCCTATGCAAGCCTGGCAACGTCCAGCCGCCGAACCTATTATTTGGGGTAGACCTGGCTAAAAGAGTAAAGGAGCTGGATGACGAGGCCAAAACCGTCGGACACATCAAGGCGCCAGTGACCAGTAGAACCCTCCGACGGCAGTATCCCTACACGCGTTTTGCCGAGTCCGCGGCTGGGCAAGGACCAATTCGACCGTTTATTGTGCGCAACTGGTGCTCCCCAGCAGGAGCAAGGGGAAACATTCCTTTACCACGCAGAACTAGGCGAAGAGCTCTACCGGTAACTATGGATGTAGGTGGCTCTTTTAGAAACATATTGAGAGAGAATTGCCTACCAGTTGGAGGGAGGCTACACGGGTTTCTTGGTTCTTGGTTACTTGGTCCTCCAAAATATTCCAACTGGAATTTAATCTGGAGGGGGTGAATGGATGGGTTAAGCCAGAGAGGGTTATTGGGAAGAAAGTACCACTTTAAATTTAGTTGCATCTGGTTAGGCAACCGTGGCTTGAAACCACCATACAGCCATACAGTAAAACATAAAGAACACAACATACAGTAGAAATTCAACATAAAACATAAAACATCACCTCACAGCAGGATCAAAGTTTCCCGCTGTGAGGGAAGGCACCAAAGTCAGTCTCTTCCCCTAATGTTCCCCACTGTTCACCCGTGCTCGGGGCCTCCCCGAGCCCTCCGCAGTCGCCGCGACGGACTGCCCGATGTTCAGGCCCGCTCGGCGGGGTGATGCAAGTCCGACGTCGGGGCTGGGGGACGTCCTCAGTGGCCTGGACCTCGAGTCGGCCACCTCCTACCGGAGTCCGCGGCTCCTAATGTCCGCAGGCAGCGCCGGGAGACACAACGGTGGAGGCTCTCGACAAAAGGCCCCAGGACTCCATGGAGTTCAGCGCCGCCCGCGTTGGAAGCTCTCCCAACCAGAGCTCTACGATGTTGGAGCAGCGGCTCAAAGCTCCGGAGCTCCAACGACGACCCAGGTAGGTATCGCCTGCTCCGCGGTGACTCCTGCGCTGCCGCTGTTGCATCTCTGGTCCCATTCCCGGTCCCCGGCAGGAAAGGTCACTCGGATCCAGGAGGTAGGCCGCGATTGGGGGGTGGGGGGGGGGGGGGTGAGGACGCGACTAGGGGAAATAGTCGCGTCCCCGCCAGGGTGCAACTGGGAGTTAGTTTCTCCCTTACCCTGCCCCTCTTCCCCATATATAAATGTTAAATTTTCCTCCCAAGACAGACTTTTAACTGACTAAAAAAAAAATGTAAAAACAAATGGGCTGCAGGCAGAGGTTGTCTCGAATGTTTCTGGGGGAATGGTATAAAATAACATCGAATGTGTTTATACTGCAGTGTATTAAAGGGTTTAAAATTGGATTTATTCCCCACCTGTGTCCACCCGCCCAGCATAAACCAAAACGGGTACACTTCTCACAAACAGAGAATTTGATGATCCAAGCTCAAATAGCAAAATTATGCCTCAAAGGAGTAATTGAGAAAACAATGTATCAGATTCGTCAATTCGTGTCTAATGTGTTCCCTAGACCAAAGGATGATGGTGGGTGTATGATTATATTGGACCTAACAGGACTTAATCAGGAGGTATCAGCATTTAAAAATTGAAACATTTGCTACTGCCAAGAAACTGCTTTCCAGGGGGTGTTATATGGCATATATAGATCTCCACGATGCGTATTATTCAGTGCCTGTTCATAAAGACTATCGCGGATATTTGACATTTAACAGGATGGGAAAATTGTGGCAATTTCGAGCTCTACCCTAATGGATTGACCTCAGCTCCTTGCTTATTCACAAAGCTGCTAAAACCAATACTTGTGTTTTTACGGTCACAAGGCCATATCATCATGGCTTATTTGGATGACATTCTAATAATTGGAAACACCTTTGACGAAGCTGAGTTATCAGTTCCAGCTGTTCAACTCATGGTCCAGAGGCTGGGTGGGATACATTGTCCACCCAGTTAAATCAAAAGTGGTGCCGGTTAACCTAATTGACAATCTGGGATTCACAGTTAATTCCAATCACATGCCCGTGACTCTGCCCCTGGGCAAGATAACAGATTTAATTGCAGGATGTATCAAGCTCTTGATGGAGCAATCACCTTCAATTACAGGTTGCGAGCTTAATCGGTAAATTGGTAGCTGCCTTTCCAGCAGCCCAATATGGACCTTTGCACTACCAACACTTACAGAGGGCAAATGTACAAGCATTGAGAATGCATGCAAGTCATTACAATTGGTCCATGCACTTATCATCTGAACCCATTGCAGAGGTACAGTGGTGGATTAGAAACATATCAAATTGTTATGGCACAAGTTTGACCGAAGCACCTTCACTCATTTTACAGACTGATGTCAGTGCCCTAGGTTGGGGAGCTACTGACACCAGGTCTAGCTGTGGAGGCAGATGGGATAAGCATGAGGCACTGATTCTCCAATCACATGTAATAAACTATTTAGAACTTTTAGGAGCATTCTATGGGCTCATCGTTTATTGTACCACTAAGCATCACCTACATGTCCACCTGCATATTGACAACACCACGGCAGTGGCGTATGTCAAACACATGGTGGAATCAAGTGGAAATCATGTGAGTAATTGGCTAACATTATTTGGCACTCGTGCATAAAAATAATATTTTGATTTCAGCTGTCTACTTGCCAGGCAGACTCAATATGGTGGCAGACACCAGGTCACGTAAATTCAACGACTACACCTAGTGGACCTTGAATCAGGATGTATTTGATAAACTTGTCCTTCAGTATAGGATGCCAGATATCGATGTGTTTGTATCCAGACTTAATCACCAGGTTCCGAAGTATGTTTCATGGGAACAGACCCAGGGGCAGTTACAGTGAATGCATTCTCACTGCACTGGGGCGGAATGTTTTTATATCTTTTTCCCCCCTTCTGCCTCATCAGCCGGTGTCTGACTAACATCAAGCAGGACAACGTCAAAGGGGTTTTGGTGGCACCCGACTGGCCTACATGGTTCCCGCTCATTTCCGAAATAACCAAGCACCCTATTATGGTGGTACCAAAACGAAAAGAAAATACTGGTGCACCCTGTGACAGGGATCTCAGAGGCTCCGAGGTAGCACTATTTATAAGCCGCAAATGCACATAGGCAAGTGACATCTCAGACCATCACACGATGTCTGAAGCAAGTCCTGGGGTGTGCAGGAGTTAATACTGAAAATTGTCACTAATTCACTCCTCCTGAGTCAACTGCTTGCAGTGTGAACCGCCTGGATTTGTATCAGCGTAAAATCAGAGACCTTTAAAGTCTTCACGGAATTACTCAGTGACTCCGAATTAAAATAGAAAGATTAAACGAGAACTTACCAGTTTGAACTTTGATTTTTATTTTATGAGGAGATACTGTGAGCGATTATGTGGCCACCGCTCCCAACCCTCATATCACGAAGCTCATCTGCTAGTTTTATAATCTTATTATAATACTTCAATTGATGTTCGCCTGTGATGTCACACTGCTGCTTTGAAGATTGACGCGCATACCGACTGGCGGGGTGCTTCACGTAATCGATCATCGTAACTCCTCATCAAATAAAGATCAAACATCAAACTGGTACGTTTTCGTTTAATTTTACTATTTTATCTCCGCTCAAGTGGTCGAGTTTTCTTGCCATATACTCTAGCATAGAAACATAGAAAATAGGTGCAGCAATAATCCATTCGGCCCTCCGAGCTAGCACTGCCATTCAATATGATCATGACTGCACATCTAAAATCAGTACCTCTTTCCTGTTTTTCCCCATACCCCTTGATTTCGCTAGCTGCAAGAACTAAATGTAACTCTCCCTTGAAAACATCCAGTGAATTGGCCTCCACTGCCTTCGGTGGCAGAGAATTCCACAGATTCACAATTCTCTGCCTGAAGAAAGTGTTTCTTCATCTCGGTCCTAACTGGCCTACCCTTTTTTCTTAAACTGTGACCCCTGGCTCTGAACTGCCCCAACATCGGGAACATTTTCCCTGCAGTTAGTGCACGTGGCTGGAGCTGCAACGACTGACTCGCCAGCCCGGCAAACACCAGCCAGCCCGGCAAACACTCGTAAGCCATGGCTTCCCGTCCGCATCTGTCCCCGCCGCTGCTTCTACTTCCATCCCTCACTCAGCCCCGGCTCTCCAACACCCACGGCCCATGCAGTGGATATAAGTTTTGAAATTTTCGTTGCTCACAGAATTACTCACGACAGAGGGTGAGAAATTTGTGATCAGCGTGAGAATTTCGCTCAATGCGTGAAAGTTGGCAGCCCTGCAACATCTATTCCTTCACTCCATAGATGCTGCCTCACCCGCTGAGTTTCTCCAGCATTTTTGTCTGCCTTCTTGTTCGGTTCACCTCGGCTCTAACAAGGATCTCAGCGGTCCCAAAATCTGAATGGCTGCCTCCTCCACCAACTCCACAGCCAGCCCTTCACTTGGCCTCCCTTCTTATTTTTACGCTCAGTAGCATGTAGCACAAGGAACAATCTGGAGAGACTATCTCTCCCCCCACCCCGTGGTCTTGTTTTTAACCATATGCCTTATTCCCCGTATTCACCATGTTTCTGTGGGTGCTCACCCTACCTACAGTAGATCATTTGTGCCAGAACAGACCAGGCGGCACCCCGTCCCCATTGAGAATGATCTGCAGGGCTAGTCTTTTCAATCTTTCCTCACATGACAGTCGCGCCAGCCCAGGGATCAATCTCGCGAACCTACGCTGCACTGCCTCAATCACAAGGATGTCCTTCGTCAAATTAGGAGACCAAAACAGTACACAATACTCCAGATGTGGTCTTACCAGAGCCCTATACAACTGCAGAATAACCTCTTTACTCCTTGTTATCCCCTTGTTATGAAGGCCGACGTTCCATTAGCTTTCTTCACCGCCGGCTGTACCTGCACGCCAACTTTCAGTGACTGGTGTACAAGGACACCGACGTCTCGCTGTACCTCCCCCTTGCCTAACCTAACCAGATAATAATCTGCCCCCTTGTTTTTGCCGCCAAAGTCTTTTAAGCCGTATTGCCCGATTTGTTTCCTTCTGTTGTCCAATGGAAGTAACTCAATCCTCTGGCTTCCGGCTACTCTTTGCTGTGTTATACATATTTTCTTTTCTTTTTATTCTACTCCAAACTTATCTTGTCAGCCACGGTTGCCTCCTACTCCCCTCTAAATCCCTCTGAACCCTCTAAACCCCTGTAAACCACTCTAAACCCTTTAAACCCAACTAAACCCCTCTAAAGCTCTCTAAAGCCGTCTAAACCCCCTCCAAAGCCCTCTAAATCCCTTTAAACCCCTCGAAATCACTCTAACCCCCTCTAAACCCCTTTAAACTCCTTTAACCCCTTCTATGGCCTTCGAAACTCCTCGAAACCCCGGTAAACCCCTCTAAACTCTCTAAACCACTCGAAGCACAGGTCGGTGGGGGACACTGCAAGCCGGCAGCCCTGCCAGCAGCGTGTTAGTTCTTTCTACTTTTTTTGTTTTTTTCGGGGGTCGCCGGAGGGTCCTGCGGCAGACTGAAGCCGAGGTGTGCGGAACTCCAGCTGGCGCAGGGTCGACAGCCTGGGATCCCTCGTTGGGGATCCGGTTGGGGAAGAGTCTCGACCGCCGGCCCGCGGCCAAGCTCTACCGCGGGCGTGGCATGGACTTACCATCAGGAGCGGAGTCCCTCGCCGGGGACTGCATGAGAGGATCTCCGACTGCCGGCCCTTGGGTCTGCGGTGCTTCTAGCTGCGGCGAACATAGAAACATAGAAACATAGAAAATAGGTGCAGGAGTAGGCCATTCGGCCCTTCTAGCCTGCACCGCCATTCA
The DNA here is from genome assembly GCA_035221665.1 of Okamejei kenojei. Classification (NCBI taxonomy): domain Eukaryota; kingdom Metazoa; phylum Chordata; class Chondrichthyes; order Rajiformes; family Rajidae; genus Okamejei; species Okamejei kenojei. The sequence goes on from CM069147.1 coordinate 55,548,079, forward strand.
ATACGATCATGGCTGATCATCCAACTCAGTATCCTGTACCTGCCTTCTCTCCATACCCCCTGATCCCTTTTGCCACAAGGGCCATATCTAACTCCCTTTTAAATATAGTCAATGAACTGGCCTCAACTACCTTCCGTGGCAGAGAATTCCACAGTTTCACCACTCTCTGTGTGAAAAATGATTTTCTCATCTCGGTCCTAAAAGACTTCTCCCTTATCCCTAAACTGTGACCCCTTGTTCTGGACTTAACCAACATCGGGAACAATTTTCCTGCATCTAGCCTCTACAACCACTTAAGAATTTTGTAAGTCTCTATATGATCCGCCCTCAATCTTTTAAATTCCAGCGAGTACAAGCCGAGTCTATCTAGTCTTTCTACTTATGGAAGTCCTGCAATCCCAGAAATCAGTCTGGTGAACATTCTCTGTGCTCTCTCTATGGCAAGAATGTCGTTCCTCAGATTAGGAGACCAAAACTGTGCGCAATACTCCAGGTATGGACTCACCAAGACCCTGTACAACTGCAGTAGAACCTCCCTGCTCTTGTACTCAAATAATTTTGCTATGAATGCCAAAATACCATTCGCTTCTTCACTACCTGCTGCACCTGCATGCCTATTTTCAATGACTGGTGTACCATGACACCCAGGACTCGTAGCATCTCCCCTTTTCCTAATCGGCCACCATTCAGATAATAGTCTACTTTCCTGTACTTCTACTTTACTTATCCACCAAAGTGGATAACCTCACATTTATCCACATTATTCTGCATCTGCCATGCATTTGCCCACTCACCCAACCTAGCCAAGTCACCTTGCAGTTTTCTTGCATCCTCCTCACAGTTAGAACTGCCCCCCAGCTTTGTGTCATCCGCAAACTTGGAGACTTTGCATTCAATTCCCTCATCCAGATCATTAATATATATTGTAAATAGCTGGCGTCCCAACGCTGAGCCTTGCGGTAGCCCACTAGTCACTGCCTGCCATTCTGAAAAGGATCCGTTTACTCCTACTCTTTGCCTCCTGTCTGCCAGCCAGTTATCTATCCACATTAATACTGAACCCCCAACACCGTGTGCTTTAAGTTTGTATACTAATCTCTTATGTGGGACCATGTCGAAATCCTTCTGAAAGTCCAGATATAACAGAACGGGGACTTTAGATCTTCGACCGCCGGCCTGCGGCCTACACCAACCTGAAGCCACGGTCTCCGATAGGTATGCACCGATTCAGGACTTACCTGGACTTTACCTTGTCTACACACCTGGACGCCCGCAGCGTCGACTGCGGAGGGTGGAGGTCCCTCCCACGGGCGGGTGAAGCCCTGTGGGTCCCTCCCACAGGGCTTCACCCGCCTTGACCACCTGCTGGAACACCGGCGAGTCCACATCGGAGGACTGGCCAATTTTTGTGCTTTCCACCACAGTAATAAATGCTATGGTGGATGTTTATGTTACATTTTAATTGTGTTTTTGTGTGTCTTTTTTTCATTGTACTGTTTCATGAATGACCTGAAGAACCACCGGCGACTGCACACTGGCGAGAAACCTTATGACTGCTCTACCTGTGGCAAGAGCTTTACCCGGTCGTCTGGGCTGCGGGAGCACCAGTGGGTGCACAGCACTGAGCATCCCTTCACCTGCTCCGGCTGCGGTAAAGGATTCAAGTTGTCCAGGGGTCTGAAGGTGCACAGGCGCCTGCACATTGGCGTGCGGCCCTACACCTGTAGCGACTGTGGCAAGGGCCTCACCCGCTCCACGAAGGTGCTGGAGCACCAGCTCACCCACACCAGCGAGCGCCCTTTCAACTTTGTCCAGTGTGGCAAGGGCTTCACCCGTTCCAACTATACCCAGCGCGGTGTGTGGAGAGCGCTTTGACATGGCTTCCCACGCCCTGTCTCACCAGCGCTTGCACACTAGTGTCCAGCCCAATGACTGCCCGTACTGCCGTGATGCGTTTGGCAGCTTGCGTCGGATGCGGCCGCACAGTAAGCTGCTTCCACCGCGGCAAGCGTTTCAAGGGAGCACGGGGACTGCAGGAGCACCAGCGGATGTGGCAAGGCTTCACATGCATGTCCAACCTGTGGCAGCACCGGCGTACCCACAGCGATGAGAGACCCGTCCCCTGCCTGTCCAGCAGTAAGGGCTTCACCCGCCTTGACCACCTGCTGGAACACCGGCGAGTCCACATCGGCCAGCGCCCCTTCACCTGCCCGCTCTGTGGCAAAACCTTTGCCCGCTCTTCCAGCCTGCTGGCACACTGCGATTTTGATAGGCACTGTTTCGATAGATACAAAATGCTGGAAGGAATGGGTCACGTTTTCGGTTGAGAACCTTCTTCAGTCTCTACCTGAAACCACCCATTCTTCTCTCCAGAGATGTTTCCTGTCCCGTTGAATTACTCCAGCATTTTATGTCATTTTTTGTAAACCAGCATCTGCGGTTCCTTATATTTAAACCATTCTGCTAAATCATCTCTGCATATTTCCCAAATCCTCCACATCAGCCCTGGAATGGAGTGAACAAACCTGTATGCAATACTCCAACTTAGATAAAGCTCTAGGGGATAGTGGAATCAAGGAATATGGGGAGAAGGCAGGCACGGGTTATTGATAGAGGACGATCAGCCATGATCACAATGAATTGCGGTGCTGGCTCGAAGGGTCAAACGGCCTCCTCCTACACCTATTTTCTATATTTTCTCTGCTGATGGCAAATGCATTTCACTTGCACTTTATGTGCATGTGACGAATAAAACTGATTGTTTGATAAACCGCTCTAAACCACTCTCAACCAGTCTAAACACCTCTAAACCCCTCCAAACACGTCTATACACCTCAAAGCCGCTCTAAGCCCATCTAAACCCTCTAAACCCCCTCTGAATCCCTCTAAACCGCTCTAAAAGCCTCTAAACACGTTTAAACACATCTAAACACCTTAAACCTTGGCAGGACAAATCAAAATAGGACGTACATGGTAAATGGTATGGAATTGAGGAATGCTGTGGAACAGAGGGATCTAGGAATAACTGTGCATAGTTCCCTGAAGGTGGAATCGCATGTAGATAGGGTGGTAAAGAAAGCCTTTGGTGTGCTGGCCTTTATAAATCAGAGCATTGAATACAGGAGTAGGGAAGTAATGTTAAAATTGTACAAGGCATTGGTAAGACCAATTCTGGAGTATGGTGTACAATTTTGGTCGCCTAGTTATAGGATGGATGTCAACAAAATAGAGAGAGTACAGAGGAGATTTACTAGAATGTTACCAGGGTTCCAGCAACTATGTTACAGAGAAAGGTTGAACAAGTTAGGTCTTTATTCTTTGGAGCGCAGAAGGTTAACGGGGGACTTGATTGAGGTCTTTAAAATGATGAAAGGGATAGACAGAGTTGACGTGGATACGTTTTTCCCATTGAGGGTAGGGAAGATTCAAACAAGAGGGCATGACATGAGAATTAAGGGACAGAGGTTTCGGGGTAACGTGAGGGGGAACTTCTTTACTCAGAGGGTGGTGGCTGTGTGGAATCAGCTTCCAGCAGAAGTGGTGGAGGCAGGATCGATTTTAACATTTAAGAGTAAAGTGGATAGGTATATGGACGTGAAGGGAATGGAGGGGTATGGTCTGAGTGCAGGTAGATGGGACTAGGGGAAAACAAATGGTCGGCACGGACTGGAAGGGTCGAGAAGGCCTGTTTCCGTGATGTAATTGTTATATGGTTATATGGTTATATGGTTAAACCTCTCTAAACACGTGTAAACCCGTCTAAACCCCTCTAAAACCATCTAACTCCCTCTAAATCCCTCCAAACCCCTCTAAGCACCTCCAAACCGCTCTAACCTCTCTAATCCTCTCTAAACCCGTCTCAACACGTCTAAACATCTCTAAACCCCTCTAAGCCCTCTAAACCGCTCTAATCCCCTTTTACCTCTGTAAATCTATCTAACCCCCTCCAAACCTTGTATACGACTTGAAACCCCTCGAAACCCCTCTAGGCCCTTCGAAACTCCCGCAAAAGTCTTCTAACCCTCTCTACACTCATCTAAACACCTCTAAACCCATCTAAGCACCCCAAATCCCCCTCTAAACCAATCAAATGTCCATAAGAACAGCTTCGCACAGAAAGATAGAAACCGAAGATAGACACAGAAAGCTGGAAAAACCCAACGTGACAAACAGCAAAAGTGGAGAAAAGGGCATCGAAAAGGAACTGTGCAAGTCCGCACTGACCAGCGATCCCAACGCATTATCGATGTCCGACACACACTGGGGACAATTTACATTTAAACCTGTATATCTACAAGCCTGCGAGTCTTTGGAGTTTGGGAGGAAACCGAAGATGTCGGGGAAAATGTCAGGGGAGAACGTACAAACTCCACACAGACAGCGCCCGCAGTCCGGATTAAACCAGCGTCTCTGGCGATGTAAGGCAGCAAATCCACCGCTGTGCGACCGTGCTGGATAGCGTGAGCTCAGAAACGCAGATATAACATATGTGGTCACAAAAATCTGGAGTAAGAGTGGGGCAGGCAGCACCTCTGGAAAAAACCCACGCGGTCACGGGGAGAATGTACAAACCGTGCTGAGGCGGCCTTGGTCGGAATCGAACGTGGGTCTCTGAACCTGTGAGGCAGCAAATCTACCGCTGCGCGACAGTGCCCCCCCCTAAATCCCCATTTACTGGTGCCCTCCCCTAATGCACCATTGCGTTCCCCTAATTCCGCATTTATTAGTGCCCTCCCCTAATTCCCCATTTACTGAGGCTCGCAGTAAGTGCAGTAGGCTCGCACTTTTCATACCAAGCTCGCACATTTAGTACCTGGCTAGCAATTTTCGCACCAGCTCGCACTTTTCGGACCAGGCTGGCATTTTTCGCAGATGGCTAGTACTTTTCGCACCAGGCTCGTACTTTTCACACCAGGCTCGCAGATTTGGTGCCACGCCCGCAGTTTTCGCAGCAAGCTTCTACTTTTCGGACCAGGCTGGCATTTTTCGCTGACGGCTAGTACTTTTCGCACCAGTCTCACAATTTTCGCACAAGCTCGCAGTTTTTTGCACGAGGCTCCCACTTTTCGCAGCAAGCTCCCACTTTTCCCAGCAGGCTCACACTTTTCGCACCAGGCTCGCACTTTTTGCGCCAGTGTCACAGTCTTCGCACCAGGATCGCACTGTTTACCAAGGGTTGTGTTTACCTGGGGTAGTGTTTAACAGGGGAAGTGCTTGCCAAGGGACGTGTTTAACAAAGATCGTGTTCCCAAGGGTCGCGTTTTTCAAAGGTCGTGTTTGCCAATGTTCATGTTTACCAAGCGTTGCGCCTAACAACGGTTGTGTCTACCACGGGTTCTATTCCCCAAGGGCGTAATACCCACCTAGGGCGGTGTTCGCCAAGGGTTGTGTCTACCAAGGGCTGTGTCTACCATGCGCTATATTTACCAAGGGTCGTGTGTAACAAGGATCGTGTTTGTTAAGGGTCGTGTTTACCAAGTGTTGTGTTTGTCAAGGCTCATGTTTACCAAGCGTTGTGCCTACAAAGATTGTCCACCAAGGGTGGTGTGTACCAAGGGCTTTGTCTACCAAAGGTTATGTCGACCAATGGCTCTGTCTTCCAAGGGTTGTGTCTACCAAGTGTTATGTCTACCCAGGGGTTTGTTTACCAAGGGATGTGTTGATCCAGGGTTGAATTTACCAATGGCTGTGTCTAACGAAGGTTATGTCTACCAATCTTTGTTTCGACGAAGTTTTGTTCATACCAAGGGTTGTGCCTACTAAGGGTTGTGACTACAAAGGATTGCGTCTATCTCGCGAGTCTCGTGCAAAAATTACGAGCCTGGTGCCAAAAGTGCGAGCTTTCTGCGAAAAGTGCGAGTCTGGTGCGACAACCAATACTGTTGCGAAAACCGGGAGCCTGGTGCGAAAATTGTGATCCTGGCGGAAAAACTGCGAGCCTGGTGCGAAAATAGCGAGCGTGGAGCAAAAAAGTGCGAGCCGGGTGCGAAAAGTGCGAGCCTAGTGAGAAATGTACGAGCCGTCTGCGAAAAATGCCGGCCTGGTGCGAATAGTGCGAGCCTGCTGCAAAAGATGTGAACCTCGTCCGCAAACTATGAGCCGGGTGCACAAGCTGCGACCCTGGTGTGAAAAGAGCGAGCCTCAGTTAATGGGGAATTATGGGAGGGCACTAAACAAAGGGGAATTAGGGGAGCGCAACATTAAATGGTGAATTAGGGGAGGTTTGGGTTTACAAGGCTTTACAGGGGTTTACAGAGGTTTGGAGTTGTTTGGAGTGGCTTAGAGGTGTTCAGAGGGGTTTCGAGGGGTTTGGATGTGTTTGGAGGTGTTTAGAGTGGGGATTTAGGGGAAGGCACCATTTAATGGGAAATTAGGGGAGGGCGTCAGTAAGCAGTGGAATAGCGGTAGGGTTGCTGCCTCACAGGTTCAGATACCTGGGTACAATTCCGACCACGGCCGTCGTCTGTATGGAGTTTGTATGTTCTCCCCTGACCGCGTGGATTTTCTCCAACATCTTCAGTTTCCTCCCAAACTCCAAGGACGCGCAGGCTTGTAGATATATATTTAAATGTAAATTGTCCCCAGTGTGTGTCGGACATCGATAAGGTGTTGGGATCGCTGGTCAGTGCGCTCGCACAGTTCTTTCGAGACCATTTTCGCCACAGGTGCTGTCTGTCACACTGGGTTACTCCAGCTTTTTGTGTCTATCTTCGGTTGAAAGCAGCATCTGCAGCTCCTTCCTGTGCGAAGCTGTTCTTACGTCTTGACATCTGAGGGGATTAGAGGGGTTTAGATGGGTTTAGATTGGTTTAGAGGGGTTTATAGGTGTTTCGAGGTGTTTAGAGAGGTTTCAAAGGGTATAGTGGGGTTCTGGTGGGTTTCCAGGTGTTTAGAGGGGTATCGAAGCGTTTATAGTGATTCCGAGGAATTTAGAGGGGATTAGAGGGGTTTACAGGGGTTTACAGGGGTTTACAGGGGTTTAGAGTGGTTTAGAGGGGTATATCGTGGAGTAGAGGTGTTTAATGGGGGATAAAGCGGTTTAGAGAAGTTTCGATGAGTTTGGAGGGGTTTAGGGGGGTTTCGAGGGGTTCGGAGGTGATTGGAGGGGTGTGGAGGGGTATAGAGGCGTGTGGAGGGGTTTGGGTTTACAAGGCTTTACAGGGGTTTACAGAGGTTTGGAGGTGTTTGGAGTGGCGTAGAGGTGTTCAGAGGGGTTTCGAGGGGTTTGGATGTGTTTGGAGGTGTTTAGAGTGGGTTGGAGAGGTTTAAAGGGGGGTCGGAGGTGCTTGGAGTGGTTTGGTGGTGTTTGATAGGGTTTAGGGGGGTTTAGGTGGATTTGTAGAGGTTTGGCGTGGCTTGGAGGGGTGTAGATGGGGTTGGAGGCGATTGGTGGTCAGGTGAGCGTTAGAGTGACTTGGAGGGGTTTCTAGAGGTTTGGAGGAGTTTGGAGGGGTTTAGAGGGTACTAGAGTTGTCTCGAGGAGTTTAGAGGGGCCTTAGAAAGGTTTGGAGGGGTTCCGTGGGGTTTAGAGGGGTTTTGAGGCGTTTAGAGTGGTTACCGGTCTACAGGGGTCTAGGGGTGTATAGAGTGGTTTAGAGGCGTTTACACGGGTTTAGAGATGTTTAGAGAGATTTACATGTGTGTACAGGTGGTTTCAAGGGGTTTGAGGGGGTTTAGAGGTGTTGACAGTGGTTTTGAAGGGCTTCGAGGGGTTTGGAGGAGTTTAAAGTGGTTAAGGGGTTAAGAGGGGTTTCGGGGGTTTTGGAGGGGTTTGGGGGGAGATGGATGTGTTTGGAGGAGCTTAGAGTAGTTTAGAGGGGTTTGGAGGGGTATATAGGGGGTTAGAGGGTTGTGGGGGAGTGTAGAGGTGCTTAGATTGGGTTCGAGGGTGTAGAGGGGTTTCGAGGGGTTTCGAGATGTTGAGAGTGGTTTAGAGGGCTATGGGGGTGCTTAGAGAGGTTTTGGTGGGTGTTGATGGAATTAGAGGGATTTGGAGGGGGGTTGGGGGTTCTGGTGGGGTTTAGAGGGATTTGAAGGGGTTTAGAGTGGTGTGGATGAGCTTAGAGGGGTTTAGAGGGTTTAGAGAGGATTAGAGGGATTTCGAGGGGTTTGGATGGGTTTAGGGGGAGATGGATGTGTTTGGAGGGGCTTAGAGTAGTTTAGAGGTGTTTGGAGGGTTTAGAGAGGATTAGAGGGTTTTCGAAGGGTTTGGAGGGTTTAGAGATGTTGAGAGGTGTTTAGACGGGTTTGGGGGGGATTAGAGATGTTAGCGGGGTTTACAGGGATCCACGTGGGTTCACAGGTGTTTCGAGGGGTATAGAGGCGTTCTGAGGGGTTTACAGGGGTTTACAGGGCTTCAGAGGGGTTTAGATGTGTCTAGAGTGTGTTAGAGGGCTTTAGAGGCATTTGGAGGGGTTTCGAGAGTTTTGAGGGGTTCAGAGGGGTTTGGCCGCGTTTGCAGGGGTTTATAGGGTTTTAGAGGGGTTTGGAAGGGATTAGAGGGGTTTAGAGGTGTTTGGATGGGTTCAGAGGGGTTTGTAGGGGATTAGAAGGGTTTCGAGGGTTTTAGATGGGTTTGGAGTGGTTTAGATGGGTGTACAGGTGTTTAGAGGGGTTTAGAGGTGTTCGGAAGGGAATAGAGGTGTTTAGTGGGGTTTAGAGGGGTTTGGAGTAGTTTGGAGGTGTTTAGAGGGGACTGGAGTTGTTTGGAGGAGTTTAGAGGGGTTTTGAGGGGGTTTCGACGGTTTGGAGGGTTTGGCGAGGTTTAGAGGTGTTTACAGGGGGTTTAGGCGTGTTTACAAAGAGTCTACAGGGGTTTACAGGGTCTAAACCGATTTTGATGGGTGTTGAGGTGTTTACAGAGGTTTACGGGACATTAGAGTGGTTTAGAGGGGTGTGCAGTGGTTTAGAGTGGTGTAGAGTGGTTTAGAGGTGTGTAGAGTGGTTTAGAGGGGTTTACATGGGGGCTAGATGGATTTAGATAGGGTTAGAGTGTGTTAGAGGGCAAAACATGGCGGATGCGCTGGAGTGAGGCGCCGTTTGTGTATGGCTGCCTGCCTGCAGTCCGTCTGTTCACCCTTTTTAGTGTCTAAAACTTTTATTTTGGAGATCTAATATTTTTATGTGGGGGAGGTTGGGGGGATGGAGGAGGGGAGGGGTAAACTGTATTAATCCCAGTCCTAACTGGTCGGAGATGCAGTTTTTCTCCGAATGGCATCTGCATCCTCTCCGTGCGGCCTACCATCGAACTGGAGCGGCGTTTCATGCCGGGACTACAGCTTCGGCGGTGGCACAGTGCTGGGACACCACGGAGCGGGCGATGACTTACCGGGTCGCCGTGCGGTATGCTCCAGAGTGCGGTGACCGCCGACTCCAACATCGAGGAGCTGTGGCTGCGGAACGTCCAACCGCAGGCAGGTGGCACTGGATTTCGGAGCTCCAACCAGCGCAGTATCCTGCACCTGCCTTCTCTCCATACTCCCTGATCTAACTCCCTTTTAAATATAGAGTGTAGAGTGGTTTACAAGGGATCTACAGGGGTTTACAGGGTCTAGACGGGTTAGGGTTAGGTTGAGGGTTGTTGAGGTGGTTACGAGGCATTAGAGGGGTTTAGAGTGGTTCAGAGGGGTTTATAGGTGTGCACAGGGTTTTACATTGGTTTGGAGGGGGTTTACATGGGGATTACAGGGATCTAGAAAGGATTACAGCGGTTTAGAGGGGCGTAGAGTGTTTTAGAGGGGTTAACATTGATTTAGATAGGTTTAGAGTGTGTTAGAGTGCGTTGTAGGGGTTCAGAGTGATTTAGAGGGGTTTTCAGGCGTTTACAGGCGTCTACCGGGGCTTAGAGGGGTCTACATGGGCTTACAGGGGCTTACAGGGTTTTAGAGGGTGTTTAGAGGGTTTGGATGTGTTTGGAGGCGGTTGGATGTGTTTGGAGGGGTTAGAGAGGTTTAGAGGGGTTTGGAGGAGTATAGAGGGGTATAGAGGGGTGTGGAGTTGTGTAGAGGTGTACAGATTGGTTTAGAGGGGTGTAGAGGGATTTCGAGGGGTTTCGAGCGGTTTCGAGGGGTTTAGAGGGGGTTGGAGGGGTTTAGAGGTATTTAGATGGGTGTGGAGGTGTGTCGAGGTGCTTAGATTGTTTTAGAGGGGTTTGGAGGAGGTCAAAGTGGTTTAGAGGTGTTAAGTGGGCTTGGAGAGGTTTGGATGAGTTTGCAGGGATTTTGAGCGGTTTAGTTGGGTTGAGAGGGGTTTAGAGGGGCGGAGGTTTTAAAGGTGTTTATAGGTGGCGGGGGGGGGGGTGGAGGGGGATTGGAGGGGTTTGCAGGGGTTTAGAGCGGTTTAGATGGGGTTATAGGTGTTTGGAGGGGTCTGGAGGGGTTTAGAGAGTACTAGAGGTGTTTGGAGGAGTTTAGAGTGTTTAGAGGGGGGGGGGTGAATGGTTTGGAGGGGTTCCGCGGGGTTGAGAGGGATGTAAACATAGAAACATTGAAAATAGGTGCAGGAGTAGGCCATTCGGCCTTTCGAGCCTGCACCGCCATTCAATATGATCATTGCTGATCATCCAACTCAGTATCCTGCACCTGCCTTCTCTCCATGCACCATGATCCCTTTAGCCACAAGGGCCACATCTAACTCCCTTTTAAATATAGAGTGTAGAGGGGTTTACAGGGGATTTACAGGGGTTTACAGGGTCTAGACGGGTGATGATGGTTTTTGAGGTGTTTACGGGCATTAGTGAGGTTTAGAGTGGTTTAGATGGGTTTATGCGTGTGCACAGGGGGTTTACAGTGGTTTAGAGGGGGATTACATGGGGTTTACAGGGATCTAGAAAGGTTTACAGCGGTTTAGAGGGGCGTAGAGAGTTTTAGAGGGGTTTACATGGATTTAGATAGGTTTAGAGTGTGTTAGAGGGTGTTATAGTGGTTCAGAGTGATTTAGAGGAGGTTACCAGGGTTTACAGACGTCTACGGGGGTTTAGAGGGGTCTACATGGGCTTAGAGGGGTTTACAGTGGTTTAGAGGTGTTTAGACGGGTTTAGAGATGTTTACCGGGTTTCAGAGGGGATTACAGGTGTGCACCGGGGTTTATAACCATATAATAACCATATAACAATTACAGCACGGAAACAGGCCCACTCGGCCCTTCCAGTCCGTGCCGACCATTTGTTTTCCCCTAGTCCCATCTACCTGCACTCAGACTATACCCCTACATTCCCTTCACGTCCATATACCTATCCACTTTAGTCTTAAATGTTAAAATCGATCCTGCCTCCACCACTTCTGCTGGAAGCTGATTCCACACAGCCACCACCCTCTGAGTAAATAAGTTTCCCCTCACGTTACCCCGAAACTTCTGTCCCTTAATTCTCATGTCTTAGAGGGGCTTACAGGGCTTTAGAGGGTGTTTAGAGAGTATGGATGTGTTTAGAGGCGGTTGGATGTGTTTGGAGGTGTTTAGAGGGGTTTAGAGGGGTTTGGAGGCAGTTGGTTTAGAGGGGTGTAGAGGGATTTCGAGGGGTTTCGAGCGGTTTCAGGGGGGTTTAGAGGGGATTGGAGAGGTTTAGTGGTGTTTAGATGGGTGTGTAGGGTTTGGAGGGATTTCGAGCGGTTTAGAGGGGTTGGAGGGGTTTAGAGGGATTGAGGTTTAGAGGTGTTTATAGGTGGCTGGAGAGGTTTGGAGGGGGTATGGAGGGGTTTGGATGGGAATAGAGGTGTTTGGAGGGGTTTGGAGGGGGGTAGAATGGTGTGGCCGGGTTTGTATGGGTTTAGAGGGATTTAATGGGCTCTGGAGAGGTTTAGATGGGTTTAGTGGGGGTTGGAGGTGTCTGGAGATGTTTTGAATTATTTACAGGCGTTTGGAGTGGATTGGAGGGGTTTGCAGAGGGGTTTAGAGTGGTTTAGATGGGCTTTGAGGGGTTTACGAGTTTACAGGGATTTAGAGGGGTTTAGAGTGGGTTAGAGCTGTTTAGAGGGGTTTAGAGGGTACAGGGTGTTACATGGGTTTAGAGGGGTTTGGGGGGATTTGGAGGGGTTTGGAGGGGTTTGGAGTAGGTTATAGGGGTTTGGAGGGGTTGAGGATTAGATGTGTTTAGAGGTGTCTGTACAGGATTGGAGGAGGTTGCGGATTTAGAGCGGTTTAGATGGGGTTATATGGGTTTGGAGGGGGCTGGAGGGGTTTGGAGGGGATTAGAGGTGTTTGGGGGGGTTGGAGAGGTGTACAGGGGTTTGGAGGGGTTTGTATGTGTTTAGAGGGGTTTAGTGTGCTTTGGAAGGGGTTTGGATGGCTTTTGAAGGGTTTAGTGGGGGTTGGACGTGTTTGGACTGGTTTGCATAGGGTTTAGAGTGGTTTAGATGGGTTTTGAAGGGTTTACATAGCTTCAGAGCGATTTAGAGTGGTGTAACGTATTTAGAGGGGTTTAGATGGTACAGGGTGTTACATGGGTTTAAAGCGGTTTACATGGGGTCTAGAGGGGTTTACAGGTGTAGATGGGTGCACAGGTGTTCCGATGCGTTTACAGGGGTTAACAGGTGTTTAGCGCGGTTTAGAGGGGGTTAAACTGGTTTAGAGACATTTAGAAAGGTTGACAGTGGTTTCGACGTGTTTACAGGGCGTTAGAGGGGTTTGTAGGGCGGGGGGTTAGAGTGGTTTAGATGTGATAAGATGGGTTTGCAGGGTGTTAGAGTGCTTTAGAGGTGTTTGGATGTGTTTGGAGGTGCTTGGATTGGTTTAGAGGTGTGTAGAGGTGCTTAGTTTGGTTTACAAGTGTTTGGAGGGGTTTGGAGGGTGTTAAAGTGGTTTAGATGTGTTATGATTGGGTTGGAGGGGGTTGGGGGGGTCGACGGGTTTGGAGCGGGTGTAGAGGGGGTTCAAGGGGCTTCGAGCGGTTTAGGGGGGTTTAGATGAGTTTGGATGGATTTAGAAGTGTTTCTAGGGGTTTCGGTTTAGATGTGTTTAGAGGTGGCTGGAGGGGGTTGGAGGGGATTAGATGGGTCTGGAGGAGGTTAGATGTATTTGTAGGGGTGTAGAAGTGTTGGGAGCTGTTTGGAGGAGTTTGGATTGGTTTAACCATATAACAATTGCAGCACGGAAACAGACCCTCTCGGCCCTTCGAGTCCGTGCCGACCATTTGTTTTCCCCTAGTCCCATCTACCTGCACTCAGACCATACCCCTCCATTCCCTTCACGTCCATATACCTATCCACTTTAGTCTTAAATGTTAAAATCGATCCTGCCTCCACCACTTCTGCTGGAAGCTCATTCCACACAGCTGAGTAAAGAAGTTCCCCCTCACGTTACCCCGAAACTTCTGTCCCTTAATTCTCATGTCATGCCCTCTTGTTTGAATCTTCCCTACCCTCAATGGGAAAAACGTATCCACGTCAACTCTGTCTATCCCTTTCATCATTTTAAAGACCTCAATCAAGTCCCCCCTTAACCTTCTGCGCTCCAAAGAATAAAGACCTAACTTGTTCAACCTTTCTCTGTAACATAGTTGCTGGAACCCTGGCAACATTCTAGTAAATCTCCCCTGTACTCTCTCTATTTTATTGACATCCTTCCTATAACTAGGCGACCAAAATTGTACACCATACTCCAGAATTGGTCTTACCAATGCCTTGTACAATTTTAACATTACTTCCCTACTCCTATATTCAATGCTCTGATTTATAAAGGCCAGCACACCAAAGGCGTTCTTTACCACCCTATCTACATGCGATTCCACCTTCAGGGAACTATGCACAGTTATTCCTAGATCCCTCTGTTCCACAACATTCCTCAATTCCCTACCATTTACCATGTACTTCCCATTTTGATTTGTCCTGCCAAGATGTAGCACTTCACACTTAACAGCATTAAACTCCATCTGCCATCTTTCAGCCCACTTTTCCAAATGGCCCAAATCTCTCTGTAGACTTTGAAAATCGACTTCATTATCCACAACACCACCTATCTTAGTATCATCTGCATACTTACTTATCCAATTTTCCACCCCATCATCCAGATCATTGATGTACATGACAAACAACAGTGGACCCAACACAGATCCCTGAGGCACCCCACTGGTCACCGGCTTCTAACCTGACAAAACAGCCATCCACCATTACTCTCTGACATCTCCCATTCAGCCACTGTTGAATCCATCTTGCTACTCCGCCATTAACACCCAAAGATTGAACCTTCTTAACCAACCTTCCTTGGGGAACCTTGTCAAAGGCCTTACTGAAATCCATATAGACAACATCCACTGCTTTACCCTCATCAATTTCCCTAGTTACCGCTTCAAAAAATTCAAGAAGGTTTGTCAAACAGGACCTTCCAGGCACAAATCCATGTTGACTGTTCCTGATCAGACCCTGTTTATCCAGATGCTTATATATATTATCTCTAAGTATCTTTTCCATTAATTTGCCCACCACTGACGTCAAACTAATAGGTCTATAATTGCTAGGTTTATTCTTTGAACCCTTTTTAAACAATGGAACAACATGCGCAGTACGCCAATCCTCCAGCACTATTCCCGTTTCTAATGACATTTGAAATATTTCTGTCATAGCTCCTGCTATTTCTACACTAACTTCCCTCAATGTCCTAGGGAATATCCTGTCACGACCTGGAGACTTATCCATTTTTATATTTTTCAAAAGTGTCAGTACTTCCTCCTCTTTGAATCTCATAGTTTCCATAGCTACTCTACTTTTTCCCCTTAACTCACAGAGTTCAATATCCTTCTCCTTGGTGAATACCGAAGAAAAGAAATTGTTCAATATCTCCCCCAACTCTTTTGGCTCTGCAGATAGCTGTCCATTCTGGTTCTCTAATGGTCCAATTTTATCCCTCGTTATCCTTTTGCTATTAATATAGCTGTAGAAACCCTTTGGGTTTACTTTCACCTTTCTTGCCAAAGCAACCTCATATCTTCATTTAGCCTTCCTAATTTCTTTCTTAAGATTCTTTTTACATTCTTTATACTCCTCTAGCACCGCATTTACTCCATGCCTCCTATAATTATTGTAGATATTTCTCTTTTTTCGAAACAAGTGTCCAATTTCCCTTGAAAACCATGGCTCTTTCCAATTTTTACTATTTCCTTTCAACCTAACAGGGACATAAAGATTATGTGCTCTTACAATTTCCCCTTTAAATGTCCTCCACTTCTCTTCTACATCCTTCCCATGAAACAAAGTGTCCCAATTCACTGCTTTAAAATCCTTA